>JAJMFD010000032.1:0-100489 GCA_030574535.1 Tortispora starmeri | reverse complement strand
ATGATGTCTGGATTATTGACTCAGGTGCCAGCTCGCATCTCACTGGAGGACAAGCCCTTGGTCTTGCTATCTATGAGACTTCTCCTTTCTCAATCCGATTTGGAAGTGGTAATGCTGAAACTACTTTCACAAGCACTTACTCTTTCGTTTCAAACAATACACAATTCAAAGTTGACAATGTTCGAGTCTTTCCCTGTCTAGGAAACTATAACATTTTATCAGTTACTCGACTCACTGACATGGGTTTTACATTCACATACTGCAAAGACTATTGGAAACTATTCAAATCTGATGATATATGGATCTCCGGCGGTTTCTGTCCCCAATCTAATTTGCCATGTTTACTAGTTCCTCGCCCATCTTCTAAGGGGACACAGATTACTCAATTTCTTCACTACTCTTATCCAGTATATCTTGCTTTACTTGGTGCATCTGCTCCTTATCACGAATCGCTAGGCCACTACAATCAAAACATCGTCAACCGCACAGCACAAATTAATGGCGCTCCTTCTCGTCCGATCGTTCCTTGCGATCACTGTTTAACCAGCAAACCAATTGCACATGCGCATACTTCCTCGCGCAGTCGCACTTCCAGACCTTATGAACTTCTACATTGCGACATTGCTGGACCTTATCCTAAAGGTATTCACAATAATTACTACTTTCTTGTTATTCGTGACGATTATTCACATTTTACCTATGCACGCGCCATCACAGCTCGCGTTCAAGCTATTCATTACATCCGTCAATGGATAGGCTTTACCAATGGCATCGGCCATCTCTCTGTTTCTCGCTTTCGTACAGACAATGCTCCTGAATTCAGCAGTCGTGCTTTTACAGCCATGCTTAACTCCTTCAATATTCACCATGAATTCACTGTTCCTTACACTCCTCAGCAAAACGGAGGTGCTGAGCGAGCCAATCGCACCATCAAAGCGTCTGCCACTGCTATGCTCACCGCATCTCACCTACCAGCCTTTCTCTGGCCATACGCAGTTCACACGGCAGCCTACGTATACAACCATCTCAATCACAGGGGGTTACCAAACGATATGACACCATGGCAAATCTACTTCAATCAAGTCACACCTCCTCCACTATCTTGGTTCCATCCTTTTGGGTGTCGTGTTTACTACTCTGACTCAACGGCAAAGGAGGCCTTTACACCGGTTACCAAAGCAGGGGTTTTCCTCGGCTATGCTACTAATCGTAAAGCCTACATTGTCTTTTCAGAACACAACCAAGAATTCTACGAGGTCATCTCCGCCATCTTCATTGACACTGAATTTCCAGATGTTCAATTCACTGCACACGACTTCAAACAGTCTTCTACACAACCTCCTTCTTCGTCTTCTCGTCGTTCACGTAGAGTCCGCGCACCGAGTTCAGCTCCCCCACGACCTATAGTCGGTCATCGTCATTCGTCCACTATAGTGCCTTCCCATCGCTATCCATACACTGAACTCAACACTCTTCCTTGCTTACCACATCAGCCTGCCCCTGATTCACATAATGTCTCGTCCCCTCCAGCTCCGGCCTCCTTGACTTCTGTTTCTTTCTTCGGAAGGTTTACGGACCCCACTGAGTATCCAATGAGAGGGAGTGAGGATAAGGCATTGGATTCGCAGAAAAGAGTGTCCTCCAACAACACAGCGCAGGATGTTCAACCGGTACTTACGGGGCCCGATAGCAGTCCTTCTCAGCAACACGAGCATGATTCGGACCAACGAATTCTTAACGAAGTGGAGCATCCACCACGCACAGTACGTGAAGCTACCAAATCTCCAGCGGCTACACATTGGATCAATGCTATGCAATCAGAATACAACTCGCTCATGGGAAAACAAATCTGGGAACTCGTTCCTAGAAAAGAAGCCCTAGACAATAACATAGTGGGATGCAAATGGGTTTTCAAGGTCAAACTCAATGAGCTTGGACAAATAGACAGGTATAAAGCCAGACTAGTTGCTCAAGGTTATACTCAAAGATATGGCTTAGATTACCTAGATGTATTTTCACCAGTTATCTCATACCCAAGTGTTCGACTACTACTCGCATATGCAGCATCCAATAACTACTACACCGCTCAGATGGACGTTGAGACAGCGTTTCTAAATTCCGACCTGAATGAGACTATATACATGGAACAACCAGAAGGTTTCAAGGGAAACACAGATCAAATCTGCAAACTCAAGAAATCTTTATATGGACTTAAACAGGCCTCTCGGGAGTGGAATCGCACTCTGACACAGCAACTGATCAATTGGGGATTCACATCAAACAAATTTGAACAATGCATATTCCAACGCGGCAGTTTACTTATTGGAATCTATGTTGATGACATCCTAGCAGTTGGTCATTCCGAAAAGGAAATACGGGATTTCTATCAGCAACTCACCAAACAGTTCAAAGCTACATACATCTCACCAGCCAGATACTTTCTCAGCATGAAAATAGATCAAACAAAGACGGGAATTAAAATTCCACAACCCACTTACATTGACTCTATCTTACAGATTCACGATCTAGAAAACTTAAAACCAGCATCTACTCCTATGGATACATCCTTTCACACCGAGCTAGGACCTGATCCAAAAGAAATCAGTACAGACCAACCGTTCAGAGAATTGTTTGGAAAACTGCTGTTTGTTTCAAACGTCAGTAGACCAGATATCTCATTTGCCTTATCAGCCATTGGAGCTCACACTAATCACCCAACTCAAAGAGCATGGAGAGGACTAGTTAGAGTACTTCGATATCTGAAGAAGACAAAGAACTACGGTTTGCACTACAAAGTAGGAGATGTTAAAATCAGCGCATACGTCGATGCTGCCTTTCACAATCGACCAGATCACAAATCTACTACCGGCTGGATAACATACATCGGCAAAAGCCCTATCAATTGGTACACTAAGAAACAAACCACAACCGCTCAATCAACTGCAGAAAGCGAAATCATAGCTTACGCATCTGTATCAAATTATCTTACTTTTCTTTACAGTTTAGGTCAACACCTGAAGATTATACCTAACCATGTGCCACTGATCAAAGAGGATAATATGGCTTCTATTCACGCCATAACTGAGCAATCAGTCCGATCAACTTTAGCTTTCATTGGTACTAAACTACATGCTGTTCAAGAGCGAATCAGTAAAGGTCAACAACAAATTATTCACGTTCCTTCAGAAGTAAATCACGCTGATATGTTAACCAAAGCTCTACCTTTCCCAAAGCATTCTTTTCATACCAAATGTGTCATGCAACTTGAGGACACTTCGGAATGTCAGAATGAGAGGGAGTGTTAGAATTGGGAAACGTTGATATAAGGTTTATTTAGAAAATATACGAGACAAACGGTTGGCTAATGTTACCCTTTATGGAATTATTATCCCTTATGGTTTTCGGAGAATCAGTCATCTCCGATGGCTCTTATGAATATAAATAGAGGTGATTTCTCCTACTATTAATTCAGACAATCAATTCAAACTACTTGAGGTTTTCTTCTTCTTTTCTTTCCTCAATACATCAACTTATTTTTTATTTAAGTTTCGTAGACTTAAGAGCTTCCGACCTGTAACCATCCCAACAAGATGTCCGAACAAATTATATGATAAGACCTATTAAGCCTATCTCTAGCTGAAGCAGGATTTATAGAAACCAAACAGCTCAATGCTAAGATGAGAAAAGAATAAACAAAAAGTCTAGTTATTTCTCTAATTTAATCAATATATAATTTCAATATGGTTCTATATCATATCTATCAACACATCTCTATGACTTTGATTCTTTGTCGAATCACGTGTGTTGTGATCTTACTGTAGCCACGTCAACTGTTCTACAGTCGCAAGTGCCACGTCGCTTGATCCACAATACATATGCAACGTCATTTCGCTGATATTTGTCTTCCTTAAGTAACCATTTACCATGGCTAAAATTCTTTGTCTGCACGGTTATGCTCAAGTAAGTACTCGGAGATATCAGAAACGAAGCTCTAACAATTAGACAGGCACTCTTCTGTATGAAAAAGCTTCAGGGGTGAGAAAAGTTCTCAAGAAACTCGACTACGACCTTTATTTTCCTGATGGCTCAATTAGATTGCCATCAGATGATATAGATGAACCTCATTTTACTTGGTGGGGGGTTGCGAACGACAAGAACTACGAACTCATTGAGGAGACTTGGAAATATTTGACCAAGTACATAAAAGAGAATGGCCCTTTTGAAGGAGTTCTTGGTTTCTCTCAAGGTGCGATTTTAGCTTCCATGTTAGTGCGCAAGATCTCTGAGCTTCTGCCAGATTCCCATCCACCTTTCAAATTTGCCATCTTCTTCTCAGGTTATCGTTCGAAAGCTGCTGACTATCAGTATCTTTATACTCCTCCTTTGGACCTTCCTACCCTTCACGTGTTTGGCTCTTTAGATACTGTTGTTTCTGAGGAAGATAGTGAAACTTTGGTCGATGCATGTCTTCCTAGTACGCGCACGGTTATACGCCATTCTGGTGGTCACTACATCCCTAACACGAAGCCACTACTAAATAACCTCAAAGCCTGGATCACTTCCTTGAATGAAAAAGGCGTAAAACAACACACAGAGATCCAGGAACCTGATATCTCTGATTTACTGGACCTCGGAGCCCAGATTGGTCGGGCCTAGTTTCGGAGTTGCTCTCATTTTTCCTCACAATAATTTGATCACTTCCACAATTAACTGAGGAATGTTCTTGTTTTTGATAAGCCTCTTGTCATATCATTTTATTATTAGTGTTACATACAATAACAATTTTTAGATTACCAATATTCATCATCAATCAAATGCTACTATTTCGTATTATTGTTTTCCCAAGCCGAACGCAATTCAGCTAATTCCTGGGTAAGAGCATCCAAAGTTCGTGATGTTCGGTTCTCGCTTCGTGTTATTTCAGGACTTGAAATAGTTCCTACCTCTGGGGTTATCGGCTTGTCCATCCCGATTCGAGGTGTTCGTGGACTACTCGTAACACTTTTCAAATCTGCTTCTAAACTTGCAGCTCTCCGGGATGCTTGTTGTTTCGCGATACGAAGCCGATCTCTCTCATCCTCAACTTCATAAAGTTTTTGCTTCAGCTCAGAAAGACGTGTTTCATACAACTCTTTCTGGTCCTCCAGTTCCATCTGAAGTTTGCTCATATCCTCGCCTTTCATTGCTTCAGCTTCCAGCTTTTCAACCTCTTCCTGTAGCTGGTTATTAGCTTCACGATAACGTCCTAGCTCTTCTTTCATCTTAGCGACAACAATGTCACTAGATCGAACATAAGAAAGCGTAGAGTCATAGTTCTTCTGCAACTCATCAAGTTTTCGCTGAAGATTCTGCGATTTTTCCTCCAACTCTTCAATCTGTTCCTCCAACTTGCTTTTCTCGGCAACATAGCTTGCACTGACTACAGCAGTTTCTTCCAATTCCTTGGAAACAGTTTCGTGCTTCTCCAACAATTGTTGATACTTTAGCTGTAGGTCGTCAGCCAACCCCTTACTTCGAGTAGTTTCATTCAAGTCTTTCTCTAACTCAGCAATTCGAGCTTCCGCTGCAACTAAAGTGTCATTCTTTTCTTCTAATAGTTTGGAAATTCCCTGACTAAACGCTCGAGTAGCAGTATCTGCCGCATCCTGGGAAGACTTAGCTAAGTCTCTCAACATAGCTTCCTCTTGGCGACTGTTTTTCAATTCCTCCTCAACTATCTCCAATTTCTGGCGAGTCTCCAAAAGCTCCTTACCAAGCTTTTGATTAGAAGCTCGTTCAACCTCTAATTGCTTCATCAACCCGTCTACTCGTTCTTGCGAAGCTGTGACAGCCTGTTGCGCAAGATTAAGAATTTCTTGGTGATCCCCTGTAGAGTTCATGCTAGTATTAGAATCAATATGCGGAGTTTCTCCGCTGATACCAGATTTGCTAAGTGATCCCTTTAATCGGTCAAGCTCTGATTTGACAGAGATTAATTCACGAAGCATATTCTCATTAACTGATAATGCACTGAGCCTGTTTCCCCCACGAATTTGATTCTCGTCCAACCCTTCCAAAGCTGGCTGCGCTGATGATGGCACAAATCCAGCTTTACGTGCGAGATGTAATTCAACTTCATACCACTGAAGTTGTGATCGTAATCCTTGAACAATGGGATCTTCAATACTTAATCTGCGATCAAACAAAGTATTACCAAGACTCATAGAATGTCTATGCTTACTACCCGAAGATCTGAGCGTAGGCAATTGCTCTGAGTCACCTGATACTCCTTCCATTGCTTGTAGATTCAGATGACTGAGACTATCATTCATTTTCGTGCTCGCATCATCGGTAGAAAAAGAGGCAGCAGATTCGGACAGGGGTCCTCCATATACCGAGGATCTCTGAGTATCAACCCCAGAGGCACTGATAGAGTTTTGTATGCTTTTGGCCGCCGATGCATTGATAACAGCACTCATCCGTGCAGCCGCAGCAGTCGTTGCAGCCGCAGCCTCTTCGGTGATCTGAGAAGTTGTTCTTTTATGAAGGTTTGATGCAGATTTCTTGCTATCACTACGGTGAGGAACCAATGGTGGGCTGGTTAAGCTTTGACTATCAAGGCTGGAAGAGTTACTATCACGATTGATAGTGTTCTCTGTCCTTTTTTCGTAGTCCGTAGTCCATGCAATATCGGACTTTGAGCCACTACCTATCTTAGAATCCATTACTCTCGGACCGTTGACTCGACGCGAATCAGGCGAAGGTGATTTATGCGAGTTCTTCTGGTCTGATGTTATCACAGGGACTGTGCCGGAATTTGCCGGTGGTACACTAGCCTGAGACGGGGAAATTGGTACATTCACCGATGGAAGCAGACCACCACGAATGTTTTCAGCAGTGTTAGCATCACCCTCAGGACTAGTATCAGTATTAACAGTCCAAGCACCAGGAATGCTAACTCTAGCCTTTTGTGATACTTGTCTCTGATCAAAGTTGTCACCCCCCTCTAAAGTTGATCCTAAATTATGCTGCTGCTGTTGCTGATGATGTGGGGGAATTTCTGATGATTTGACCGGAGTTGAAGTCAAATGCTTATCATCGTCAACAGATGACAAAACCGAAGATCGCTTCTCGTCTGTGTAGCTACCGTTTTGTACATTAACCTTAGAATGAGCACCCTGGATTGAGGTATTTCGATCCAGTTGAGGCATATTGCGCCGACCAGTCTGGTTGCGATGCGTGTTCGAAGATGGCACAGAAGGTTCATGTGGATAACGAATTCGAGAAGTGTCAAGAATGAATACGGAGTTAAGATCATCAGCAGAACCAACAGAAGGCTCTCCACCCAGTACATATATTTTTGATCCTGAAACAGACATGGAATGACCCGACCTGGGAGAAGGGCCTGTTCCCATATTCTGGAATACGAACCATCGCATAGATGTAAGCTTCAAAGCGCTCAGAGAGTTTATATCTTTGCTAGATGCAGTACGGCCTCCAAGAATATACATAGCATCATCCACGATAGCTGCAGTATGACCTTCACAGGGAGCGGGAATAAACCCACTGGTACTAATTTCGGTCCATTGCTTAGTAATAGTGTTGAATTGCCAGACATCGTTAAACCAATTCATAGAATCTGTACCCCCAAAAATGTACAAAGAGTCTTTCCAAGTAATCATAGAGTGGTTGGTACGCGGACTTGGAACTGAGTCGTTAGACACAATAGGAGTCCATGTCCCCTCAGACTTGGTAGTAAGTAGATTCTCCAGATCAAATTCGTAGAGATCATTAAAGAACAGGTTCTTTCGCTGTCCACCGAAAAGATAAAGTTTCGATCCAATTACAGCTAAGGTATGACCATAGCGTCCACCAGGATCAGTATCTGCAGGAACATGGATAGTACGCCATTGACGAGTGACTGTATTTAAAACATGCAAATCACAATCAAAGCGGCTATTAGAGTCAGTTTCGGTATCACCGCCGTAGATAATTAAAGCAGTATCGACCAGAACACAAGCATGACCAATACGAGGCAAAGGTGCATCTTCAGAATGAATTAAAGTACATTCCAAGGTGTTAACTTGAATGGACCAAAGGTCGTCTAGAGTTGAGTTTCCTTGCAAACCACCAAAAACAAAAATTTCATTTGAGTCTATAGTGACAGATTCGGAAGCCACATGACCATATCGAGGAAAAGGATTCGGTCGCATCAGAGGACAACTAGACCATGGATAATGAATCGTCCGCTTCGGTTGTTGCGGTTGCTGCTGTGGTAGCTGTAAAGCCTGCGCTCCGGAGGTAGGAGGAGCTGTCTTTCGATCAGAGTAAGACGACCTAGGAGATTCGTAATAAAGAGGTGCAGGAGAGTTTTGGGATAGCGATGGTACAAATGGAGACACTTCAGGGGTGTCCAAAAAGTGAGGTGGATCATTTGTACGGGAATAAGTATCGAAATTCGGTTGCCGAGAATCCTGACCTGAAGTAGTCCTTTTAGGGACCTGGCCATTCATATATGGAGAAACCGGAACATTTATAGGCAAACCACCGGGAGCACTTGATGTAGAGATGTCTCGTTGATTAGACCATGAAGATTGCAAAGGAGATAAGATGGGGCTTGTGCCCGGTGCCGACGAAAGCGAAGTGGCTGGAGATAGACCACTACCAAAATCATTAGGCCCCTGAGGCACTGGTAAAGGAGAGAAAGACTGACCCTGAGATTCAGTTTTACGAGATTTGTCCTTTTTCTTTCGAGAAAAAAGCGGCATAATTACAAGATAAAGAGTACCGAGGTCACAGAATGATGAGAATTATCGGTTAATGAGAGAGATGAAACAAGTACTTAACGCAGATTGGTGACAAATAAAAAATTATGACGCGATTTGATATCTTTACTTTCAATAAAAAACCTTCCTGGTAAGAAACAACTAACTACTAGTGTGAAATATCAAGAACTCTAAACCTGAAACCGCGAAGAAGATCTTTTCTGCCACTGAGGGTGACCACAGTAAGAATAAAACAGATTATCGTCTCAAAACTAGAACTAAAAAAAACTAGCCCTCAGCGTGTTCAGAGGATGTTTCAACGAAGTAAATTAGTCTGAAGTAGCTAAATTTGTAAAGTAGAGCTCGGCAGTAGTGGATAATGTGAAATTAACTGGGAGGGGGAGGGGGCCCTTATTAAACTAACTGTACACGGTACAGGTAAAACAGCCAATGAGAAGTACTGAATTTTAAATAAAATTTCTTAAATCGCGACATGTTTTCGCGTAGCTGCTCCAAAATAAAAAAAAGAGCGACTGACCGGTAACAATGAAACTTCAAGAAGCTATAATTGAATTCAGGTCAGGTTATAAGCTGGAAACTATAATTGGAATTAGCTGATCAGTTATTTGTATATGTATTACATTGTCTCAATTACCTCTTCCTCGTAGAACTCTCGATTCGAGATTTGGGAGAATTTATAATTTTCCGATGAGTTTCAGAATTTATCACACCCCAAAGTAATAATTAAGCTAAGTTATTCAGAATTAATAGGCAGATTGTAAACAGACAAAAAATACTAAAGAATAAATATAATACTTGTAATGTCAAATTTGCTAAATCATCAACTAATGCTTATGGGCTCAATCGACGAGGATCACGAGGAAATAAGCTAGCTCTGCGGATGTTCTTCAATCCCAAGTAAAACATAACCACTCGCTCCAATCCGATGCCACCACCAGCATGAGGTGGAGACCCATAAGTAAATGCATCGATATAGTCCTTAAGTCCTCCATCGTTAGGGTCTACTCCATGTGCCTTCATTCGTTCACGCAATAGTTCTGCATCGTGAACACGTTGAGCACCAGATAAGATTTCTTCACCACGCATGAAGAAATCGTAAGAGTTGGAGTATCTGTCATCTTCAGGATCAGGCATTGTATAAAATGGTCTAACTGCCAGAGGAAACTTATCTAGAATATAGAAATCAGTGTGATACTTTTCCCGCACCAAGCTGCCAAGTAATTTTTCATTTTCAGTAGAAAGATCCTCAAAATCATCAACTTCTTTCCCAGCTGCACGAAGCATCTCTATTCCTTCTTTGAAAGTCAGTCGGATCATTTTTCCATCAGCAGGTAGTTCGAATTCATCTACGGGGTATTGACGGCGAACTATATCAATCTCCTTACCATATCTCTTACGCAATTCCGTGAAGATGAATATGAACAGATCCTGAAGTACCTCTACAACTTCATGGTAATGCTCATCAAATTCCATCTCCAGATCAAGACCAATAAACTCAGTCATGTGCCGATGAGTATTCGAGTTCTCGGCGCGAAATACAGGTCCGATTTCCATTACTCGTCGAAAATCACCCGCAATCAGCATCTGCTTATAAAACTGAGGTGACTGTGCTAAGTATGCTTGACTTTCGAAATATTTTACAGTAAAGACATTCGCACCACCCTCAGTCGCTGCGCCTAGCAATTTAGGAGTGTGTACTTCGATGAAATCTAGCTTGCTCAGGTATTCTCGGAACAAAAGCTGAACTCCTGCGGAAATACGGAAAATAGCTTGATTCGTGGCCGTGCGTAAATCAATTACACGATTGTTCAATCGAGTATCAAGGTTAACTACCGGTAGTCCTTGAGCTTCAGCCTGTTCTTCTGATCTACTGGCATCCTCTATCAGAATAGGCATCCGAGGTGGAGTTTCAGAGATAATACGGATTTCTCCTATATGCACCTCCAAGTTTTGTTGCGTCGCTGAAGCAATCGGTTCAGTCACAGCTTTGACAGTTCCTTTGATCAAGACTATAGATTCTAAATTGATCTTGCCAGCGAATTTTACCATGGGTTTAGAAATAGTAGAGCCATCAGCTACCAACAAAGCCTGGACTGTATTCAACTGCTGACGTAGCAATAAGAAGCACATGTTATTTCCCTGTAAACGAGAGTTGTGCACTCTAGCGCGGATACACACCTCGGTCTCAGGATGAAGATCACTAATACTGGTTAGCTTCAAGCCATCCCGTGCCTGAGATTGCATCAATGGCAATACTCCATACTTGTCCTTAGCAAAGTCATTAGCAGCTTCAGCGGCTAAACGGGCAGCATCTTCTTCAGCTCGCTTTGCAGCCGCAGCTGCCTTTTTGGCTTCTTTCTCCTTTTGAGCAGCCATTTTCTTTAAAGCCTTCTTAGAAAGAGGCTGTCCATCAGGTCCCAGCACAGTTTCAGGTTCCGAGATTTTGGTTTCAGCTAGTTTTTGCTCGATATTCTCTACAGGATCAGACATGATAAAATGTAAAGTTAAGTTTGCAGGAGCTGGAACAAACACTTTTACCCGTCTTTAAATTTTTCGTCTGATAGGAAGAGAATATATCTCGTTTCTAACAATTTTATAAAAATATAATAAGAGAAAAATTAGGAACTAAATTCTACATACATCTATCACAAAATAAGGTATCAAATTTTTATTGACCCACGAAAGGGGGGACATAGATATGCCATAGAGCCATCAAGAACATCACTTTTAATGCAAGCATTAGCCAGCGGAGGCTAAAACACTTACTTAGTCCGGAAAGAACATCCAGTAGTAAGTTTGGCCTTACCACCAGTAGGACGGCACAAGACAGTAGAGCACGACTGGCAAACAACAACAGTCTGGGCATGTGAGAAAACGACAGAAATAGTCATACATCCGGGGCAGCGCACATCCATGAAGTATGAGCGAGGTCCTTGGACAAGTTGTTTAAGCTTGTGCTTTCGGAGTTCGGATTCAGGAGAAGGGTGCAAGAGATCTTGAGCGAGAACCTGGAGTTAGTTTCTAGAAATCAGAAAGAAATTTTCCCAAAAAAAGTTAAAAGGTCATATAAGAGAGAGAATATGCTGCGAATTTATAGCCAATAAGTTCGTTTGAAGATTAACTTTCAAAGCTATAGCATCAGTGACAATATTAAATTATGACATACAAGGAGTGCTGCTAGTGAAAAAGCCGGGAGAAACCTCTAGCAGTTATCAACAATACAATGCGAAACTCTGTTGAAGGTAATAAAAATCTAAGAGGTTTATTTTAGTAGCTAGAATAACCACTTGAAAATAAAATTAATCTCGCTCACGGTAATTGGCAGCACACCTTGGCACTGTACTGGAGGCAAATATGTCCAGGGATGGCGATAAAACCAAGTCACGGCTTCTCCGTCTTTTGAGAAACTACATAAGAGGATCAACATATACTAAACAATAAAACCAAATTACTTCAGTTATTAGGCGCATTTTCCCCGCCTAGAACCGATTTACTTACCATTTTGTGAAGTTAGCGACAAGTCTGCGAAGGAATGAGAATCTGCGCTTAGTACTATAACTCCCGGGACTGGGGTGTTGGTGCGTGACTGGGGTTGGTGAACCCTAAATCTATGGCAGGTAGAAGAGTCCAGCCCTAACGACTAATCTTGGCCGGCTGGTCGGGGAAGATAAATAACCTTTTTCCACGTGACATGAGCAATCCTAGATATATATTATATCATAGCATGCCCGTAATGGAACAGGGACGATCTGAAGCGTAAAGTTTTGCCTTGCCTGTAACTGCTGCTTTTGTTTATGCTGTTAGCATCTTTGGACTGTAAAGATCAACGTCATCTCATTGTAGGCCTAGCTCCATGCGCCTCTACGAGGATTCGGTCGTCATTGGATTCTGGAGCTACAGTAATCTTAATAGCAGATCATATCCCGGATACTGTATCGAAAGCTGTAGTTGATCTGGTCAATGGACATGAAATCCAGTGGCTTCAGCGGGACTTCCGTCTTTCTGACTTAGATCAGTATGGAAGACCAGAGGCTGGAGGGATAGTTGATATGGCTTATTTCATTGATTCTACATACGCTACGCCAGAAGTGATCGCTCATTGTAAGGCTAGGCGGATCTGGTTCAATATAACGGATAGTCAGTTAAGTAACTTTCGATTATTGTCTACTTATCGTACTGGTGATCTTCAGATCGGGGTAACCACTAATGGTCAAGGATGTAGGCTTGCCAATAGGATTAAGCGCCATATTGTATCTAATCTTCCACCTGACATGGACAAAGTATGTGCCAATATTGGATCACTTCGCAGGGAGCTATCAAGCAGTTCATATTTTGAGGCAGATTTTCCAGGGAGTTCAGATGACGATGCTGTTCAGTCTGACCAGTTCAATCGCCTCTCTCCCGTTTATGAGGGTCAACGAGAGCTTGACGCTAAACAGACATTAGGGAGATATTTAGCTCAAGTGGTTGAATATTATCCTTTATATAAACTTGCTTCCCTTACTATCCAAGATTTATATGCTACTAATAGTCCAATTTCGGATGATCCCGTCCCTGAATCTAAAGGTTCCATCTGGCTGGTGGGGGCTGGACCAGGATCAGTAGATATGTTGACTGTCGGTGCCCAGAATGCTATTTTGACTGCAGACATAATCCTCGCGGACAAACTTGTTCCTGAACCAGTGTTAGCACTAATACCTAAACATACCCCGGTACATGTGGCTAAAAAGTTCCCAGGGAATGCAGAAGCTGCTCAGCAAGAGTTCTTGGAGTTAGGACTGCGGCATGCACAACAGGGGTTGAAAGTTGTTAGATTAAAGCAAGGGGATCCTTACATTTATGGTCGAGGTGGAGAAGAGTATTTGTTTTTCCAAAATCATAAAATTGATATCCACATCTTGCCCGGCATTTCATCAGCTCTCTCCGCGCCACTAGCTGCTAAAATACCTTGCACAATGCGAGATGTAGCTGACCAGGTGCTAATCTGTACCGGCACAGGTCGCAAAGGTGCCTTGCCTGAGTGGCCTGAATTTGTGGATACTAGAACTACAATATTTCTAATGGCTTTACACAGGATCAACGATGTTGTCCAAGGCCTGCAATTAAAAGGATGGCCATTAGATCTACCATGTGCAGTTGTAGAGCGTGCCTCCTGTCCCGATCAAAGGGTTATCCGTACTACTTTACAACATGTAGCGGAGGCGATCAGAACGGAAGGATCGAGGCCACCAGGCTTATTAATTACTGGATTGGCTTGTGAAGCCCTAGTTCCACGACCATTTGGAGTTTACGACGTTACTGGGATTTGATTGCATAACTCTTCGTAATATACCCAAAGGCTGGAGAAGTTATGAAATTCAAGGCATCTGTTGTTATGGTACATAGCCTACTTGATGTTACTTCATTTGTACTTTGTCCATATCCCAGACATCAAAATTACCGTTCTTTCTCTTGGAACCAATCATGAATAAAGTTTTGAATCTATTTAGTTTTAGACCGATAGGGACATATTTCCGGTAGCATTTTGCGACATAGGCTTTATATGATAAAGAAAAGTATCTGTTAATACACCTACAGATGTCCATTGCACCAAGAGAGCTTTTGTTTTTGTAGAAATGGAGGGAGAACAGTGTTAAGCTTGCTTGTCTTTCCATCTGATTTGATGAGTTGTAACTTTGTAAACCAGTTAGGGTTTGAAAGGTTAAGCATCACAATTTGGGCCGAGAATGTACATACTCCATGGGACAAGTTTCGCGAAGACTTCACAACTGAGGTTCGAGAAAAATGAGGTTAACAAGTACCAGAGAGAAAAAATCAGGAAAGTCATTACTGATCAATTGTACAACCTCTTCCGAATATATTGTCTGGTCTTAAAGCTGCGTGAGGGAGTTATAGCACCAGAACACTCTCAGGCAGAACAATTAATGTTAACCAGAGGAATTTACATACTAGATGAATATGAACCTCACAAAGGAAAGCTACTTCTAAAAAAAGACACAGTTTACAAGCATAAATGGTAATCGTTAAATGAGCAGTTTCCAGTAGTTGGTATATTCTATAACCATTTTATTCAATAAAATGCAGTTTAATATCAGACATATATATGACTTATTCCGGGAAATTGCAATATTCTACAGCAAAGCTATTATGTCTATAGTGTACAATTAGCCTCTATTAGTAACTTGCTCGCAATACTTGTTTCCGATGCAGCTAATTACTTATCTCCGATCCCCAGGTGGGAATTCCGTCATCCCAAATTTCACAAGTTTTATGTCATCATACCTAAACTTTAAAATCTATGTGCCGGAATTCGCTGAAAGAATCATATACTCAAACATAGACAATCTGTTTTATGGATTGATTGCATATTTGTAGTACTTTTTCTTTTTTATTCTTTTTTCTTTCTTTATTCTCCACGTCAAATTTATATCTAAGAAGCAGCTCAACCATGGAGAAAGAAGATGATGAATTTGTGATCAAGAATAAGTTATTCTCCCGTATTAATCCTTTCTCTTCAAAATCAGTTCCAAATATCCCCAAGAATATCGGTCCATCACCTGAGTTACATAAAAACTTTTTTTCGAGGATTACTTATGGCTGGGTTGCTCCGATTTTGGTTCGTGGATACCGTCGTTCATTGGTTCTTGATGATTTCTGGACCTTAGATCCAAAGCGAGACATGAATTATTTGGCCAACAAATATTTAGAGGCTATTGAGACTAGAAAAAATAATAGCTTACAGGAGTGTCCGTCTAATCCAAACTTCTCAGGTATTGCTCTTCGGGCTGCAAACGATGTTTTTGGACGTGCATGGTGGTCGGCTTTGATTGCAAAAGTCGTAGCCGATCTGTTACAGGGCGTATCGCCATTAGTGCTTCGACAGATTATAGTTTTTGCATCTAAACGCTCAACAGGAACTTCTACAACCTCTTTGGGTAATGGGATCGGTATGGCTATAGGGATGACTCTAATGTATCTAGTGTCATCTTTCTGTACTCAATGGTTTTTTTACAATGCCAGTATGGTTGGAACGAACCTTCGATCTGTATTAGTAGCAGCTAGTTTTCAAAAGGGCTTGCGATTAAGCAATAATGCTAGGACGCAGTATCCTCAAGGTTTACTGACTAGTTTGATGAGCACCGATACTGCTCGTATAGAGCATGCGGCCATCTTTGTAATATTTCTTCCCAGTGCTATTGTTCTAGTTATCGTCTCTCTTATTATTCTTTGTGCAACATTAGGGTATTCTGCATTAGGTGGGTTCGCAGTTTTATTTGTCGCTACTCCAGTCATCGCATATTTTACAAAGTTAACTATGAGGAAGAGGCGCAAAGTTTCTCCTATCACGGACGAACGAGTGAGAGTAATGCAAGAAATATTAAGCTCTATGCGAATGATCAAGTATTATGCCTGGGAATTGGCCTATGTCAAACGGATATTGAAACTTCGCTCTTGTGAAATGGCTCGTCTGCGGTCAATCAACAGAACGCGCTATTCTTTACTCTCCTTTTCTATAACTTTACCGACTTTTGCTTCGATGGTTGCATTTATTATTTTATCCTACTCTAATGCTTCTTTTGATCCAGCCAATATCTTTGCGGCTTTATCTTTGTTTAACGTTTTACGTCTTCCGCTTAACCTGACTCCTATAGCATTGAATTACTTGACAGACGCTTTAAATGCTTTCAAACGGCTTAACGGACTGTTATTAGCAGAAGAGTGGAAAAACTCTATTGAGTACGTAGTAAACGATACTTTCTCGGTTCTTATCAATCATGGGTACTTTAAATGGCAAGAGTCTTTACCTTTACCTGTTCCTTCTCGGACTGCTTCATCTTTAGCTAAAATTTTGAAGTCTCTGAATATGTTATTTAAGAAGAAAGACAGAAATGCATCTCAAGAAACTACAGTAATCGAGGGAAAGTATGGAGGTTCGTCGCTCAGTAAGTCAAATACTCTATCCTCCTCTGAAGTGTCTAATTCACAGACAGACCCTGTCCAGTCATTTCGTGGATTGAAGGATATTAATTTGTCAATAAAACATGGCGAGTTTATCGTCATAACAGGGCCAATAGGAAGTGGCAAGTCTTCTTTACTTTCGGCTATTTCTGGTGGCATGGAACTCACGCAAGGTTCTGTGGCTGTTAGTGGAGCCGTCACGTTCTGCTCAAACCCTTGGGTACAAAATACTACCGTGAAAGAAAACATTGTTTTTGGTAGAAAATATGACGAAGAAAGGTATCTAAAAGTTATTCACGCATGTGCCTTAGAACCGGACCTCGAGCAGCTCCCTTATCATGATATGACTGAGATAGGTGAACGGGGGATCACAATATCTGGCGGACAAAAAGCACGAATCAATCTCGCTCGTGCAGTTTATCAAGATACACCAGTAATGTTGTTTGACGACATATTATCTGCTGTAGACTCTCATGTTTCCAAACACATTGTAGAGAAATGCTTCAATGGATTGTTAAAATCTTGTACTCGAATCTTAGCTACTCATCATCTTTACGTCATGGAGTATGCAGATCGTGTAATATACACTCCAGGTGACGGAACAGCCTTAATTGGAACAGTTGCGGAATTGAAGAACAGTAGTGCATCATTTGCGGAATTGCTCAAACTCAGTGACTCGGTAGTCACAAATAAATGTGAATCTGACACTAGTTCTGTTGATGAGTTTGACGACTTGCAGCTTGTTTCAGATGATCTTGAAGATTATTTTGATGAGGATGATAGTATATCTGCTTACGACCATGTTTCTCGGGAAATTTCTGCTCAGGGCTTGTCTAGGGAGGTCAGCAGGCGAACATCAGTTGCATCACAAAATAAATTATCTAACCGGCAGAAGATAAATATGAGTACAGATGGTCATAATTTAATGAGACTTGAGAAAACGAATCGAACTATCAAATCTAGCACTCTATACTACAAATATTGGCAACTAGGCTCGCGCTTTCTGAAATCTGGCAGCTTGCTCGTTACTGTTTTGTTTATACTTGCTGCAGTCACAGCTCAGACTCTGAGCGGAGTGTGGTTAAGTTATTGGTTGGGGGATAGGTTCGAACGTGGTGAAGGTTTTTACATAGGCGTGCTGGTGGCGCTGTCATTTGCTACTGCACTGTTATTCGTGATCTATGGAATATGTATTGCTACGTTCTGCAGCAGATCTACGCGAGTACTAAATATAAAGGCTGCCGAAAGGATAATGCGTGCACCAATGTCTTTTTTCGATACGACACCATTAGGCCGGATATTAAACAGATTTAGCAAAGACACGGACACTATGGATAATGTTATGACAGACTCTTGGCGACTAGTTTTCCAGGGTTCATCAATTATCTTAGCGGCTTACATACTAGCCATCGTATATTTTTATTGGTTTGCTATCGCCATTGCACCCCTTGCAATTCTATATTTTGCTTGTGCTTCATATTATACAGCTTCCGCCACTGATCTTAAACACATTGAAGCAATTTGTCGATCTAAAGCGTATTCTCACTTCACTGAGGCACAAACAGGAGTTATTCAGATAAGAAATTACCACCAGGAGGAAATTTTCTGTAACAGAAATCGTGATCTCTTGAATGATATGCATAGACCTAGCAACGTTTCGTGTGCATCTCGAAGATGGCTGGCAATTCGCATTGATATGGTTGGCGTGTGTACTATTTTTATAATTTCAATTCTAGGAGTGACAAATGCCATAGATGTCGAACCGGCTTCCATTGGCTTGGTATTGTCATATTTGGTATCCACTGCGGGGGTACTTTCTTTTATCGTTCAGCATCTTTCAGAAGTTAAAGATGACATGGCCAGTACTCAAAGGTTATATGAGTATGCATATTTGCTTGAAGAGGAAGCACCTTTGGAAATTGCTGAGACAGCACCGGGGCCAAGTTGGCCAGAAACTGGCAAGATAACGTTTGACCATATGTATTTTGCTTATAGACCGGGTCTCCCTAAAGTTTTAAAGGATATTGATATTACAATTAATGGGAAAGAGAAAATTGGTGTCTGTGGCAGAACTGGGGCGGGGAAAAGCTCCATCATGAGTGCACTATATCGCCTATCAGAGATAGATGCTGGCAGGATATTGATAGATGACGTGGATATTAGTACGATAGGTCTGCATGACCTTCGTAAAAAATTAATGATAATACCTCAAGACCCCGTCCTATTTAAAGGCACGATAAGATCTAATCTTGACCCATTTGAGGCCAGTGGCGATCAAGCTCTTTGGGAAGCACTAAGACGAACTGGTGCAATAAGCGGTAATGCTAATACGACGAATATCTCCCCTGACCACAAGTTTCATTTAGATAAGAATGTGGATGATGATGGCGCCAATTTCTCTTTAGGAGAAAGGCAATTGCTGGCGCTGGCTAGAGCATTAGTTCGCAAGTCTAGGATCCTAATTCTGGATGAAGCTACCTCATCTGTTGATTATGAAACCGATCAACGAATTCAAGAGACCATTGCAGCTGAATTTTCTGATTGTACGATTCTTTGCATCGCACATAGGCTACGGACTATTTTAAAATATGATCGAATCTTAGTACTAGAACAAGGAAAAGTGCTTGAGTTTGATACCCCGTTTGCGCTCTATAACCGAAATCAGGGATTGTTTCGAGCCATGTGCGATAAAGCTAAGATCACTGAAAATGATTTTCGTTAAATTATTTCTTCTTAATATAGATTTAGCAAGCATACTGTTGCTTACACACATCTGATCTGATATATAAACACAGACACTACATTAGATGTGTCATCTGGAATGAGCAGAAGTTCAAAATAACTAAGTCTTAGTTTCTGTAGAGACATCAACGCCAAAATCATTTAAAGATTCACCGTCTTGACTTATCCATTTATCCCTTCTGTAGTGCTCAAGAAGAATCTCTCTACGATTGGGCATGCCGTCATAGTAGTGATCAGTTCGCACATTAAGCTGATCTTTAGGAGGCCAATTTGGATTTCTAGCATGTTTTTTTATCGGATAGTCCATTCCAGTAAATTCAGGGTATACTGAACCAAATACCCATGCATAGATTGTGCTACCATATATATTCTTTAAATTAGAACACCATCCCAAGTCATAAGGAAAGTCTACTTCTGCCGAGGTCAGTAAGCCCCTAGCGACTTGAGATTGAAGTCTTTCTTCTTCCCAGGTTTCGATGGTAGTTCTATTCCTAACCGCATTCATTAAAGTACGATAGAGCATGATTCCCACGGTAAACCATACGAGGAAAGTGACAGTTGTGAAGAACATTAAGCAACCGACATTAAATATACTCCAAGACATGACTTTGAAAGATACTCTGCGATATTCCCATAGCACCAAAAATAATTTACATTGCTGCAACAATAAGTTACTAGTAGTAAAAACTACCATTACCAAAAACCGTGTGAATGCGGCTATGTTTCCTATACCCACACAATTTTTGGTCCAGGGACAGTGATGATCCATTCTCAACACACATACGTTGCATTGACTACAGTGGTGTGCTCTCCGGGGTTTGAATCTGTGGCATTTTTGGCATATATTTGTTTGTCCCGTTAGTGGCAAAGGGGCTATTCCTGGGGTTGTGATAATCGCTTTATAATATGTAAAGGCTGTCAGAACTGTTAGAGTTATATGCAGCGTAGAAGCTTCAGGAGCATGGTCTTTAATTATAAACCACCAGCTACCAATACCATTGCCTATAATAAGAAGCCAAGGTACTGTTAAGTTGCCGTATCGTTTCATAAGAGATGTATTGCCATCTAATATAACCAGTACTAATAGTACTTGACAGTAAGCCACGTAAATTTAATAGGTTCAGAAAAACAGGTTACAATCGTTAATGTACGTCGTACTCTGAATACTAGACGTTTTTCGTTCAAAAATTATGGAACCGTAAGCTTAATTTGACAGTTAGTCTTGGTTTGATATCAACTATTATTTTAGTCGAGATTTGGGATAAATGAATTCTATCTGCCCTTATCTTCTTCACATCTGCTAGTCATGAAACCGCGGTATACTCGTATTGAACGGTCTCGTGATAGAAAACTTGCTAAGAAAAACGCAGAATTACGGGAAATACGTAATTCTATGCGTTATATGTCTCTAGGATCTGTACAGGACCTGGAGATTCCTATTCCAGTTATTCCTCCTGATCCATCGCCGGTCATCGAACCCCAATTTGAATTTGATCCCGAAAAACCTCGATTACCTATCGACGTTATGCTACATATTCTCAGGCTTCTTGATTGGAAGAGTTTGGTGAATCTAAGTATGGTTTGCAAAACTTACTATAAAATCCTCTGCCCTTTGATCTATGAGCGACCGATCTTAACTCCGCTATCTTATAACAAGTTTTGCACATCACTGGCCAATAATAAGAGTTTGCATGCATTGGTCAAAAGTCTTGATTTGCGCTCTATAATGCAGATAGGAAAAAACTCATCTACTGCACGTTTGCTGCAATCTACAGGTCCACATACACTCCAGGAGCTGCATCTCTCCCCGACTGGAGCTGGATTTCCGGTTCAGGTAGCTCTAAAGAGGTGTATACATTTACGTTATTTAGATATGTCCGTGGTTGCTAGTAAAATTGAATCCAAGGCATTATACACGTCTCTATTTCATCTACATGAATTGCGAGTGTTGTCATTACCAATATGCGGACAACCCGTAGAGGATATTTCGACATTTCTTCCACAACCGGATACGATGCCTTGGCCTCATCTAACTCGATTATCCATTAAAGGATGGTTCCCTTACCACCTCTCTAAATTGAATAACCCAGAATTGCTGCAGGTTTTGGCCATACATTCAAGTTCGCATACAGCTGAAGAAGTCAAACAAATATTCGAGACGGTATCTGCACAAGATTCTTTGAAAAAATTGCATCTCAGTTTTCCATTAGAACACTTTCATGGTAATTCAGCTAACTTCATCTTGAGATATTTTTTATCTCTCAAGGAGCTCTATATAGCTGTCGAGTATATTGATAATGGACTATTTGACCAGTGCGGCACACATCATCCTTTAGAGACTCTGTACATAGAAGCTATCAATGATATTGGGAGATATGGCAAAGTCACAGATTCCGCAGTGAAAAACTGTATTGAAAATTCCAAACTTGCACATCTGAAAAATCTTTACGTTGATCCTGCGGTTGGATGGAAAGAAGATAGTGATGATCTTGAATCTATTGCCAGTCTTTTGGAAGATCGTGGGGGAGGACTGTATTTTATGTAAACATACAGAAAAAAAAGTAGCATATGCTAGAGAAAGGAATGAAAGGCAGTATTATTGTTAGTTTCTCTTAGAATCATTTATACATTCAGAATCGATGAGAACATGTACGTTCCAAACCATACTGGACTGCTTCATGAACGTTATCCACAACAGTATGAGCATTAGCGGTAGGATTTCCATCTTTCCAAACACCAGTTCGAACTAAAATAGTATGCCATCCATAAGCAAGACCTCCAGTAATATCGCTTGCGGGATTATCTCCGACCATATGAATACAACTAGGATCTATATGTTCAACTTCAGTGCCGAATAATTCTTTTCTTCGTTCAGAAAGAACTTCGGCAGCAAAATCATATGTTGTTTTATGAGGCTTTCCGATGACAGTATCCTTTAATGGTTTACCCTCAAGCCTATAGTACAATGACCTTACCATTTCTCTGAATGCACCGTTTCCCAAACGAGGATTGGCATAATCATTAGCAAAAATTAGATCATCATTGCAAAAAAAGATGGGAATACCTGATCCATATGTTCCTAATACTCCATTATCCGATCTTGCATAATCTAGGACAATCTGCGCATCCATCCCCCAATCCCTTGGATCGGTGAAGACAAGAACAGCATCAACTGCTACATCATCAACTGGCTGTGGATAGACACCAGGACCAGCATTAGAAGACCATACTTGCCTTGGTTTCAATTCTGCAACTTGTTCAGCGTTCATATTAGAAAAGGGCCAGATCGAAGGGCATGCTGCGTATATCTGAGAAGAACTGATCACATCTTTGTAGCCATAAGTTCGAGCAACATTTAAACAGGACTCAGCAATTCCACCAACTACCAATACTCTCCTATGTCGTTTTCCATTACCATCATGCCGATCTACTAGAACATCTGGGTTGAACAGTCGACGTATGGGTGTATGAGATTGGATCAATATATGCTCAGGAATGGGAGTTTCGAGCCATTTCGATAGTTCGGCTGCACGATCACTTTCAGTTTTCCCTCCACCATTCGTCAATAGGACAAATGGAATATTTAGCCGATTTAATGTTTTAATGGCTGCTCTTCCAGGTTCCAAGGGATTACGGCCTCTCACCAGAACACCATCAATGTCGAAAGCGAAAGCTATTTTCCGAGGATCTATAGAGGAAGAAGATAGATTTCGCCGGCCCAAAAACGCTCTTAACAAAAGTAAAGAACGTTGTCTATAATACATTGGACAAATATGTGCGAGAATATTCTTTATCAGTTATGAATGACCAAAGTATGTTCGTCCCGTGCTTTATTAGTATGAAATAACTAATTAGTGAGTTTTACACTGGTGTCGGTTGGAGTTGGGAATTTGAATCCATTGCTTACTCTCCAGAGAGTGCGGTAGAATCAACTATACTCCGAAGACAATGACCGGAACAAGCTTCTCGACGTATAATCAAGCCATTATTGCCAAGGAAATTGTTCCACTCTTCATAAATAACTGCTAGTGGTTCTACCATGAGCTCATTTCTACATACACCACAGTTGTTACCTTGCTTATAGGCATCCATCGCTGAGGAGATTCGTCTAAGAGATTGAGTAGAAACAACATTTTGCGAGCTCTTCGAATATTGCTTATGGACTCTTTCTATATATGGATTGGACCCTAAAGATCGAAGGCAAAGTTCGCTTAATCTTGGCGCATGCTCACTGGAAACAGTGGAATTTGCACTTAATAACGTCTGCGAGCTTGATCGGTTGGCTAATGCAGTATCTGCGCAATATTCAGGAGCGCTGACATATACTCGCACAGGTTGAAGGGTGTTGGTATTGGCGTGAGCAAGGTGTGATATATCCGACTGAGCTTTAGTTCCTAACGTGCGATGTCGAGAGGCTGGTACACTATTGGTACGAATTTGACGAAAAGGATTAGGAAACACGGTTAGAATTCGTAAACGAGGAAGATCGAGTATTTGAGAAGGTAAAGAATCCAGTTGATTACCTCCTAATGAAAGCTCCTGGAGATTTTTTAACCGAGCTATAGCAGTAGGGACCACTGTCAGGTTATTATTGCGAAGGGACAAAACTGTAATGTTTGTGACAGAAAAAAGAAATGATGCTAGATGACTTATGTGATTATTAGACAGAATTATATGGATGTCTGAGGATAACTCACCCAATCTTAACTTAGAATGACCGACCATATCCTTCAGATCAGCCACATCCGCAGGAATTCGAGTTAGACCATAACCATCCAGATTAATATCAGGCTTTCCATTCTCCAGAGCCTGCATAATTGTATTTTTCGCCCGATCCTCAGCCTCGTCCGAGGTAACTTCCATAGCTCTGCGACGCGTGCTTGGTAGAAAAGAACCAGGGAGAGCAGAAGGTCCTTCATCAAACAGTTCCTCGAGCGCATCAGAACTAGTAGATGTGCTTCTCACAGGAGATACTGGAAATTCTATAGAAGAATCAGAGGAACTAGAACGTCGCGGGTATTTGGTAGATCCAGTTGACGATGGGAACCGAGTAATTGGTTTGTCGGAGAACGACAAAGGCTTAACAGATATTCGGGTCCCATCATGGCTGTATGGCAACAGTCCAGACATATTCGGTTATGCTGTACTACACGGACTTGGTATACACACTCCAGTACTTAGAATTGCGAGCGAATCTCAGGTTGAATGACAACTACGGTACGCGGCTGAGCGTTTCCCAATAAACTTCCTAGTCGGGAAATTAGATCGCATGTACTTTATTAGCCTTTCATTCTTAATACCACTAAATGAAAAGACCTACAAATTATGAAGGAGTAGCATTAAATTATGACGATGATTTAGATATTGGACCGGCAATATATGAAATTGGTACTAGTGTGGATTTGGCAGTAGTAGCGTCTGAACAGTCCGATTCCGATGACCAGGGAGAGCACGATGTCGATCGTAATACCGGTCAGCGATATGCTTTACCCGTAGAACCCGTGGAGCTAAAGTCTGAGCCGACGAATGCTAACGAGTATTTGAATTTCGTTCGATTACAATCTACCAAATTACCGGCTATTGTATGGGCAGAAAAACGACCCCCGCTGCCGATTGATATTCCTAATACCATCGTACAAAACACTAATTATTACACTGAAATTCATCAACCGCATATTGAGGCTTATAACTCGCTGAAGCAAGCCATTGAAACCGCTGAAAAAGATCCGAATCCTCTGCCGAGCACACAAGCTAACTGGAGAACCTTCATATTAAGTACGGCACCTTCTCCAAGCAAACTCAAGGCTGTGCCTCACGCTGAAGTAATTCGTCTTGTGAAGTACTGTTCTCGTTGGCTCACGGTTCCTCCAAACCCTTTGCTAGACCAATGGGTGTTTGGTCTCTTTTGCAGATTAGATTCGATTATTGTAGGAGATGATCTGTCCATCTTACGAGCATTCTGTAATAAAGCAATAGCTATTTATAACAAGACTAATCCGCAACAGTACCAACCCTGCTTAGCCATATTAATAGCTGTATTTGGTCAAAAGGATTTTATTCCTTATGTAATGGCTGCTGACTAGGTTTTTCTTTGTCTAATATGACGATCATGATCATTTCCCTCATTTTCTGGCGCTCTTTTTCTAGATGAATCAAACACATCTTGGCGTTTATTTGCAAGTCGGCGGATGTTAGCAATAGCTGCCGCATCAGTATCCAAATTAGTCACAGCAGCTTTGGCGGCAGCTTTATCTCGTTCGTCCTTCCATTGTGGATCCAATAGTTCTATTCTGATATGTTCCTGATAATGTTCCACAGGGATATCTTGTTGGCACAAAGAACAGAGCACAGTAGCCGGCTTAGTCTGGGTCATAATCTGCTTTCGGTTGGATCCAGTGGGTAATTTTTTATTTTTAACCGCTGTATTAGATGTCATTTTTGGTATGGTTTCTTCTTGCTCCTTCCTGACTTCATCCGTTACCTCGGGAGGAGCTTCTTCTATTCTGAGAAGAGACGATAACGACCTCTTTTGTTCTAAACTGGCCATTTGAAGCTCGTCCAGTCTTAATGGTGCAGCTAGTGCGATTCTTGAGTCATTTTCCGAAAATTTTATGGCTTCGACAATAACAAAATCTTGCCAGTCGATATTGGCGAACTCACGTTGCTCCTGTTCTGCCTCTTGGGTTTCTTTGACTTTGTTATCCTGTAGTGTTTTTGTGGCTTGAGCTCGTAATGCTGCTTTATCCAATAACACAGACTTATTCGCTGCGATGTCTCTAATTTTCTGCATGAGAGCAGGACTAGGCTCCAGCACCCTCGTATATTGATCAACCATGGAACGAAAATATGAATGCAAAGAGTGTTTAGGTTTTAAAAATTCAAATTGTACAGAATCATAGTAGGCTGCCTGGATTTGAGGCACAAACTCAATTCCGTTTCTAGCAACAAAAAAAGCGCTCAGTCGAATAACTTCCAGATCTTCAGCAGCGGCCAGCGGAGTTGGGGTGCAGAACTCAAAGGTCTCTGGTTGTAGTAATAGTTCAGAAGGATCCTCGAGCTTTGCCTCGTCATTTTTTTTGTTTCGCGCCTCGTCAATTAGACCAGAACTCCTACCAGCCTTCAATTCGTTGAGAGTCCAACTGTAGAATGTATGATAAGGATCATCTGGTAGAAGGAATGTAAGCTGGTCAGCGCCAGCACGCTGTCTCAATCGAACTTCAAAAGAAGGTCCATTCCTATTTACATATTGAGCAGTCTTAGATATCAATTCTCGAGTTTTCGGTGGAGGTATCACTACGCCTTCCGGGACAGTCATAGCACTACTAAGTGACGGACGGAGGAGGTAAGACCGCTCCCAATTTTCACTTATCTGCTTCTTTCCTTTTGCCTTCACTGCACCCAATGGACAACGAGAACATTAAAGCCGACCGAGATTGGACAAAAGAAGTCAATGAAGTTATTCCTAAGGCCATTGAACTTGCCAAAGTAAGTAATTTTCTTTTCGAAACATTGTTGAACGGCTCAGGCCATACTAACTGCAGACTGACCTACCTAGTGGACTTGACCTATTGTTGGTCTTAGAAAAGCAAACCCGGCAAAGTGCTGACCTCGTATCTACACAAAGGTTGCTCATTGCTGTCTTGGATTTATGTAAAGATGCCCAGAAATGGACTCTTCTCTGCGAACAAATGACATTCCTTGCCAAAAAACATGGTCAGCTCAAGCAGGCTATAACAAAAATGGTTCAGCACGCCATTGAAATTGTTGAATCTCTCGATTCTGAAGACATTAAAGTTCAAATTATTGAGGCCATTCGTACTGTCACTTCTGGTAAAATATTTGTAGAAGTGGAACGGGCTCGAGTCACCAGAATTCTAGCTCAAATTAAAGAAAAGACAGATGTTCAGGCTGCTGCGGATATACTCTGCGAACTTCAGGTTGAAACCTATGGGGCTATGGATAACCAAGAAAAGACTGAATTTATTTTGGAACAAATGAGGTACTGTATCGCTTCTGGAGATTTCTCTCAAGCCGCTATCTTGTCCCGTAAAATCTCCCCACGATACTTTAATAAGGCAACAACCAGCACTGAGAATGCTAATCTCACAGACCAGCGTTTACGATTCTATGAGTTAATGATTCAAATTGACCTTCATGACTCAAAATATCTTGATGTCTGTCGTCATTATCATGCCATTTACTCTACTCAAGCTATCAAGGAAGATCCATCCAAAGCAAAACTTGCTTTGGAGAATGTGGTTCTTTTTGTAATTTTATCCCCTTACTCAAATGAACAATCTGATCTCATAGCTCGGATAAGGCATGAGTCTCTCCTTCAAGAATTGCCTGTTCATTACGGCCTTGTCGAACTTTTTACTGCTTCTGAACTAATCCGTTGGCCAGAGGTTCAGACTAAGTTCCAGAAGTACATCCAAGGTGAGCCTGTATTCGCCGATAAGGCACATTTGAACGATTTTCGTGATCGTGTTATTGAGCACAATATTCGTATAGTTGCCAAATATTATACTCGAATTCGATCCGACCGTCTAAGTTCTTTGCTTGACCTGGACGAGCCGAAAACTGAGGAATTTCTTTCGAAGATGGTAGTGGACGGTCATGTATATGCCCGGATTAATCGTCCTCAAAGAATCATCTCTTTCACCCAACCTAAGGATAGTAATGATATTCTGAATGAATGGTCCTACAATGTGGACAAGCTTCTCAGTCACATCGAGACCATTGAACATCTTATCACTAAGGAACATATGGTGAACGCCTTGTGATATTCCTCTTTCCCTGTAATTTGTCGGCGACTTATTAACTTACCATAATTTTTTTCAGATCATTAATATCTATGATTCTGCTTTTTAAATTTAGTCACTTGCATTGCTATCTTTACTGCTATCATATCAAATATGTATATTAAGTAGACCATCTTTTTGAGAACTAATTCAAGCTTCAGTGTCTGTTTTCATCTTGCCTACATCATCGGTGGTGGAAACATCACCAGTCATGGGGTCATCATCATGTTCATCTTTCACGAGGGCTTCACTGGAAACAATTTCCTGGTTGGGAAAATCGGGATTAGCTTCTTTACCACCGCCATTATCAGTTGTAGCTGCTGCAGACACGACTTGTGGAGGGGAGTCAATGGACATCTCCGATTCAGGAGCCACTGCAGTGTTGGATAAGGTTGACTTTGCCTCTTCAAAAGCAACAGGCCCATTTTTAAACAATATGTCGAGTAATCTACTCTGTCTGTCAACTTCTTCAGGGTTGCTAACAATGGCAGCAAATCCCTCAGGTCCATCCAGAAATTGTTGTAAGCGTTGGTGCGCCTGTTCAACAAACTTTTTCCGCTTTTCGGCAAGTTGTTGATAGAACTCTGATAGTGATAATGTAGGTGACTGCTGGGTAGTAGATTCATTATCTTCGTCGTTGTCGTCATCCTCATCCTCCAGATGAGTAGGCTTAGGTAAGTGTCGGAGATATACATCTTCAGTTCCAGTTTCAAAGAAGATTTTGTAGGTATTCATGGAGATACGAACAGTAAGACCAGAGGACACATAAGATTCAGGAAAACTAATGCCATCTACATCTTGTGCAAAGGACCGTCTTAGAAACGGTGCACGAATAAGCTCAGTTGATAAGCCTTCAGTTGGGTTTGACATAACATAAGAAGTGACATAGTAATTCCATTTTTCTTCCTGTGTTTTACCAGCATCAATACTTGTTATAGCTGGTGTCAAGAATTGTATGGCAACAGAGTTGGTCGAAGAATCATACTCAATTCTAAAAAGATGTTCATCGGAATCACTCTCTACATTGATCCGATAAGCAATTTGCTGTTGTGCAGTAGTGGAGCTAAGTTTTCGATCATTTTCGAACAAGAGCATCATATCTGAGCTCTTGGCATCGGTTATGATGGTATGCATGTGCTTAGATAAAGAAGCTAGGAGCTTATCAATTGTATATATCTTGAATGCCCTGTTGCGATATGCGTGCCTTAAAGATTCCTCGAATAAAGATTGTTCGACCTCTCCTTCAATAAGCCGTTCACATAATGTTAACAACTGTTCATAACAATTATCGGGGGAGAACTCAAGACCCATATCTGCAAGTTTTGTAGAGATGATACCAAGATCTTTTGCAAAGCCAACAGGTCGACGGGTACGTATTTCGTTACCCACAGTTTCTTCGAGATTCTTCACTTCCAGTAATCGGTCATAGTAGATCTGAATTAACCGAAAAAAACAATATATAGAAACATTAGCATAGAGGTTGAATTTAGTACGGTTTTCCATTATCTGTTCTTTCGGTTGAGGTTGATTTTCAAGATTAGAGTTGATACCAGAAGTTTCTCCTGTTGCATATCGAACCCACAATTCGGGCGAGCGATCATCTGCCTTCTTTGATTCTTCCGGTGCATCGTTATCATCCGCATCCCCACCTTCTTCAGCAACGTTAGTTGGGATTTCAGAACCGGAATTGAACTTTCCTTGACGAGAGAGTTTGGTTTTTTTAAGAACATCACGAAGAAGATCTACTTTAGCTGAACGTTTTAAGGAAACACCACCTTCACTCTCTTCCACATTAATTTCAGATTTGCTGTCTTTTTCCGTTTCAGAGAGTGGCAGAGATTGATCAGGAAGATCAAAAAACAAAGACAGGAAAGAGTTAAAAAAGCTCATCATACGTTCTTTATCACTAGCAGAGAATGAACAGTTCTCAATATGTGGCTTCATTAAGCGAATCATATCCACGAATATACTCTTATCAGTAAAGGAAAAAGAAAGCTGTTTCTTTGGAGCCGGCGTGTTCACATTCAACTTTTTACTAGTTTGTTCCTTCTGAATGATTTGAATCTCATTTAGAAGAGATTTCGTAGTGAGGTTTCGCTTATCAGTCTGCTTGAAGGTTAATCCGCGGTGATCGAGCGACTTGTAGAAGACTTTGGCTTCGGTCTCCCGCCAGACCTTGTTCCACTCACGTTGAGCTCTGCGCCATTCTTCGGACTTCTGTTTCAGACGATTCAAAACGACAGGAACTGCAACAGAAGGGTTATCATGCAGAGCACTGATAACTTCGAGGCCCCTCTCCCGGTCATAAATTTTTTTTATTACTTTTCGATAGATTGATTGGGAGGAATGACCGAGACCAGGCGGAAGAACAAAGTGTGCACGTTCCTCTTGGGACATATTTGATATACGGTTAGCGATTGGTTCCAATATTTGTATCGTCCGAAGGCATAAACCGATATAATGATCATATTCGTGTCTTTCTTCCTCGATTCTATGAAGAATTTCTTCATACTGGTTCTTTCTATGCGCAACGAACCCAGAATCTTCAGAAGCCCAAGTTGGGTGACCAACCCATTCATCATTTAGAACTTCCCAACACATTTCGTCCCGGCCAGAACATGCCATCATAGTTTCAGAGCGAGGCAAGAGACGATAAGATGGTCCCTGTGCCTTACAAAGCGACAACTCAAGACGGTGTTTCTTACTAGGATAATTCTCAATAGCAACTGGAGAACTGGAGTAACCCACAAAGCGCTTGAACCAATTCATAAGATCTTTATTACCACCAATAAAACCATCTACTCGATCAACAAGAGTATTTCTATCAATCAAGTCATTGGTAAAAAGATTGAGAACTTTAAGAAACTCGTTATAAGTCTGTTTATTACCAATAAACTTCTTAACCCGATCGAAAAAAGCAAGCTCGTCAGAAGAAGCCATAGCGGACAAAGAAGACGGAGGAGGATTCAACGGAACAGGAGCATTGGGAATTAGATTAGGGCTAATCTCTGGCTCTTTAGTCTGTCGTTTACGACTATTCGGTACTCGACTAGCAAATGTTGGGGCAGATTCTAAGGCCACAGATCCGTTAGAGTCGGTTTGCCTACGTTTTCTGTCTCTAGTAGACACAACTGGTGGTGCAAAACTACCAACTGGCGGTAAGCGTCCTGACTGAGAGTAGTAATAGTCTTGATTGGTTTGGTCTCCCGAAATGGCTTGAAATGGCAGTGGTTGTCCAGTTTCTGGTAAAAATTGCTTGAAATCGTCAAGAAGATCAGGAGCTTCGCGAAAAAGAACTTGAACTTGACTATATACTTCGTCGATTGGTCTTTGGTCACGTTGATAGGTTTGAAGGATCTCAAGGAAATTCTTGTAAATATCAGGTTGCGAAGAAAAGCGATTCTTAATTTTGTTGACATATGAAATAGCATGATTAAACTCTACAGGGGCACCAGAATGTCTTTTCTCATCACCAACTAAGTATTGCGGCATTTGCTGTTCCGTAGAGCCCTGGTGATTATGTTGCGTTTGACCATGAGACGGCACCTGAGAAACCGGGCCATGCGGTATGGCCTGTGAATGGTTAGGAGGACTGGCAGAGTTATGACCAGGCCCAAGAGGCAAACCTTGACCATTAGGTTGAGATAGAGCTGAACCATGCTGATTAGGTAAGTTGATCTGCTGTCCTGGGGCAATATGATGTTGTGGGCCAAGTTGGCCATGGTTGTCCATATATATATGGCCTTGAGATGGAATGTGAGAGGTTCCAGTCCCTCCCATAGGATGTCCACCAGCCTGATCAGGACCTGAAGAATTAAGCATATGTTGAGGAGTCCCATGAGGTAGCATGTTCTGCTGCATGTTAATCTGTTGCTGAGAGTGTTGAAGCAGGGCCTGTGAATGGTGACTAGAGAGCTGCTGTTGTTGTTGTTGTTGTTGAGCAACCTGATCTGCATTTGGTCCGCTCAAACTCGTTGGTTGCTGAGCATGTTGAGTGATCTGTTCCCAACGTTGAGCATCAAAGATAGGGGCAGACCCATCCGGGCGAGTTGTAGTCCCCATTGGGGTAGTAACACGTATAGGATTGGGGTCACTTGGATCCATTGAGCACTCTATGCGATAGCCGGGTGGTAAGAAAGTGTTGAATCCTTGAATGAGATTCGGATGCCCAGCAAAAAGGTTCGATACCCTCTCGATAACTCCAGGAGTATCAATACTAAGTTAGTTTAGCCGAACAAAACGCCAAATATTTTTAAAAGCCAATTCTGTCAATAGGAAAACAAGTACAATGAAGGATTGTGTATTAGTGATAGTGAAGCCTGGGAAATAATCCTTCAAGAGATAGAATTGGTGAATCAGGGCCACCGAATGACCAGTACGCTAGATAAATTATGATAAATGTGTCTAACCTGAAAACCAAAATGACGGTATTGGACTCTTCCACAATATATACAGATGCAATATCTGCATGCAAAGGACCGAGACGGTTACAATGATTCTCAAGCAAGCGGAGAGAAAGGGTAAAGAAAAGAAAAAGCCGAGTAAAATAAAAACTCAATAAAACTAAATCAAAATCAAGATCCCATTAAAAAAACAGTAAAGAAAAAGATACAGAAAACAAAACTCTTGAAAGTGTAATTCAAGAGTAGTTGCAGCGTCGGCAAAGGGGAGGAAGCAGTAAATGAACAAACCGCTATAGAACAAGTTGGGATTGGGAATATGTTGTTCATAGAACAACCAATCACAAGACGAAGAAGCTCGGGGAGTTGGCTAGCCAGCAGTGGCCGGAGGAATTAGGCTTCAAATGAAAAGTTACCCGGCATGCGGACGGTCGCGGTAAGTTAAAGTGCATCATTAGCTGAAAACCGGGGGTCAATGAAGAGTGAAAGTAGGGTGGAAGCAATGCTCCTGGCTAAAACCGAAATCGAGAAAAGCGAAATCTAAACAGATTCCGCAGTATTCCAAAAACATTAGAAGCATCTAAGATGCTAAAACATTATATGATCGGTTTCATATGGAAGCAAAGGGACAAAGCACTGATAAAACGGCTCACCATCACTAAAGAGGGCACATTAAGAAGACATTCATCGTATAATAGGACAAAATTTAGGGCACTACAATATCATTACTTACCTTTGGCTCTTGAAATCTTTCATGATATCTAGAAAGCGATTATAAACGTCACTCTGGTTTTGGAACTGAACCTTTACCTGGTCCAGGTAGCTAAGAGCATCCTTCACATTAAGCGGACGGTAAGCGGCAGCTGCCGCTGCAGCTGCTGCATCAACCGCAGCAGTTAAATTAGCGCGCATATTATCTGCAGGTACAGACATGGCAATTTCACGACGCTGTGGATTGCGATCCGATGAATAAAATGTGTAAGGGTGAATTAGGAGTGTAAAGTCGCTTGGGAGGAAGAGAAGATTAAGATGCATGTTTGCCCATTGGGAGTGTACAGGGTTAGGGTGTACTACTAAACGTTCTAAGTTAGAAGAATGAGTATATAGTGAATGAGAGTTACCATTTAGCTTCAAGTGATTGTCTTAAAAGTAAGTAGAGTGTTATGTTGAGTTTGTACTAGATGTTGCTTCGAGTGTTCGGTGTACATGGCGTAGTCCTGTGGCTATCCATGTATGTTCTTGCAAACCCTGCCATGTAGGCATCACTCGATGATCTTCACGGCTTGCCATAACCCGAAGATATAACCCATTTGCCGATATCAGCAATTTTCTATGATTGAAGAAATTTACTTGAACTGCACCGGTATTAAGGACAAAAATCATTCCGTGGCTGGTGCGCCGATAGGCTGAAAGGTACGCCATCGGTTGAGCCTGGCTTTGGTTCTCTGGGGCTTTATCGGTTGTTTGCAACAGGTTCTTCACCATATATGATGTAAAGGATTCCAAAAGTATTCTTTTTTCTTGCATTTTTTCGGGTTCCTCTTTGGGGTTGAACTCAACCCACTCACCATGGTCGTTGATGTATCGCACATTCTCTCCTCGCATGACCATTGAAGATCCATCATTGAACCGCACACAATGGGATCTGTTTGACAATGTATAACCGATACCATACTTTCTGGAGTAGTCCACCCAACTTAACAAGAAATCACTCACGCAACTTTCTGGATGGTGAGCGGCAACTTTACCACGACGGTCCCACCTGTCGGTTTTTTCATTTCCTTGTAGCATGGCACCGATCACATCTAACATATTCTTGGTTGCAGCCTCAGCGGCGTGATCTTGAGTTACTGGTATATAAGTGCTAGGATCAGCTCCTATAGTAGGGAAAACCTTCTTCGTCGCCACATCAGAAAACGGTAACCTAGCAGAAGGCCAAGACATCGTCTTCTCACTAATGTTTCTTGGCTGTTTGAACAATTCACAATTCTTGGCTTTATGAAGAGAGATAAGCTTGAGGTTTGCAGTTTTATAATCTCCGGCATTATTGGCTGGAACTGGGGTCGGTACTTGTCGACTTTCAGGCGGAATAGATTCCGGGATGTAATTGTGCAAGAACCATGGATCTTGAAATAATTTATTGATGCTCGGTCGACGATCAGGGTCAGTGCAGAGAATTGACCTGATTAGTGTCATAACACTATCCGATACTGCGGGAGTGCCGGGAAATCTGTATGCTAATCTTCGGATTCGGTTGTACACTAGTTGGATGTTATCCTCTTGAAATGGGGCCTTACGGAATAACATGGTATATATCATCACACCGACTGCCCAAATATCTGCCTCGAAGCTATATCCACGGCCTTTGTGCGCGTCAACGGTTTCTGGTGCCATATAATTGGGAGTGCCGCAAACAGAGTACTTACGTTCACCCTTGGCCAAAACCACTGCTAGACCAAAATCACCAATTTTTATATTCATATCTCTGTCGAGGAGAATATTGCTTGGCTTTAAGTCACGATGCAGAACCCTAATTGAATGCAAGTAGTCTACTGCTGCCAATATCTGAATAGTGAAAAAACGGGCTTCGTGCTCTTCTAAATGTGTCCGAGACCGGATCATGTCCATTAGACTTCTATTAGGACACATCTCGAGAATCATGTAAACATTTATGTCATCTTCAAAGCAGTCGACGTATTTTATAATATGTGCGTGCTCGAGGGCGCTGTGTAATTGCATCTCGTCATAAAGTTTACGACGGTCTTCTTCAGCTCGAAGAGCAGCTTTGGCTACAGTTTTAGCTGCATACACCCGACCGGAAGGATCGACGACTTTAAAACATTTGGCGAATCCTCCTTCTCCAAGTAGCTTTCCTGTGCGAAACTCTTGCTCACTGGAACCTTTAATGAGTTTAGGTGGAGTACGACAGAAAGAACTAGGTTTGGCTTTGCGTTTTTGTGCCACTGGAGGTGCATTGACATTAGATTCTCTAAGAACAGCTGGAGGCATAGTGGATAAAATGAAAGCTTCGATGTTCCTTTGTTTTATTAAGGGTAAAGGGGTATTACTGGAGATGGAGATGTAGGAAACTAATATAAGAATACAACGATCGTCTTCCTAAGGGTTCGAAACGATTAGAATATACGATGACTCGGGTTTATATATTGAACCAATGAGAACAAAATAAACAAGAATGTGTTTCTCGTAACCAGTACAAGATAAAAGAAAAACGTACTAAGGTACGGATTAACGAAATATAATGAACAGAAAGAGCGAGTAAGTCGATGTTTGAATTTATTACTTCTCCAGCTTTATTATGTTGCGACTGTTGACCTCTTTCCCAATTCGTATTATTGCCAGAGTTTAAATGTTCGGTACCAAACACCATCATTGGCAAGACTATAAAGCTGGTTGATTCGCTAGAAAAATAAAATACCATGATAAAATTGATATTATTTAACTAACTATATTAATCAATTTGTAACTGGGAATATGTCAATAAATCTCATTATATGCTTCTGTTTACATATTTTCGTGAAGCATTTTAAGGTTCTTTCGTGTGAAACTATAACTATACCCTAATAGCCCTATTCGATTAAAGAAATACTACTCTCGAATTACATAAATGAATACATAGAGTATATGTCAGAAAATAACTTTAGTATGATGAAGAGTGACTTTTCTTCGGCAATTTTACTCGTTAGATAATCATTCGGTTATAGAAGAGCCAGCTCCTATGATCCAATTGGGCCCCTTGGTCTTGCCATGCTACAAAGTAATTCATATTCGAGGTAGGAAGGAACTTTAGATACCAGTGCAGACCTTTTAACAGGGAGAAACGAAATAAATGAGAAAGACAAAAAGACAAGTCAGAAAATATAAATCCAGTACTAGTAAGCGTAGATTCTATAGAAACACTCAGTTGCTGCGTTTAGAGAACCATTTCCAGAAAAGCATGTGCCGACAGAGAAGTACCATTAGCACATTTGGATAACTAGAGTACCATCATGGTATGTTAAAAACGGTCTGTAGCGGATACGTTATACTTCCTTAAGTAGTTTCCCTTTCATAACCTTCACCAATGTCTGACATCCAGACCGGAATATGGTTCGGATCTAACCGGAGATTAGTGGTTTTAAAAGACTCTATGAAATGCATATCGACTGCTTCCTTCCCAGAAGCAAACCGACTGTACTCGTCAAATATAGCCGAGAAGCTCCAGTTTTGTAAAATACGTCGAATGGCTCCCACAATGACTCCGACTCTGTGTTTACCTTTGTTAGAATGCAATAAAATGGGGAAGTTCTGAGAATTCACTACCAATTCCAAGCATTGTCTAATGCCTTCGGCATTCGGTTCTAGAAATGGTTCTTTAGCAGGAGGGAAAAAAAAACGGATCAGTCTGATATGCTGAGTTTCTGCCCATTCCTCTAGTTCTCGATCATTATCTTTGTCGCCTAGATAAATAATTGTTTTTAAAGACAGTGTTTCCAAGTACGGATAATTTATTGGCAAAGGGTAACCTGAACGGTATATGCCTGAGCACACCATTGCAAAGTTCAGAGGAGGTACATACACCTTAGGTCGAGGAGTTCTCTCCTTATGTGGTACTTGCGGAAGAGGGGCATACATATCTGATAGATGTTTGAGATTGGAGATCAGTTGGTTGAGGATGACGGTATGATGAATAACGCATGTATGAATTAATGTACTGGGTTGAACCTTATTTCCCTTGGAACGACTTCGGATTATACAAATATAACAAAAAGAAAATGATATCCATGACTATCACATTTACATGAGCTATATTATTTTATTACTTTTATTACCTCATTTCATTAATCGTGATTTGTTAGTATTGGAAACTGTACAGGTAGCTAGTGGGCTCGAGGGTTCTTACTGCTGAGACTCTGACTATGCTCGATAAACCCAGTTGACCCACCTTCAGCTTTGATAAGTTCCAATATTTTATCAGTAGGACAGTCTGGAGGATGAGTACCAATTATTGCAGCATTACGCGTGCTAGGAATCCGTAGCATCTCCACCTGTACCTGCCAGCCAACCTTAGTAGCTAGCTCTTGCACATGATCCACTAAAGCCGCCCAGGTCGATTTGCGATCAGGAGACTTTGGTGCAAAGCGTGTACGTTCTCCAGAAAGAGCATGTGAGCAGCAAGGAATTACCATGAATGGACAACGGAGAAGCGGAATCCATAATGTCAACTCATCAGCATGGTTACCGATCAGAAATGTATCAGCAGGAAAATCTCTTGTTTCGTCTGTAAAGTCTGGCTGTAAAGCTCTTGGAATTAGAATCTGTTCATGTAAGCACGCTTTAACATTATCTGGAAACGTGTTCCAGGTCTTGCGTTGACGAGCATCAATCCCATACCCATTAAAGCCTTCTTGAATCAATATATACACCAATATTCCATTACCACAACCTAAATCAACAAACCGCTCAAATTTGGATGGATGTAAAGACCATAACTCGATGAGGAAAGCAGCAATAGCCAGGTCTTCGAAGACGTGTTTAGTTGGATCTGTACTTTCAACCCAGTTATGAACCAGATGAGAGGCATATTTGGTTTTCAAGCGAGTATACGTCGTTTGAAAAGCGACTTTGGACACGACTTGATCGTGATGAACTCGTTTTACATATCCATTAGTTACACCAGCAGAATGTTTAACAGCAGTAGTAAGCAACCGAGAAGCTATCCTCTGCAAACGAGTGTCCAAAGGTTTATTCAGTTTATAGTATAAGTTAATCCTTGAATCTACATACTCAAGTGCAATTTCTTCAACTTTGGGATGATAAAAAGGCATGTTCTCCACAGGGCATTGGGGAACATAAATCACTATAATCGCTGGCCCACTAGACACTACGTCACAAAGCTGGACTAAAGACTTATCTCGAGCTGGATTGCGAGGAATCAATCGACGTACAATTCTATGAATTAACGTATTGGGAAAATCCAAATCATGGGTGTACTGGGAAGTGTTGTCCAGAAGATCTGCTCGCAAAACGACGGATGAGTTGATTTGAGGGTTCTCAATCAGGTTGAGTTGAGATTTGATAAAATCTTCAGATGTAGTAACCACAGCCTGAGATCTTATCAGGGACCAGTTTGGGCTGCTTTCCATTCAATGAAAAGGGTCCTCCAATTCTGATTGGCCGACGATTACAGATCTCTCGTTTTCACTTATTTACCTATATCTTCCAGAAAACCCTCGAGTATTCGGGCTCAGTGCAAACTTTCTTTTGGTGCGGCTAATATTCTCCCCAAACTATATATAACCCAAGTTCTATTCCTCCCTACGCTCAGTCTTTTCACTCCAGTAACTCTGATATTTTTATTTTTTTTGTTTTCAAACTATATCGAAGAGACTGAGATATGTTTAACACTTCTTTGATGGCTCGTCAGCCAGCTCCAGAAAGCCATGCTGTTCGACTCTCCGCCTTGTTATCGCAATTGGAAGATGTCCAATTACAAGATCAGGCCATTAGTCAACAAATGGCTGTCCTAGCCCGACGACAACGCGTACTCCAGCTCGCGCGCCAAAAACTGAGGTACCTTATCGCAGAGGAACAAAATTTGGTTATTCAAGAAGAGCAACGCCGGAAAGAACTTATTCGGCGCCAACGGCAACTTGCAGCCTACATGCGCCGCCGTCAGCTTCAAGAACAAGAGGCCATGGCGGGTGCTGACACTGTTCACTGTATTCTTCAGCAACTGGGTCGCTTACATGAAACCCCAGAACCTATGGACTTGGTTGAACCCACTAGTTCCGCAACTGTAACTCCCTCTGACCTCCAGCAATTTTTGGAATTGCTTCAGGGACCCATTCCCTCGGCCCCTGCTACGCGAAATCGCCGGGTGCACTCCGAAGTTCCTGTTACAAGTTCTGCTCCGGAAGTACAGTCTGAAAAATCCAGAGATTTAGAACAAATAGAGGAAAGGCAGCAACGAGTGCTTCCGGGTACCAACATCCCTATGCCCTGGTTGGAGCAGGTTCTCTCTCAACTGAATCAAGAACCCGTGGAGGCTTCTTCTGCCGATCCCGCAGAAGCGCCGACTCCCGAAGAAGATGTTCTTGAGCAATTTATACCAGAGTATAACCGACGTCGCAGCATTGTGGAACCGAAACAATCTCAGCCTGCCGAAGCTGAGTCTCCACACATGGCTTCTTTGGACGAAATCCCATTACCTTGGTTGCGTGATATATTATCAGAATCTTATTCGGATTCTTCTGAAGGCTCTAATTCACAAGAACAAAAAGGAGAGAAATCAGAAGTGACAAAACAAGCTCCAGTCTCTTCGGAAGCTGGCTTAGAACCCCGCAGCGGTATTCCAGAAGAACCACAACCTAAAAAGGTGTCCTATCAAGACATTTCCGCTCGCATTGGAGTTATTGGCCAGAAGGTTGATCATCAGATAGAACTAATCGATAAGGCTACTCCTCGTCAATTAAACACTATTCGTGCAGACCTTGAACGCCTTTATTCTGAGTTAGATGCACTTGATCTACCACATACAGATGAAACGTTGGAACTCCGCAAATTGAAACACTCAGTGACATCCAAAGCTGTTGATGGTGCTACGAAGATTGATCAAATTCTCGAATACAAGAACGAGGAATCAAAAAATGACCAAATGGATGAACCAGTATCCGTGAAATCTGTGGAAAGTGGTACCTCTGGTACTAATGAAGGGAAGAAGGACGCTCAAACTGGCGCTACCCCTCACCATGTAACCATTGAAGAGGTTCCTGATGATGAAGAGTGAACTAATTTTGCAAGACCCCGAGAATAAGCTAACTGTTTAGGACTATTTTGTTTCTGTTTTATAAGTTATGGAATTTCATGAGTAATCGTTAGATTCATAAATTCAGTAATTAGTGGTGGTGGGCTTTCTCTTCCGCTTGAGCAATTTCTAGACATTGCATCAGATCCTTTGTGGCAAAAGAAACATCGCCAAAATTGAAAGAAACATATGCGAATGTTTCGTCTGAGCATGCAATGACATGACAATAACCAGAACATGCCCGCTGCTCCGGTTCAACAGGATCCGCCAAAATTACCGGACCAGTATCCCCTTGAAACAGTCCAAAAGTTGTACACCAAGAGCTAATAGCCCCGGTGAGTGACAAATGGCTGGAATTTTTGGCTGAACATAACACTTTACCGTTATCTTCATCCAGCTGAGTATCAGGCAACTGCGTCTCTCTTAGTGCTCTGATCAAAGAAGTCCAGGCTGGAGCGATGGGCACTACTGGACGGTCCAGAACGTCAATAAACGCGGATAAAACAAAGTTCTTAGTTGGCACTGCAAGAGACTGGGCTGATTTCTCGATCAGCAGCGTGTTCATCTCCACTAGTCCACAACGCTCGCTGATCTCGTAAAATAATTGACTCAGGGCCATTTCTTCTAATGTAGGGGCTTCAGTACGAGAACTTAGTGTTAAATTTATAAAGAGACCAGGTGAATCTCCTAAACTCGCTTTTATTCCACATGAGACTATACAGCCAGATTGACGAACTAAGCAAAATCCTAGAGCCGAACCACCGGATTCAGCTACTATAGAAGTCTCGCCGGTACTTGTTCTGCGCCGCTCAGCAACTCTATTGCCTTCACGTATAATCCTACTAAGATATAGTCCTGGTGCAACATCAGCAACAACTTGCCCTGGAATCTGCACCATTCCCATTAGATTTTGAATGATGTCAAATTATCTGTTTGTTAGTGTTGGGAAGAAAGTGGTGAGCTTGAAAGGTAACAAGGAGAACTGAAGGGACAATTCACCAATGGATAGGAATAGCAATTCTACTTGCACAATTTTGTTGTGTTCCTCTTTTATTTTTTTTAAATAACTTGCCAGGTCACTCACTAGCTGTAGCTCTTGATGGCTGAAAAGTTTATGTACCTCTTTCTTAGATTTAGACTGGCCCGAAACCTTATATGAGATCTTCGCGAGCTTAATCCTTTTTCCAGAATACATTCATTCTCCTTAGTCTATGAGACCCATTTATACATAGACGCTATATATTAGTCTGAAATGGATTATGTGAAAGATACCCAGTCAAAGTTCATTGTAGTGATAGGATCTCTCAACGTAGATCTTGTTACCAGTGTGAGTCGAATCCCAGGGCCTGGAGAAACCGTCTTAGCAAATGGATTTCAGATGCACTGTGGAGGGAAAGGGGCTAATCAGGCTGTCTCTGTAGCTCGATTAGGGACTAATCCTGTAAGAATGGTTGGCTGTATAGGAGATGATGAGTTTGGCTCAACTCTATTAAACAATTTGCGAAAAGACTCTATTGATACATCCTTCATAGAAATTGTCCCTGGCATATCTTCAGGAGTTGCTACTATTCTAGTAGAGGATTCTGGAGAAAACCGTATTCTTGTTGCTTCTGGCGCCAATGCTCATCTTACACCAGATAAAGTTTCTGAGTCCTGGTTTGAGAACGCATGTGCCGTGGTACTTCAAAATGAAATTCCTATTCAGACCGTGAGAAAAGTCATGCAAGTTGCCCGCTCATTAGGCCTTTATGTGTTCTACAATGATTCTCCTCTTTCTTCTCTGGTGGATGATGAACTGTTGAAAAATGTCTCGTGGCTAATTGTTAACGATATAGAGATGCGAAGTATCTCTGGCTGTGAATTCGATGATCCCACTATTAAAGGCTTGTTCCAGTACCAGTCAATTTCTGATTCCTTTTCTAAACGGGGGCTTCACTTTCAGTATGTAACTACATTTGGTGGAGAAGGTGTTGTGTTTTCGGACCCTTCTGGCGCAGTTCAACATGTTCCTGCTACTGCTGCGGGGCCCATAGTCGATACCACTGGAGCCGGTGATACCTTCTTGGGGGGATTTGTAGCTGCTATGATGCAAGACCCTTCTGATACTCGCAGAGCAGTCACCTTCGGCTCTATTGCTGGCGGTATTGCTGTTACTCGGCATGGTGCAGCATCCAGTATTCCCACAAAGACTGAGGTGGAAGCTGTATTATAATAAGTTATAGTAACTGTTACTTTTCCTCCCTTAATATTATTGTTTTCCGTATTAATACAAGAAATGATACCTGTCTATCTAACCTCCTTCCTAGTTAAACTAATTAAAGTTTTGCGAGATTCAATTTTATATACCTCTCGCACGCTTAACATAGCGAGATAAATCCCCTAAGGCTTCGAGCTTCCGTACTCCAGAGCTGGACAGCATTCCACCAACATCCTCATCGTCAGTTAGCAAAGTGCTTCCAGAAAAAATGCAATGTATCATCATCTTTCGGTGGTAATCAAGTGACGGTAACAATTTAGGTGTGATTAGAAAATACTGTGGCGCATCTTCACGGCACGCCAAGTTAACAAGTCGGCGGTGCACTAATCGTTCATTACGTGGATCCATTCCTTGATTAATCTCGTCGACCAGTCTGAAAGGCACTTTTGTGACTCCTTGTAGCGCCATAAGATAATATATCGTAGACACTGCCCGTTCACCGCCACTTTGTCTCAGGCCTGTCAAGGGCTGTAGTCCTTCGGACTCCCGAAATTTGACCAATATACGAATCGCCCATTTGCTGTAATCAGGATTTTCCTCCAATTCAACTCTTCCTTCACAGTTTAATGCTTTGAAAGAGTCCGAAAAATGATCAGAAATCTTACTAATCATTTGTAGTAGTTTATTCTTATAGGTCGCGTGAACTGCATCTAGATCTGTAGTATTCTTCTCAATTCTATCAGCCAGTCCTCCTAGCACCCCTTCTTGAATAATAATCTCATCTTCCAAAGCTTTGAATCGCTCAACTACATCATGACTGATCGAGGCTCTGAGCTTAAGCCGATTCCTAACTTTAGTTACTTCATCTTGAGCGATTTCAAGAGAGGTCCCCTGGCCTCGAATCCCAACGATTTCAGCTAATCTATCTGCAAGTCCATGGCTTAAATTCTTCAATAATTCTTTCATTTCAGTCCTGGATGTCTCGTAAGCTTCTCTGATAGAGGCATACTCAGAATTAATTGATATCCGCTTAGCATCAAGCTCCTTGATTTGGGCATTCAAACTTTCTTGTTCGCTTCGCAACAGTTGAACTTCTTCGTTTATTCTACTGACTTCTTCTTCTTTCTTAGCAGATTCGAGAGCAGATTCCAGTAATTTCTCATGATTTTCGGCAATCTTATCGCCTATATCTCCGCATCGAGTAATTAGCGATGATAGCTTCTTAGTAGCTTGTTCAATCTCAACATCATAAGTACTAGCGTCTTGATTCTGTAACTTTTCCAGAGCTTCCTGCAGTTTCACAAGTTCTCTTTTCGTACGGTTATGGGAAGATTGAATGTCATTCAATTTTCGGAACTTCTCGCGATTTTCCTGGTGCATTTTGCGCAAATGAGTTATTGAACCCTGACATGTTCGTAGAGACAGCTCAATTTCGCTGACCTTATGATTCGCCATCTCAACTTCTCTCTGTAAATCGCTCAATTCTGATTCCAGAAGGGCTATGGTCTTTTCATATTCTTTCGTGTCCTGTAAATGATATTTATCTACGATATCTCGAGTGGTAATGGACACCTCGCGTCTGCCATATCTGCCTCTTGACAGTGAGTGAATTTTTCCGTCGACAATAATAGAATTAAAAACGGGTGATCCGTTTACTGTATATGATTGTGCAGCATCTAATTGCTCCCTAGAGAAAGATGAAAAAGCAACAGCAGTTCTGGCTAGGGGAGTTTCAGCAGCTAGCATAACCATAACAGCATCAGGTGCCGATACTAAATCTAAGGCCCAGTTATCAAACCCAAATCGATTAAGAACGTCTCTGCTACAAGGGTATTGAATACTACCTTTTGACGCGTTAGAAACTGAGCGAATGGGCACATATAGTTGATCATTCTTCATCATAGTTGAAAATGCTGTAAAAGCATTAGTGGAAGTACAGGTGAAAGTTTGCAGAGCTCGGCTAGAAAGTAGAGTAGAGATGATTGCGTTATGCGAAGGCGACCAGTTAGCAGTCAAAATTGGGGGAAGTTCAACATCCATAAACTTCCCCTTTTTATGAATTTCTGCTAGTTTCGTGGCTGCTAATGCATTAAGCCGGTTAAATTTGTTAAACAAAGTCATTCTTTGAGCAATGGGGTTGCTCATTTTTTCTTTTTCATCTTTCTTGGACATGAGTGCTCGCATTTTGGCTGTAACAAGAGTTTTCGCTCTTCTATATTCTTGCTGCTTTTCATCAAATTGAGACTCTAAAGTGGATTGTTCTAGACGTAGCGAAGTTCCTTTTTCTTCTAGAGCGGCAATCTCACTAGAGACATCTTGTGAGCTATTTAGTTTCTCAAACTTCGTCTTTATCTCTGTTCGAAGATCATTCACCTTCGATTGGTGATTGGTCTTTAGTTGTTTCAGGTTGTTTATCTGTAGGATTTGATCTTTTATACTATTCGACCAGTCAGATGCTTCTGTGCGCGCCCTTAGTATACTATTTGTAAATCCACGTGATTTGTAAGTTGATTCAGTAATTGAATGGTGTGCTTGATTTAATCTAGAGGTTCGCTCCTGTATCTGCTCCTTTAACCCTTGTAAGTCCACGTTTGTACGTTGTAGTTGCGCTTCTAGGTCTTTTAGCTCTGCTTTGGCAGACTTATACTCCTTTTTGTATTTTTCATGCTTAAGAGTAGTGACCGCAGCAGACCAGAGTTTTATTTCCTCTTCCAATTGAGACATTTCTTCATAAGCTTCAACCTTGGGTCGCAGCCTTTCTCTCTCGGCCTTTAATTCAGTGAGCTTAAGTTCTTCTTCTATTCGCATTGACTGAATTGAAGTCATTGTATTATATTTCGCAATCAGATCTTCGTGCATTGCATGCAAATCACCTCCAGCAGCATCTTCCGTTCGTTTCAAAAGCTCAATAGGGGTCATCCTAGCAAAATCAGCTACGCGATCTTGAGGAAGAAACTGACAGAGATTATCAGTTTGTATACCTAGCGAACCAACGTATTCACGAACTTCAGATACAGAAGAAGGCTTTCCTTTCAATATCCAGCTGCTATCGTTACGTGACTTGCCAATTTTACGGACAATTGTGACCAATTTTCGGTCAGCGCTGCATAGAGAAAGCTCAATAGTTGCTACGGACCGACCATCTTTTATGAAATCAACCTCATTCTTAGCCCTTCCAAGAACATCAGGACGACCACCTAAGCCTAAATGAATAGCACATACAACAGTGCTTTTGCCTGTACCATTAGGACCAATAATCATATTGAAATAAGGACAAAATCGGAATAAGCCTGTAGAATACGTGACGAAATCACTTAGTCTCACAGATATAATAGAACCAGGCTGGAACTGCTCCAGGTTTGGTGGTTCTAGTGGATTTATTAACAGCTCCATTATAACATAGATTAGTATAGAGATTCAGATCATAGAGACTTAATTCGAGATTTGGAAACAACAGCATAAAACAATAGTCGAGATTATACGGAAAGATCGTGACATAACCCCAACCCTAGTAATTATAGGAGGGACTGCTTTGGTTACTGAACAGTGCTAAACAGTGTCTATTTATTATAATTCAAGAGTACATACTATATAGATTGTTTACATACAAAACTTACAATGCTCAAGTGTTCATGTAAGAAGCAGGATCGACTCCACCTTCAGGAAACTCGGGAATATCGACCTCGAACCGTTCCTGAATCTTGGCCAAAACTTCTTCATCGGCTTCTGAGCTGACAAATGAAATGGCTAGGCCCTTGGTACCGAAACGACCAGCACGACCAACGCGATGGAGATAAGAAGCAGGATCAGAAGGAAGATCGTAGTTAATAGCGAGATTGATACGTTCAATATCAATTCCACGACCAAACACATCAGTTGAAACGCAAATACGCTTGTTAAACTCTTTGAACGACTTGTACCGAGCAATTCTTTCTTCCTGAGGAATTCCGGAGTGAACAGCGATAGATGGAAAATTGCAGGCATTAAGAAGTTTGTTCAGCTCATTGGCACGAGAAGTGCTGCGAACAAAAATGATAACCTGGTTGAATTCCAGGCTATCCAACAAATCGTTGAGCTTACGATTCTTCTCCTTCTCATCGAGTTTGAGGTAGTACTGTTGCAGGCCGTGAAGGGTGAGCTTGGTCTCATCGTCGACGTAGATCTCCAGAGGATTCTGCATGAACTTTTTACAAATGGGTCGTATCTCCGGGGCCAGGGTTGCGGAGAACATCATTACCTGTTTCTGTCGAGGAGTGGCACGGAAAATCTCCTGGATTTCGGCACGCATGTCTATGTTAGAAAAAAAGCTATATATACAAAAAGTATATACTCGTTCAGCACTGAACAAGAATTGTTTTACTTACCGTCTTCCAAAAGTTTATCACATTCGTCAAGAACAAAAACCTTAAGATTGTTGAGTTTTAAGTGCTTCTCGCGAATCAAAGCAGCAAGACGACCTGGGGTAGCGACGATAATTTGGGGACAAGTCTCTTTATTCTTAAGAAGCTCGACATCCTGTGTAATAGGAACGCCTCCATAAAACACAGCCGTCTTCACATCAGGCATGTACTTGGAGAAACGGGCATACTCGTTTTTGATCTGGTAAGCCAACTCGCGAGTATGACTAAGAACCACCACAGAAACTTCGCCAGGAATTGGATCGAGCTGCTGAAGAGTGGAGAGGACAAAAACTGCAGTTTTGCCTAAACCGGACTTAGCCTGGCAAATGACATCAGTACCGAGGATCGACTGGGGAATGCACACTTGTTGAACTGTTGTCAGTATACATTTACAATAAGAAGAAAGAGAAAGAAAAAAAAGGTACAAAAGAAAAGAAAAGATCATTAGGAATTCCTTAAAGCTGATAAGCTCGTAAGTTAGCCAACAAGAAAAAAAAAAAAAGATAACATCGAAGCGGTAGTGCATTATTGTCTAACACATTTTTCCATATTAGTGAAAGCAAGGGATATAGGGTATATACATTGTCCTACAGTTCAGGACAAAGATTTGGTAAAGGTATTAATATAAGCAAAAATAGGGAGTATAATAAAGAAAATATCAAAACGTCAAACAATCCAACATATAGATGAAACCAAAATGTTTGGTATACCAAAAATCAAGTAGTATAATAACATCTGTATAAGGAAATATTGAGGATAACCAAGTACGGCAACAGAAGCCAGACTGAAAGGAAAACCAACCACAACCCATTCTTTCTCTTTTGTGTGATTTCTTCTTTCTATAAATAATAAAAAATTCTACATACCCTCAGAGGGGTGCTCGAATCCGCAATCTACTATGGCACGGAGGAGCTCAGGCTTGAGGAGAAAATCACGGAAACCAGTGGAGTGAACTCCGACATATGAACCTTTCTTGTCATCGGCCTCAAGTCCAGAAGACTTGGTATCTTTGACTTGAGAGACGTCTTCGGAGTCGGAATAATCCAAAAGTTCTTCTTCGTGAGCAGCCATATGTGAGGTTGGTGGTAGAAAACAGAACCCTCGAAGAGCAACCAATTTGTTGAGGTGGTTGCTCCTGGGATGATGTTACTATGGCAACGTCAACCAGCCTTTTTTCGCCAATCTTAGTTTCCTTTCCTGCGCGCTTGGCTCAAAGAAGCCTTACTTACAGTTAATTTTATTTATTACTGATTTATTTGCTCTTTTTTGGTGCCCGGTTCGATTAAACCACTAAAGTATTCAAATATTTCGGTTATCTACCACACCCAACAGGGATAGTAATAATAGTATGCTTCTTTGAAATGCCTCGCAACCGTAACTATGACAAGTATGCTCGAGTGACTTTTCTGCATCAAGCAGCAGTACTTGCTAGTCAGTCAGACTGTTCGAAACTGGCCCAGCTTTATAGCTGGCAGTTGGACCAAATTTCTAAAAAGTCGGTTCTTCGGATTTCGCCACATATGAAGCGATGGTTTTGCAAGTCCTGTCGATCGGTAATTGATCCTGGTCGTAACGGCACTTTTCGTATTGAAACTGCTAAGGTTGGTGACGACTGTACGTCAAGGTCGGCTGTTCTAACGGTTACATGCAATTGTGGCCAAGCCAAGCGCTATCCCTACGGAAAAGACCCTTCCTATAAACTGTGGGTAGACCAGAAACGTGATCGGGAGTTGGAAGATGTACGGGTAGAAACTGGTACTGCTGGTGTGGGCAGTGCGTCATAAATGAGGAATGATTTGAAAGTTGAAAGGGCTCTGGGAATTTTAACTACTATTTTTTGATACAGAATTGGTCTTGAGCATTGATTACAGCAGACCCATTATCGATTACTAGTTATCATGAGGGTAAGTGCAGGGCACGCACTCTTATGGCTAGAAAGGGGATACAAAAATAACTAATATTACACTTTTGTACTTATCACTCAGGTTAGTACAATATCATCTACAGTATTATGAGAAGCGATGTAGCGTAGCATCACTTTCCTCGGCTGTCGCTCATGATCGGTGATTGGGCTTGATGGTCATCGATTTAGGAAAGAAGAAGAAAACTACTGCGTATCTCCGGACAGATTCTATGGTCTGCTCGGTCAAAGTCAGTAGAACATAAAGTTTCCAAACTAACCAACTATTATTAACTGTAGTCTTAGATCATTGTTGTTATTATATGCGTCGTTGAAGGTTAATCAATTACCAGAAGTTTATAAAGTCATGAAAATCTTAATAGTCTACTATTCGGTTATTCAAGGTTAATATTATACTATAAGTGTTAATTTATCCTTCCGTCGGAACTTTAGCCGGCCGGTCAGGTGAGCAAAATTAACCATGGGGGTAAGGGGGAGCCAGCCAGCTAGCTCCTTGGGACTTCTTCTTGTTACCGCCAGCGATTCGATTAAGTCCTCCTGACTAATCACAAGCAGCATCATCATGAAGAATGTGTCTCCCACTGATTATAAATTACCTAACTGGCGCAGTAGAGTTTTCACTAACCCGGAAATGAAACGGATTGGAATAAGAGGATAAATGAATGCACTTTATATGAGAATGGTCAGGCACAAGGTTAGAGAGCCAGGATATACTAATGCAGTTAATATAGCAAATACTACATTATAGCTGGTACTGGCTAGTCGATATAATCCTGTTGTAAAGAGCGCCGGAGAATGAGATGCACTCACTCACTGCCCAGAGCAATAAAACTGTACAACAAACGTGAAATAAAGTTCGATCATGACACATGTAATTGTCCAAAGTTTAACTCAACACATTAATCTATCTGCTCGAGATGGCCTATAACGGAATAAAAAGAATACTAAGGTGATTGTGAAGTTCTTGGAACCTACCAAAACCCCCCGGAAAAATACAGGAGGTATCTGTACCGTGAACAAGGAGTCCTTCATTGATACTGGATGCTGATTTTAGATGCAGTGACAAGAAGAAGAAACTAGAGGTATATCAGCAAAAAAAAATTAGGATAAAGACACAATACCAAGATAAAGTATAAGCAGATCAGTTGCGGCATAGCTGACCGTTATTACTTTCAGTATCCGGCTAATATGAAAAGGAAATCTGCCACGTTACTTAATACAATGATAATTTAGCTTTGCTGAACACTACTTGGCATGTTCCGAAATAACGTTTGGATTATACAGACAACCAATGAGAGTAATTACTTCCAATCTTACTGGCCAGTACCATAATTAACAGTACGACCAAACTATCGCCAATTTTCTTCTAAACAAAAGCAAGAAAAGAAGATAACCATTTCGAACAAGAGTCTAGTTCACAAAAGTGAAGTATTCTCACGACTTCTAATCGCCGGCCTTCCCGGCCTTCTGCGCTAAATGCTTTATCGAACTCTACAAGGCACAGGGTTGCCCATCAAACCTACTTTCATTTAAGGTTTATGGTGTAGATTGGTCCATCGGGCAAGGCTGATGATAAGCTAAATTCTCCCTTTCCCAGCTTCTAAGGCGAAATCGAGCGATAATTCTCAGCGAAAAAGAGTTGAGCGGCCAACTTGCTATCGAAGTGAAGACCAATCATACTAGCTCCGAGACAATTGAAGAAGTGCCAACCGGAAAAATCCGGACTGAGCTGATGACACCTTCTACGGCTTTATGGAGCAGAATACTTCTTCCCCCCGGTTAGTTTGTTACTTCTGGCTACGTTGTCTGATTCTATCGGCAATCATTGCCGGACATATCTCCCACCTCGTGTTTGCCTTTCCCTCCCTCCCCCACCAAATAGAAGCCAAGATAAGTGAGCTATTAAAATACAATTTCCGTAATGGGGACATGGACAGTCAGGAACGAAGATCTGATATTATTGGCGGTTCGGTCCTGATATAATCTTGACCATGTACTCTAACTATATTCTAGTCAATTCTTTCATAACTTTCACAGGTCTAGATTTGTTTTCAGCTTGCTGCCCATGCAACCGAACTAAGTAAGATATTGGATACTTACTTACTTACCCATATTCCTAGTAAGGTAGTGAAAGTGGTCCTCCATGTTACATAAACCTGTCAGTCACCATTAAGGAATACGTATGTGTGTTCAGAGAGTAGCCTCTACTCCTACGTGCCTTCCGTTGCACCCCTAGTAGCCGATCTGGACCTCATATATAATGTTTGTTTACTCTAAAACTCCTCATATTGTCCTGTTCAGATATGTGGTGTTGGTGGTTGCAATAATGAAATCGGCCTCTATTCATTAAAAACATACTTTCTACGCCATTTAGTTTGCTTCCGTTCTTAAATCAAACTTTACTGGGTAACTCTAAACAGGCCAACCTTCTTTCAACCTGATAAACTCTATTTATACTTTTCTGCACTCTCTTTACCCACTCACTCTGCTTTTGTGTTTGTTAAATACTCTATCCTTTACCACTTCTCCTTTCCGGCTTGTTGTTGCATCAATTATTCAATAGTCGCATTCGCAGTAATTTCGCGTGGTTGTTCTTTTATCTTGTATACTGTTCCTACCTTATAGATATCCGATTTTACAACCATTCTGGTTAAGTTTCTTTCAGTCCCCTGTAAACCTTTTTATTTACTCTGTCGGCCTCCGCACCTGTCTTCTTTTTTCTCCGTCTATTCTCACCCATTCGTTTTGCCTCTGTTCTCTCTAAGTGTATCCGTTTCAAAAATCAATTTTGGCTGGATATCTCGTTTCCTTTTTCTATATTGTTTTATTTTTGTTCCCGGCTGACTGCCTCGGTGCCCTATTTTCCCTGGCTCTTCTTATCCAAGATAAGCCTACCCGATCCTGGTGTTCAATACATTCCTATTGACCATAAATACGTGACATCCCGCTCATTTCATCCAATACCTTCGGGCCTCCCTTTCGAGACCTCTATTTATGTCATATCGTCTTGTTTCCGAAAAGTTTGCCCCGGATCAACAACACCAACCTAGCCCCGGTCCTGCTCCTCTTGTTGTTCCTGCCTCGGAACCTCATCCTAATTCAATGTTGACATCTTCTCGACCGATCGACTATCCTACCGAGTCTCATCCGTCCTACAATCGTTTATCTGATTCTCAACCAATTGTTCAAATGCCAGTTTCTGGCACCTCTGCCGGAGGAACTGCTGCTGCTATAGATACACTCTCCTCCGGTCCAGACTCTAGACTATATCAAACTTCAGGCTCAATTTCTCACCCAAGTTATTATGGTACTGATCAATATTTTTATGATTGGAATCGATCTAGTAACGGTTCAATGACTAACAGATCCTCTTGGGCTGTTCTACCTACTATTCCTGGAGCCGCGGCGGCTCCATATCCTCCTACTTTCATGCCAGCGGTTCCGGCTGCCGGAAATCCTCCAGTTATTCATGATTCTTATCGGCATTATCGTCCCTCCATAAGTGGCAGATATGAACCCGTTGGCCCCGATTATCACGGCCGGGCCGACTCTCAGTCTCAGTTTCATTATGCTGTCGCTCAAAGACCCTCAGACCCATTCAACACAGGTGTCACTTTGGGTTCCCAGGCCTCTCCGTATCTTTACCACTCGGGAACTCGCGGTATGTCTATTTTCTCGCCCGCTAGTGGTCCACAATATTCGGTCGACCCGCTTCAAGGTCAGAGGTATAATCCTGACTATACCTATGACTCTCGCCCCCGGGATATCCCCGGGGATCATAATGCTGGTATTCAGAAAAAGCGTGGTAAACGTCACAGAATGACTCCTGCACAATTGGATCGACTCACAGCTGAGTTTAAAATTAGTCGCTTTCCTTCATCTGAAGACCGTGCTCGTATTGCCAGAGAACTGGGAATGAAACCTCGGACCGTCCAAATCTGGTTCCAAAACCGCCGTCAAATAGAACGTTTAAACGACATGAAACGCCAAGATTCAGCAACTACAACCCCTCATTCTGATGGTCTTCCACTCTCTGCTGGCGACTCGTCTTCTCATCCAGGGATCGATATGCGTGGCATGAAGCCACCAGTTGACTCTAACTTCTCCGGAAATTCTGTTTCATTATCTCATCCACTAAGTCCGCGCTCAACTACACCTCAAGTTGCTGCTTACTCTGATCCCAATCACTTATCTGCCGATTCTAGGGTTCTGCCCCCGCCTACTGATACGCGTCCGCGCTCCTCCTTTTAGCACTGACGACGCATTATGTCTTTATGTTACTCACGCTCTAGAAATGACACTAATACCTACTGGGGTTCTGTTGTTGTTCTTTTTGTACTTATTATTCATTCTTATACATTTTATATTGCTATATCACAGTTTCCATTCAAGTCGTGACCGGCTCTTTTCATTCAATCATATACTAACCAAATTTTTTACTGTCCATAAAATAATACCAGATGTCGTTTAGAATTTTCCGGTATATCGAGATTCTCATCTGCCTATTCGTACACCGGCTAAAAGAATGTGTCATACCTCGCAGTAAATCTAAATTTGTCTACCTGTATCTCTATTGGCGGACAGAGAAATGTCCGGTTACTGTTTGGTAGAAAACCTTACCCTAAGAGTCTAGATATATATAGGTATATTTTTTCATCCGCTGCTTATCTTCTATAAAGCTACTCTAAACATTGGTTAGACATGAGTGGTCTATCTAGCCAAGCCTCCAATGCTATTATTTATGTTAGTTACGGTGTCTTTCTTGTCTTAGGTCTGAGTGTCGCCTTTTTCCTTAGCAGGAAAACTCAGTATCTTTCAGCCATAAGATCTCAGCCGCCTCTTCCCTTAGCTTTGAACTTTTTGGCTTCTGGTAAGTTATTCACATTTGAATTGTTCGTTCTGTAATTTTTATTAGTTGTCATTTCAGCTTGTTTTCTCTACCTAATACCCCTTTCTTGTTCTTTTCAGTTGTCGTCTTTTTTTTTTTTTGATTCCCCATATACCCACTCTTTTCCTTCACATATTTATTTCCTTATACCCAAGATTACATTAAATGTACTCTCTTAATATTTTTCTTCTTTCTGTAAATTTTAATTATACATGCTTTCAGTTAGTGCGGGTGCCGACTCTGTCGGCTGAGATTATACCGTTGAACTCGATCAAGTTAGGACTTGCGTGAGAAATACTGCTGAATGCTTCTGTAGATCGAACAGCTCAGCCGCTGTTACCATTCCTGGTTATTGTGGCGTCTGTCCGAGTGATTCTATTGTTACTAACGCAGCTATGGGCTGTGGAATTTTTCTTACCTATGGTCAGGTTGGTTCTCTCCTAGGTATTCAAGGCGTAATTGTCTATGCCTTGTCTAGTTCTTTGCCCATATTACTGTTTGCACTTTTTGGATCTATTATTCGCCGTAGATGTCCTGAAGGATTCGTGTTGGAAGAATGGGTGTTTTTCCGCTATGGCCGAGTAACCGGTCTATACCTTGGCGCTTGGACTGTTTTCACTATCTTCCTATACGCGGTAGCCGAGCTCTCTTCGTTGCAGCAGATAATCACTGTCATGACCGGCTTGGATGGCCTTCCGCCACTTATCGTTGAAGCGGTGGTGACTACTATTTATACATTCTTTGGAGGATTCCATACCTCTTTTTTCACTGATAAAATACAGGGTTTGATGATTTTATGTTTATTGGTCATTTGTTCTATAGCTATGGGTACATCCATCAACATCGATCATAGTCTCATAGGGCCATCCAATTTAACTCGAGCGTCTTTGCCCGGTTGGCAGCTTGTCTATATTTTACCAGTAGCAGTTTCTACGAATGATGCTTTTCTGTCCGGCTTTTGGCTCCGTACCTTCGCTTCTCGAAATGACAAAGAGTTGGTGATGGCGACTTCTTTTGCTACTTTTTGGATCTTTGTATTTTTGACTCTTATTGGATTCAGTGGCATTTTGGCTGTCTGGTCTGGTTTGCTACCAGCCGGTGACTATGACAATTCTGCTGTATCTTTCTTTTTACTCTTGTTGGAAATGCCTGCTTGGGTTCACGGTTTTATTCTGGTGTTTGTTGTTGCTCTCTCTACTGCCGTTCTTGACACATTACAATCAGCTATGGTCTCTAGTATATCTAATGACTTGTTTCGAAATCGGTTACCATTATTCTATGTGCGTGTAATAGTTATTTTGGTTATGGTCCCTATTATCGTTGTGGCTTTGAAGGCCTTAAACATCCTTCAGATTTACCTAATTTCAGATTTGGTATCTGCCTCAGTTGTTCCTACTATGCTCTTAGGACTCTCAGACAAGTTTTGGTTTCTTACTGGATTTGATGTAATGGTTGGCGGGTTTGGTGGAATATTAACTACCTTCATTTTTGGCACTATTTATTATGGGTCAGCCAAAGCTGGTGGCGAACTATTGCTAATCCAACAAGGTTTGTATTCTGGTGATTGGGGTCCTTTTGGTGCTTTTATTACTGCTCCTGTCGGATCTTTAATTTTCTCCTCGTTTGCTATTATTTTGCGAATCGGATACTGGTGGTTGCACAGTCGTGTCACTGGTAAACCGTTCACTGCTCTGCAACCTCCAGTTCTCCCTGCCGCTCCTCCGGCGTCTAAGAACCCTCCTTCCGGTTATAGAATTCATCTAGCTAGTCTTTTTGACGACAATGCATCTGAAGGATCTGACGATCTTGCAGAAGAAGTATCGCTAATATCTCGGCCGAAGAAATGGTATCAGGAGCTGATCTGAGATATAAAGTAGACAGATTCGTCTAGTCTGTTCTACTTAGTCTCGTATATGAAGAGCAATTGATATATATATATATCATTTTTTACGTAGTCTCGGGGTAAATATACGGTAAAAAAAATCGTAAAGTATGGTTGACTGCGGATTGATTTATTAAAAAAAAATTCTCTTCTTAGTCAACAGAAGTAGATATTTATCATCTCTTCGCTGTACCCCATACATATTACTGTTTTATAGTTAAGATTTAAGATTTGGTAACTAGCCTGCCGAGGCAGAGAGTGTGGGGAAGATTTAGGATATAAGCCAAATTATCTTAAATACCTTGCAACCTACTTTACTTCAGAACCATATAAGAGTCATGTCTGTAGTTGATACTGAGGCTGATGTCGGACCAATTAGGCATTCTATTAATCAGGATGGATTGCGAAAGTATATCGCATCCGAAGTACCTGCAATCAAACTTCCGATCCAAATTAAGCAGTTTGGATACGGACAGTCTAATCCTAGCTATCTGTTGATTGATGCTAGTGATAATAAATTTGTTCTACGTCGTAAACCTCCGGGCAAAATTGTTGCGAAAACTGCCCATGCTATCGATCGTGAGTATCATATGCTAGCCGCCGTGGATCGCGCTTGCAACGGCTCTGTCCCAGTACCTAAAGTGTACTGTCTATGCATGGACCGCAATATTATTGGAACTGAGTTTTACATTATGAAGTTTATTAAAGGGCGTATTTTTCATTCCCCTGCCATGTTCGGCATTCCTCCTGAAGAAAAACGGAAATATTGGAAAGAGGCTGCAGAAGTATTGGCTCGCTTGCATGCCGTAGATGCTAGCAAGTTAGAGCTTCCGTCGGATCTCCACTTTCCTGTTGTGCAAAAGAATCCTCCTCGAGGCTTTTATGAACGCCAGGTAGCCTCATTGTCTAAGGTTGCTGGTGCTCAAGCCAATGTCATTGATAACAGAACCGGCCAAAAACTAGGTGAGATTCCACATTTTGAGACTATCAAAAAGTGGTTACTTACCCATCTTCCTAAAGATGATAAAGCCCGCCAATCAATAGTTCACGGAGATTATAAAATCGATAATGTTGTTTTCCATCCCACAGAGGCGAAGATTGTGGCTGTACTAGACTGGGAGCTATGTACTATCGGCCATCCCTTATCAGATGTTGGAAATCTTCTAATGCCTTACTCTATGCCTTCCAAGGATTCTCCATCTGATATGGCTATAATGGCTCAAGCAGGTGCTGTGTTAGAAGGATTTGCATATGCCCCTCTTCCTGAAGGATTGCCTACTTTAGAGCAAAACATTTCTTTTTACAGAGATGCTGCTGGTTGGGATCCTGCTAAAGTATGGAGCTTTTCTTCAGTATTTGCTTTATTTCGTCTGATGGTAATTATGCATGGAATTGCTGCGCGATTTGTCTCTGGTAATGCTAACTCCGCAAACGCTGGTGACTATGTTGATAAGTTTCCACTGCTTTCTGAGCTGGCGATGAAAGTATTGAGGGACACGGACTCAAAGTTGTAAAATATGGAGCACTGAAGCTAGTGCTAAAATATAAGGCCATTATCAAGGTATCTCTGTTGTTCTGGTAGTTTCAATCATATTATGTGTTCCTAAAGCCCCATTTATCGATATACGACATCCTATCATACAAAAAAAACGTAAATATCTTCATAATCATAACTGTTTGTGCTAGTGCGGTTCTTCATCGCTGTAGTCAATTGCAAATTGGTTGCTATCTAGTAAGCTATCTCTTCTGACATCTCTCCGCAGCGTAGACATTCCAACTTCGTCGCCTTCTGCTATGTTAGCATAACCGCTATGATTACCACTAAATGATGGACGAGCACGGTTAATCTGCATGCTTCTTCTAGTCTCAAATACACTAACACCATTCTCCATAGGAATTCCAGATACTGTAGAGTTTCCGAGTAATGTGTCTATTTTAGAACCATGCCGAGAAACATTCAGAAGATACACACCAGAGAAGATGATTAAAAACCCACACAGCAAGGATATTGTGTTTACAGCGCTTGTAGTATTAAATCCGCGAAATAATATAAACGATGCAGTTAGTGTCATAGTCGTGAATGTGACATAATATAGAAGGTTCACTACAGATGTATCAAACTGGTCCAGTGCTTTATTGAAGTAATTCATCTGCATCATGATACATCCTATCACCACAATTCCAAAAACATATGTAGATATGTGACTCAACTGGTTGTTGCCTGCAAAAGTAAGCTTCAAAGCAATCCCAAACCCCTTGATAGCCATGACAGATATAGAGCCAACAGACGAACAAATAGACAAATAAACCAGAGGGTTCTTGCGCCCAAATTTCGGCACAACTTTCAAAATCATTATAGTAGAGAAGGCTGCAACCAGCAGTACGTAGAAAAGAAAACCAGGGTGAAGGGCATAGTCCAAGTATTCATCAACTGTAGAAACTTCCTTATCCGGGGGCGCATGGAGCACTATAATGACACTGCCCAATAAGCAAATTGCACATCCCATTCGGCCCAGCGTACCTAACTCCTCCTTCAGAAAAACAGCTGCTAACGCTGCCCCAATAATTACGCTAAGAGCACCTAACGGAGTCACTAGAATAGGTGGGGCGAATGTGTATGCTGCAAAATTAGCAACTTCTCCAATGATCATAGTAATCATTCCAGCCCACCAGATAGGATTCTTCAAATATTCGTGACCTTCGCCATCAAAGCCCTGGTTGTTGGCAGCATCAATCAATCCTTTCTTAGTGATAATGAAAGATGTACCGATAGCTAGACTCGAACTAACTGCCAACCCCAGACCTATGTACTTCTCCTCTACCATTAGAAAAAAACCTTCTTCTTAATTGTGTTTAGAGCCTTTTTCCTATATATGATCTATTAATACAAAATCAGGACAGCTATGTTAGACTGAAGCTTGAGAAAGTTTCGATGTTCCAATTTTAGAAAGCTATCCCTCCCAACAACTAATTTGTAACATGGGAGCAAAGGGGTAGTAGGGGTAGCGTGTACGATAAGGATATGAGACAACTATGCGAAAGAAAATTTGTAAAAGGGAAGAAGTTGTGATAACATTGTCTTGGTCATGACAGTCCTTTCAACAGCTGGAATTATTGAGTGATAAACTCAAAACATTAAGAAGAAAAAACAAACACCACAGCTTCTGTTACCTAGCGGTTCGTTTAGATGACTGAGATGAACCAGATATTCTGCGCTTGCGTGCAACCTCTGAATACTGGATTTCATCATCTGGAGTTGTCACTCTATACTCAGAAATAGCTTCAATCTCTTCAGACTCGCTTGTAACTACTTCCTCGACTTCTGGCAAAACCATCTCAGGTTTGGTACATGGTTCTTCCACCACAGGATCGGCAGTATTCTCTACCTGATCAATATTATCGGACTCCAAGATCTCCACCACGGCATCGATAATAGTTATTGAGGTATCTTCTTTGCTTCTGTGATATTGAGGTAGATTATTGCTCAGAATTTGCTCAGATGTCACAGTGATTGAGGGTTGAAGCTTTTCCGGAGAATGCGCCACAGAATTACTTTTGGAGTTGGAAGTCGACGCTATTGAGAACTCTGCTGATGTGAATCCCTCGTCTCCTTGCGTATTATACTCTGCTAAGTCATGGTCAAAATTCTCAAGCTCTTTCTGGAGATGATTAAGTCCAACACCACGGCCGGCTAAAGAAACTATAGCATTGAATCTGGTAGCAAATCGATGGCGTAATTTGAAGTTGAATAATAGAGGAGTGGACTCCGGGTCATTTTGAGAATCATTGTAGATCAAATTCAGATAAAGCTCAAATATATCGTTCAATACTAGCTCTGCAGAAGCATAATCATCTTCACACAGTTCAAGTAATAACTGAGGAATCTGCAGAATAAGCTCGTGTTCAACAGTAATTTCAGAGAATTTTTCTCTCAGAGAGGCAAATAGAACTGAAAGCGGTTTGTAGAGAATTGCTGATTGGCTAAATAGAGATGTCTCTTCTGATGCTGTTGAATCGGGAGCTGCCAGCAAAGTGTAACAATAATGCTTAAAATTAACTATAGCAGAATAATAAACTGATAGTCGTAGCCGGTCAAGATTGGAATCCTTTCGAGGTTTGCTATTGGGGGGCAAAGCAGATTCCATGATACTATCGGTTGCTGACTGGGTTGATGATTCTTCAAACAGAAATTGTGGTTTCTCATCTTCTTCAAGAGAATTACTTTCCAATTGGGCCCCTTCATTAATGTTCGACACATCTGGTAGTACATTATGAGGAGCCCCTACATTAAGTATTTCCAACTGCTGAGGTTTATCAACCAGATTGATTTCCTCATCAGGTATGGGATCAAGTTCTTTTGCAACAGATGTGACAATTTTAGGAAGAACAGTATCTTCATACTCCTCCAAATCTATGTCATCTATTTTATCGGGGGTAACAGAAACAGAAGTTGATACGTGATCAGACATATCCTGATCTAATAGCTCTACCTCTGGTACTACCGGCGAAGGAGCTGCGGTATAAGAAGAATCCAATAGGGGAGAGTTAGTCATTACTAAATCCGGTGATTCTGAGAAATCTGATATTTGATCCATATCGACTTCAGCAGTAGCTGATGGTTCGAAGGGAAGTAATGGGTCTACATAATCTACATCAACGTCTACATTTACATCTAAGTCTGCAGATGGCAGTTCTGCAACCTCCATAGTGAATCGAGCGCAAGACTAACAATTGATCACCGATTGGAGTGATTATTGTCTTAGTTATGCGAAATTAACTACAGTATGGTGGAGGTTCGCTTATAATCTAGATTCTCGATTAGGTTAAGAGAAAGAGAGGCACGCTGAACCGATTGGGTCCGTTGCCATGCCAAAGCTTGAGGCCTAGTCCTCAAAGCCAAGCAAGAAGAACTCGACTCCATAGTACAGCTTGTAATCAATTTTGTCCTTACCCGACTAAAACTGTATTGCTGTTCCACAGGGAATTTCTTTGATTGGTTTAATTTATAGATATCACAATGACTGTTCTTGCTGCAGCGATCTGCACAAAGTCGGGCAAACTCTTACTTTCGCGACAGTTTCAGGAACTCCCTCGAGGAACTGTAGACCAAATGTTGTCTGTCTTTTCGAAGATGCGAGCTGGTGGATCTAGTACAGCTCAGCACACTCTCATGGAGAATGAACACGTTCGATACGTCTATCAGCCCTTAGAAGAGCTTTACGTCTTGTTAGTAACTACTCGGAAGTCTAACATTATGCAAGATATCGATAGTCTGAGATTATTTGGGCAAGTTGTCAGCTCTCTATGTCGATCTCTTGATGAAACTGAAGTAGTATCGAAAGCATATGATTTAATGGCTGCATTCGATGAAATCATTTCTCTCGGTTACCGCGATAATGTCACACTAGCCCAAGTACGTACATTTTTGGCCATGGAATCGCACGAAGAAAAGATTCAAGAAATTATTGCGCGTAACAAAGAACTTGAGGCGTCTGAAGAGCGTAAGCGTCGAGCTAAGCAATTAGAGATGCAGCGCCGTGAACTGGCTCGCCAAAAGGCTTCTCAGCCTCGTTCCGCTGTACCGTCTGTTGCTTCTTCCCAGGCCCAATACTTGGCTGTGCGCACTCCTCAGCTTGAGACTAACACGGTTGATATGGGTGAATATGACGACAGCACTACATCTTTAATGACTGGTGGTCCCGCAGGTGGTTCGTCTGCCGGCAGCCGGTCCACTAAAAGCAAGGGGATGTCCCTGGGCAGCAGTCGGAAGGCTCGAGCGAGATAATATAATTCAAAATGCAATAGCTTACGGCTCATTTTTGCTTCTCCCATATTTATAGTGATTAATGATTCTGATTAAGACGCTTTATTATTGTTGTAAGTAAGTGTTAATTTCATTGAAGAATTGCCATAAATTTCTTGGCAATTAACATCAGCCTAGACAATTCTGAAAGAATTTTGTAGTCGATGTAATTTAGTCAGATTTTATATACATCTGCTGCTCGTGGTACCCTGCAATTGCATCTGATATGCATCGCTTCTAGATGACGCTCGACTTGATCTTGAATTCGACCAGGTAAAAGAGCATCTCCAGAATCTATTTTCACATGAGTAATAATGAGTCTGAGTCCAAGTAAATCACTATTTGAAAGAGTAGACAGTACATACAACTCTTCAGCTAGATATTTTGGAGTTAAATGGCCAAATAGTTGGCTATCATTGCGCCCATCGATATAGGAACATTCCAAGAATATAGCTTTAAGAAGCCCATCTGAAGCCAGAGGAGCAACCCTTTCCCACACGTCGCGATTAAAAGATTTATGAGATACAGAATCAGCCTCACAGTCGCCCATGTAAAGCAGATAGGTACCAGTATAAGTTTCCTGGCACAAATAACCCATAGATTGTACAAGACCATGAGCCAGAGGAAACGCCTCCGCCACTAATCCAGGGGCAATAGAAAATGGGCGGTTAAATCCAATCGGTTTGAGATGTAACAATCCTGCACCGTCGTATTTGTCAGTCAAATTAGGCCATATTGTACCATTGAACATGTTCTCTTGAAGTGTATCCAAAGTCTCTGCGGAAGCAAAGACCAGCTTGGGGTGATTAGTATCTAATGCAGGAGCATTGACGGCCAAAGCTGAAACATGATCTAAGTGACAATGCGTTAAACAGATAGATTTCAGTAAAGTACGAAATACATACATGGCATTTTCAGTGGTGGACAGCATGTCATCTTGTGGTCTAGGTAGAACATCTGGAGGAAATATATCACATTCTGTTAGCGTTGACCATAGAGGTAATGCTGATAAAGCATCCTTGTTGGTATCCTTCAACTTGTCTATAGTAGCTTTTAGCTGGTTAATGAATAGAACATGTCTGATCGCAGCTAGCATCGTTCCCGAATCTAGAGCAACCATGCATCCTGGCATCCATGGTTGTTTATACGCCTTTATAAGATACCCTGTACTGGTATCCTCAAATGGTCCGCCACTAGGTCCCTGTGTTAAAATCAAATATATTAACAATAATCGACATATGCCTTTGTGGGTAAACGAAAGAGATCCACATCAACTGATCGGCAGAGAGAAGGATGAGTTTCAAAAGAGCTCGTATAAACACAATTTACATATGTTCTTGAATAATCCACTTACCAAAACAATTACCTGGAATCCACCTTCGGCAGAACGAGGCATGTTCGCACAAACACTTGGACCCTTAAGATCTCACAGATATACAAAATAAAGTAATGAACCGCATGTTCATTTGATTGGGTTTACGAAAATCCAGAAGCGAGTTAGATGAGCGAGCCGTTCTTACTTCTGAGAATGAAATGAAAATACATAGTCGATCTAATTTAATATTCAATATGATATCAGTTAGAGTAAAAGGGAATTTAGGACACAAAAAGTTTATTATCAGTTGTTGAAAAAAAAAAACATCTTCTCTCTCTATTGCATTTAAGTCTATTGACTATAAATCCTTTATCTAACGTAGAGTTGGGAGTAAGTGGGCAGGTAGGAAAGTTAAGGCTCGGATAATGTAAATGAGAAATGGATAGAATATGAAGGTAGAACAAAAAATACAGAATAAAACGTTATCCAAATCTATGTGGTAACTAAATAAAGAATTCGCATATATAGACAAGGAGAAGATTGAGTTATAAGAAGAGGTTGAATGACTTAAGAAAAATACGGATCTCATCCGTAGATAAATCCGAAGTCATCATGATCATAAAAAGAGAAGAATTGTCAAATGAAAATCGGAGAAAAGATATTTATCTGATATTTATTTAATGGGCACCAGGCCTAATAAAATGAAGCTCCGGCCGAGTTGACAGCTTCAATTTCAAACTCTTCCATAGGACTGTATTGGTACTTCTTCGGAAGCTCGTATCGGGCAGCCACTTCACCATGAGACAGAGAAGAAGATGTACCAGATGCTAAAGGTCCATGCTGCTGAGCCCGCAACCGATACTGAGCGAATGATACTGGGAGCTCTCGGTGGGGATCCTGTGGATGAAGTTTCGGAGTAAGGTCCGGAGAGCCTGGGTTAGATATTGAGCTGGAGTAAGCGGAAATTAAAATGCCACATACCTTTGGGCCATTGCCGGCGTCCGAGAAATCGAATTAATGGGGTCCTTCCTACTGCTTGAGATGGTCTCATAGTTTCTTAAAAGAAAGATAATGGAGGTGGCAGAAAAAAGTGACGAGAGATTTTGGGACTATATGTGAAGAACGGATGGATAGCTCGCTGGATTATTACACCATTGGGTGGGATGATGTGATTAGCGTTACATTAGGACTCTAGATTAAGAAGAAAGAAAAACCATTATTATATGCTTTATTCGAAAATAAATTGAAAGTTATTAACTAGCAGTGTTAAACAAACATTACTATAATGTCATAACGGTGAAATAGTCGGGGCACTAGGTTATTTACATTAGTCAGCATCAGTCTTTCACCGTAGCGTGGTACCGTTTGCCGCGGAATCCGAACATCTGCTGGTTTACTTGGTAGACATCAGAGGGATTGGTATACACTACCTCCCACCGAGTAGATCCAAAAATATTTGGTCCGGGTGTTAGCAATGTATCCATCTTGTCGTCAAAGTTGTCCTTTAACCATGTCCACTCTTGATGGAGATCCGCCTCGTGGTAGGCAGTGGAAAACACTGCACACTTAGACTCTAATAAACACTCGATAGTCGACGACCAGTCATCTCCAGAATCTTTGACACCAATGCCTGGTTGGAACATGAAAAAAACATCCAGGTAAGGATCATATGGGAAGAAGTCTTGTGCTTGATGTAAGGTATCGAATTTTTCGGTGTAGTAAACTAGAGAGAGTCTTTCATCAAGTCGAACATGCTCCGGTCGATCTAGGTGAATATAGCGTTTTTCTTTATAGTTGTATAAGGCTTCAGGGCCAACAAAGACCACCTGCATCTGACAATCAGGAAACAAGAGAGATAGTTGACGCCAAACATGAAGAGGAAGCACTGATTCACCACGGGCACCGATGATGAATACCCGAGCAGGACGAGATTCTCGAGTTAGGCGGCGTTGGTTCTTTTCAGGTAACCAGGCATATCGAAGAGCAGCTAGAGATTTGAGGCCCTCAAATGTGAGTCGGCCATGATTTTTGATGCTATAAGGGGAGTATGGATGGATGATAGAGCCAATAGTTACAGGATATGACAGCATTTTAGTAACTGCAGCCATTTGAAACTCTGTATCCATAGAATAGAATTCTCTAGTGTACAAAAAAGTGTCCCAGTTAAGAAAATTGACGGCTTTAGGAAGAGTAGGGTCATAGGTCTCCGGAAAATCAAATTCAGGAAAGTCACGACCAGAGCGTAGGTCGTGTTCGTATAAGTTTACTTTGCGTAGCTTGTCTTTGACATGTTCATGATAATGCAGGTCAGATTTATAGGCCTCTTCATCGGCATGAGTGGGGATTCCGGCTACAGGACAGACATAGTTCACGGGTTTGCCGGTGATGGGGCACTTGGCATGCTGCCGAATGAGTGCAACTCGATTTCGAATCTCTGGGCTGGGTGATTCATCCCAAATATGAAACAAGGACTCTTCTGTCGGACCGAAATCCTCGGGGACATCTAAGCCTATGAATCGCTTGAATCCGGTAAGAAAAGAAGCATGGCGGGCTTGCGAGCCAGGGCTCCAAATAACTTGTAATCTGGTCGCCTTCTGAGCGACTCTGTGATATCTCAGCATTCCCAAAAGAGAGAAAATAGCTCAATATTGTGCGTTTGTGGCGTTTTTTCTATTGAAATAGCCAGGTTATATAATGTTAGCTGATATTGTAGACTCTATTATTTTTTCCTACTATCCGGGGCACTAGAGATCTTTCCTCCCAACTCATTGCCCCTTACGGCCCTCTTCCTCGTCACTAGATCAGTCTGCTAATACTTAGAGTCCTTAACTTTTCAAGAAGCACCTGTTGAGTGATGTCGATAGAAATATGTGTTCGTGTTACCGGATTTGACCGTCCTTTAAAAACATACTCTTTCTCTGATGATGCCACTGTTCATGAGCTACGCAATCTAGTGGCTTCGGATATCCAGCTTCCATCTCATAGAATTCATTTTTACTACACTGGACGAAAATTGGAAGATGATGACGTTTTTAGTTCAATTTTACGCTTTGGTACTGCTGGAACGGTTTTACTGCGTATTCCTGATATGGAAGATGAGGTGCGAGATCGTCTTCGGCTCATTACTGGGGACTCCGTGGCCATCCCATCCCAATTCAAGCCTAGGCTCGATAATATCGAGACCACTAATGAGCCGTCAGCCACATGCATATCTACAAATATCTCAGTGTTAAGCAATGACTTTCAGGCGAATTCTGCCCGTGGACATCCCTCTAACGGCCCCTCTGAAGAATCAGAACAGTTGTCGGATACTGATCGAGGCTTCATCCAAGTACCTATTTCTGAAACCAATTCTAGCTCTTGTCCAGTAGATCATTCTCTTTCAAATAGTTCTACGATATCATTTGCTCCTATTACTCCTACCTCATCATCATCTACCATCAACGGTTACTCTTATGTCCTTATACAGCGATCTTTAATTTCTGATTTAATATCTAAAGGATACTCTGTCAATCCTCCTACACTACAACAGATTATCCCTTCAGCCGAATCTTCACTCTCTCTCACATTTTTAATGAAACCCGGAGTGTCATATCATAACTCGGATGCTAATGATCCTTTAATTCAATTCGTGCGCAGGTTTCGCAGTAGTTTTCATACTATTTCACATGTCGCAGTAATAGCATCACGTATAGCCCTTCAACTTGGTCGTTTTATTATTTTTGCTCTCATTATAACTGGTGATTCTGGGTCTCCTTATTTCTGGCTGATTCTAACCGCCTTAGGTTTATACCAATTGACTAACCTTCAAATACTTCATAGCTATATGACTCGAATCAGCACTCTGTTTGGTGATGTATTTGGTTTAGTACCCGAACCTAATCCCTTACCTGGACCGGAGTATGATATGAATATTTATGGCAATCAGTATGATCCTAATGACCCTGGCGACAGACCTAATGATCGCCATCAAACCAGAGATACCTTAATGGCATGGACTATTCGATTTTTAGTTCATCTACAGCGAGCAGTTGGTGTTTTCATTCTTAGTTTAGTTCCTTCTTTTTATGATCGCTGGCGTCGTAGACTCAGAGATACTCGACGAGCCGCTCGTCCTCCAGTTCCTGCTGCTAACCCAGCTGTAGGAGCGAATTAACGTGACTTTAAGGAATTTTTGGTTAATCTTATTATTTATCTGAACATTATACTTATTTTTAACGGAACATTTATATCTACTGAGCGTAATTATATCACCTGCGTAGTCTAGCCTATGTATCTCTAAATGGAAATAAGGTTTGACTTGACAACCCTACCCCATTAACATAATACCCTGACTAGGGTTATGTGACTGCTTTTTCTCACGCACCCAACGCTCAAAGTCTCTAATCCTCAACTTTGTAATTTACTTTTCCAGTTAACAGAAAGTAAAAGGTATGTCTCCTGCATTCGCTGGGTGAGATGATCCCAAGCACTAGTTTGTCTTTCCGAGTTTCTGGTGGTCTAGATCCCTTCGTATAGGTTACTTTCAGAATCGCGAACACGGGTCTGGGCATTAGAAAGCTTTGATGAATCCTTCGGGACACTCACTCAGCGCTGCTGCTGTATTTTGTCTTTAATTCATTGTCCGGCAGTTGTCCAGAAGCTAACATAGATGACTCGTACTTCCGTTCTTAGTGATGCCCTTAAGTCTATCCACAATGCCGAGAAGATGGGCAAGCGCCAAGTTTTGATTCGTCCTTCTTCCAAGGTCATCATCAAGTTCTTGACTGTGATGCAAAAGCATGGTAAGTAAAAAATCTGTAGTTTTATTTTGTACTCGAGTCGATAACTGGATGGCTTGACTGGTTAGTGTCTTTTTGTCTTTTAATGGCTCGACAGATTAACTCAAGCCATCTTACACCTCGGATCGTTTTTCTTCCCGGTCCGGGATTTATATGGCCGATACATGTTGAAATTAGATAGATGACTGTTCAATTACTAACTCAGGTTACATTGGAGAATTTGAAGAAATTGATGATCATCGATCTGGAAAAATCGTTATCCAACTGAATGGTCGTCTTAACAAGTGCGGAGTCATTTCTCCCCGCTTTAACATCCACCTTAATGATATCGAGAAGTGGGTTACCAATCTTTTGCCATCCCGTCAGTTTGGATACATTATTCTTACCACTTCTGCCGGAATCATGGACCACGAAGAAGCTCGTCGTAAACACGTTGCCGGAAAGATTCTTGGCTATGTTTACTAGATACTTTTTCTACTTTTTCCTGGATATGGAGTAGACATGATAAAATTACGCCTTGATATTATTTATTTATTACTACGTAGTAAAGTCGTAGAGTACATTCCTCTAACTATAGTCTTCACAGACTTTCGTAATCGGAGTACAACAATAGTAACTATCTGACCGGCTTTAAGCATGTAAGAATTATGTATTTACAGATAATAATATTATTTTTATGATGTGGTTGCAAAAAGTATGTAATGATGTAAATTTTTCCTAATGTTGTCCCTGCCCATGATCACAAACCTCGAAAATCTTCTTTTTCGACATCCCAATTTTTTCTTCTTAGATCAACCCAATGGCTACATCTTTGGCCCAACAGCTACAGGCTCTTCAAGGACCTGGAGAATCTGTGGATCGCAAAAAACGACTTAAAGAGCACGGAGCTTCTATATTATTTGATTCCAAAGTTGCTGTGTCTCAAGACTTTTCTGAGATCTATGCCATAGCTTCTCAAGGTCTTCAAGATCTGATATCATTAGATCCTCGCTTCTCTGTCTTCGAGGCATCAATCTTCTCTGAGCAAAGTATTACTTTTGATAGGAGTCTTCAGACTTCTGAACAAAATATTATTCTTGAGTCTACCATTCAATCATTCTTGGATCTACTAGGTCCAAGGCTCTTACTTCAGCCAGCTTTGAATGCGCTGGAATGGCTAATTCGACGTTTTCATATACATATACATAACCCCAGGAGTCTTATTTTACTCGCCTTACCTTATTATGACTCTCCGATATTTATGGTTATTCTTGATGTCGTTCCTTCTCCCATTCCGGAGCCTTTCTCTTTTCTATCCAGGTTTAAGTTATCTTATCAACCTCCAACGAAGCACGCGATAATTGCTCAATGCAGTAAATTAAATAATGCTTTTTTTGCTGCAATCTCCAGTCACATTGTGGCTAAATCTTCACATGGACTTGATTATCCTCGGATGTTGGCTTTTTTCTCTTCCATCGCTTTGCCCAGTATCTCTCTCATGAAACAGAATATGCTATCGGATGAAGACATCGCGAAATCCGTTTTAACTGTCATAACTGACTTATTGTCCTTGAAGAGAAATCATAATCTTCTTCTCACTAGCTTAATGTTGGGCACAGTTTTGTCTGTTCATGTCCCTTTAACTCCCGATGTTGTGACCGCTCTGGCCCAAAAGTACGTTGTATGCAGTACTAGAGCTACAGCGAAGTTTTCCGTTACTGCTATCTCGTTCATTTTTCAGTCGTCTCATTACCCGCTAATTCCATTAGATACCGCTTTATTTGCAGATATTACCAAGAATAAGTCCTGGGATCAACTCATTATAGAAGATAATAATGCCTCCAAAAATTGGAGGCTTTTTGCATCCTGGTTGCTCTCTCGAATTGATTATAATTATAACCTTCCATCTCTTGGTAAAGATTTTGTCGCTGCTGCGCTGCCTTCTCAAGCGCGTACTGCAGTGTTGACTCGCCTTATTAATCACTTGTTTACTATAGACTCTCAAAGTGAAGAGATTGAAGTACTCTTCCTCTGCTTTGAACCATTGGTTCTGATCTCTGAATGGCGCCAACTTATACGCGAAACACTATCTATTCTTTCTATTCCTGTATCCGAATTCGAGATTCGATCACGCATACCCTTACTGGAAGATGGAATTAACCAAACTGACAATGAAGAACCACACGCTGATTCTCTGCTAGTTGAGCAAGTCCAAGAAAATATTCTGGAAAGGTTAGAGTCTTGCGCTACTGTCATATTACAATCTTTTCTTGTTCCCTATGACCAAGATTTGTTCAATCAATTAGCCTCTATCTACTCCTCCGCCGTTGCATCTAAAATTCCTTTGGATAAGTTTTTGTCTGAGAAACCATTTACCCCTGAGGTTCTGCCTACTTTTCTACTGCGAGTTTGTCTCACTGATGAACTTAGTTATTTATCTAGTACTACTTTGAATGTTCTTCGGGCCCATATTTCTATGTTACCCGAAACTTATGATCTTCAGTTATTGATACCTTACTTATTGACTTTCATTAGCAGTCAGACTCATTCTATGCGAAGATCAGCTGTTAATATTCTAACAGATATAATTAAAAGAGTTCATAAAATTACGAAAGGTACTGAAGTTTATGGCTATCACTTTTTTTACAATTCAGAGAATTCCGGTAGTCTGTCTTTAATGACTCCGACTGACCAGCAACATCTGCTAACCAAGATTATCCTACCTTTCTTGGATGAATGTCTAGAAGATGATACTGCTATTGTCAAACATTTGGGTTCTAGTCTGCTTAAAATCTCATCTTCCTCGCTGAGAAGTGCAATCAACTCTTTTCTGACTACCAATGCTTCTCTGGCTCCCGTTGCTGTAAAACTTTGTCTATTTGAAATTCTCAACGCCCATCAAAAATCAACCACTTTGAAGAATAATCTTTTTTCTCTGATTTCCGGCACATTGTTGAATGATTTTGATTCTGTGAAAACAGAATGCGCTATCAGTAATGTAGACCTTAATCGTTACATTTTTGCCCTTTTTGAGCTCGCTGGGCTTGGTGATAAAGGTCTTGCTACAAAGCAACTAGATTTATTTTTGCGTTCGTCTAATCCTCTTCTAGTTTCTGCTTCTTGCCAAAGGTATTGTCGATTATGGCCACATCTTAAAGGGGCTGAATATCAAGCTTCAGTCATCAGAATGTTTATTGATCAGTCACTTAACTCTGCTATTGGTACTGAACTTATTCAATCGCTATTTGATGTTCACATTCCAACTTCGGCCTTTCAGATCCTTCTTGAGCAATGTCTATTGGACAAATCCTCATCTGATGCTGCTGCTGCTGCTGCTGCTGCTAAAAGGAGACGGCGGAGTTCTTCCTCCAAAACTAAATCTACTGAGGTCACTAGTATGGCTGAAAAGCATGTAAACTCCGTGACTTTAGTTCTAGAGTTACTAGAAAATTCTGAGCCACAGAAGCGTCCGGAGCTTCTACCACTACTTTTTTCCATTCTTTCTGAACTTTTGACCATTGGTTCTGACACTAATATTTCTATTGATTATGCTGAACAATTTATAGCATCTTCTATGCTTTCTATGGCTCAGTCATTAAAATCGCTGAAGAAAGCTAATCTAGATCCTTCTTCATTGCGCATTGATGTACTGGTCAATTGCCTTAGAAGCACTACCAGTCCGCAAGTGCAAAACAAACTGCTCTTAGTTATATCTGCATTTGCTCCTCTTGCACCAGAACTCATTTTACATAGTATCATGCCTATTTTCACATTTATGGGAGCTAATACATTCCGACACGATGATGAGTTCTCTACGTATGTAATTGAGTATACGGTGGATCAGGTTATACCTCCAATTTTGGACTGTGACAATTTTGCAAGTCGTGACTTCATCATTTTAAGTTTTATTGCAGCATTTAATCACATACCTAACCATCGCAGACTCCAGCTTTATCATCATTTAATATCGTGTTTAGGGGCTGAGAATAGTCTATGCACTATTTTGGGTCTGTTAGCGCAGAAGTATACAGAATTGGTTAGACGAAGAAAAACTAATGAGGCTAATACACTTAGCGACTTCACCTTGAGTCTCGTACAGTCGTACGATATGTCGATCACTCTATCCATTTATCTACAGTTTCTGTCATTTTTAAAGTCAGCCAAGGTCAATATTGATGATGATGAGCAAAACAAGAGCTCTTGGGGCCTTTTGGATTTAGAACGCTACTCAACTGCTGAAGAACTTCTGGATTTCAAAGCTGAGTTATTTACTTTTGTGTCGCATATAATAATTCGAAACGAGCAATCTAGTTCCGCTATATCTGAATCTCTGGAAGCAACTGATTTTCCCGTTTTACATCTGCTATATCAGTGTCTTTCTTCTACCTTGGAAATGGTTCTAGAGAGTGAAGAACTTGGTGCTGAACTGTTTTCTAAAAGTTTATATGATGCTGTAGCTGCTATTCTAGGAACTCTCAGTCTCCGAGACTTCTTATCTGTGCTTCAAACAGTTTTGGAATCTGATTTACCCGAGGTAAAGTTACGTGTCTTGGAGTTATTGCGGGATAAGTATCTTTCGGAACCAGACAATATTGATTCTCTTCAATCAGAAACTCTTGATGTTTTGGGATTGCTCTCCTCGATCATTAAGCAGTCTCAACCTGGTTCAGATGAATTCGACCTTGCATTAAGGGCACTTGAGCCACTGACGGCGCACGCAGAACATATGTCTCAACCGTTTCTGAGTACATTCAAGAACATTGTTTCTCAGGACTCTTTTATGGCTTATGAATCACTGCAATCGAGAATTTGCATGCTCTCCACTATATCTGCATTTGTGGCTGAGCTAGGGCCTCGTGTGCTTGGGGTTCTTCCAGAACTGATGGCGAAAGTTTTCCAAAGTTCTGTCACTGCTGATTATGCTGATGAAGATATCCTCCTTTTTTTCAGTGCTCTGTTTTCTTTTTACACGGTAATGCTAGAGAGAATTCCTCAATTTTCTGGAAAATATGTAAGAGATATACTTCAAGTTTTTGTATGTTTAGGTAATATCTCTCATACAGAAGATGAAGAACTATTTAAAGACGTTCAGGAGAGTAGAAATACTCTTTGTACCGTCCTCAAGACATTGAAGCCCCACGTTATTGCCGCTGCTGTAATTTCTGACTGGAATACGATAGTTCCCGCAAGCATCCTCGAGGCTCGCAGAATACTTGAAATTATGAGAGCTTCCGTCTTAAATAATGATAAGTCTTCCCTGATGATGGATCTACCGAAGATTATTGAAATGATAGTGACTGTTTTTGCTACTCGAGAAACTCAGCCCACTTTGCTTTCTAGTGAACTGGATGGATTGGAAGGACAATCTATAAATTTAGCGATTTCCATTATTATGAACTTGAACAACAAGAATTTTCAGCCGGCCTTTGGCTCGATTCTGAAATGGTGTACCGAAAGCAAGAAGGATGTTGCGTGGTATACATTCTTCAGGTTTGCTGAAAAGCTCTTCCGAACATTCAAAGGTCTTATCACCGAGTATTACGCTCATATTCTTGACATAACAATTGCTATTCTTAATAGAAATGTATCAGAGGATAACTCCTTTCTTCTCTCTCTGCGTCGGTTAGTTCTGAAAGCATTTTCTTCAAACTGTCAATTTGACCAGAAGGATTTCTGGCAGTTTCCTGCTCGTTTTGATTTGATTTCTGGGTGTTTATTACAGCAGATTGATCGAGGATTTGAATCCGACTGTGCTGTTCTGTCTCAAGCCATAATGCATTTAGCTAGAGTATGTCCATCTGATGAGCAAAGAAAAATTATCAATAATGGCTTATTGCAACGCATAAAACGAAATGTTCCTTCAAGAACAAAGGTACTGGCAATCGCTGCATTTGCCGAAATATATAGTAACATCAACCAAGAATGGCTGGGTTATTTACCCCAGCTTGTTCCTATGATTACAGAGTTGCTTGAAGATGATGATGAAACCGTCGAGCACACTACAGCCGAAAGATTAGTCCCTGAGATAGAATCTGCTCTCGGAGAGTCATTAGGCAGTTACTTAGGATAGATTGAATCTAATATCAAAGTTGGTAACTAGTAATCATAAAGACTTGTAGTCTGGAATATCCATTTTATCATCAGAAGGATTCAATCAATTGAAGAGATTTGATAAAAAAGCTGGTGATACAATTCTCATTAGGGCTCTTAGAAATGGTTATGAGTGGGAAGAGTGGGGAAGACTTTATCGTACGAAGTCTAAATAATGGTGTATGCTAGTGATGTATTGAGGAACGATAAAAAAACATCGATTCTAGGTATAAAATAACTTATTAATTACCTCTCTACAATGGCGATATCCTGCTGTAATTATATTCTTCTAGTAACCCTAACTAAGTCCTAGAAGTGTCATTCCGAAGATCTTTATTAAACCTTATACACTAGAGTTCATCCATCCGTTGCCAGGCCTGTTCGAACAGAGGCGAAATAAATCTGCTCAGAGTTAAGCATAGTTAGGTCATGTTACCCGACTAACTGGAGATCTCCTAGAACTCTACATTCCGCCAACACCATTTAATCTTCACGATTAAAATCCGGTACCCAGATCAGTTTTATACTTAGTGCTAAGTCTTTAATATATGGCAGATCAATCCGCATATGAGGGTGAGACTGATATTCCTGCCCTAGATCTCGATCATTTGAGGATCATTCACAATAAGAGAGGTTATCTAGAAGGGGTTACTGCAGGCCACAACTCCGGACTTCAAACAGGTTTTGATGAGGGTTACCATATAGGAGCTACTATTGCTCTTGAATCAGGAAGGATTTTGGGTATAATTCAAGCATGTGGCACTGAAAGCCAAATGAGCTCAGCTGTTTCTGAGCTTTCTCCTTCTTCTCTTTTTTCTGATCTGTATTGGGATAAAGAGCTAGTCGTTCCGCGGTATGAAGGGGAGCACCCTTTAATTACTAAGTGGAAAGAGGTATCTGATTTATTTTTTATGGCATAGAATTATTTTCTTTTTGATACATGTGGTCATTTATCAACTAATAAGTCTTATATTCAGTTTTACCAGAAAGAACACCATCCAATGAAATGCTGACAGAGATTCTCAACAGATGTAGCCTGTTGGATTAACTTATCCACCTGAGTAGTAACATCCAGATCAGTTGCATTCTTGAAATCGTTTCCAGTAAGTTTGTCCGTAATTCGCCTCAGAACTACCACAGCTCTGGCATTTCTGGAATCATTCCGGTTCTGTAGATCCATCGTTACAAGTTCATCTTCGTCAACCTGAGGACGGCGTCGAGGCTCTTCATCGCCCGCAATATTCTTCTTGTGCCTTTGAGCCATCATGGAATTGGCGAGGTTAAGTGATGTAGAAGTAGAGTTATTTTGCAATGCATTGCCTCGGCTCGTATCTCCGTCGGTAGAGTGTCCGTTCATTGCAATCCCATTGGTATTTTCCACGCCATTCGGTTGCTCGGCTTCTCCACCAGTCTGACTTTTCTGCATTTCAGACTCCTCATTGGCCTGTTCACTATTATGAGAGGCTTCTAGTTGGTTAGGTGGAAGATCGAATCCCCAATTGATCAGTGGGTCATGGGCAAAGGCTTCCAAAATAGCCATCAGTGATTCTTTATTGTCACGTAAGACTCGCATAACATTCTCACAGGTAATGCGAAAACTTCCTTCTATTCCGGATACTTCCATTGCATACGTGAGCATTCTTGTCAATCGGAAAGGAACTTTCTCAGGGTACTTCTCTCTCAGAATTGCCGCCTCAAAGCAGTCGCCGAAATCAATATGTATAACTTTTCCGGTATAGCGATTGAGCATCAGGTTCGATGGATGCCTGTCCCCCAGACCGAGTATATATCCTACCATAGACATGACAGCTAATGACCTAGTATATGTAGTACGTCGATCCAGCCAAGCTTCCGACGAGCGAGACTTGAGCCAAAGTATCCTATACAAATCTTGCCCAGAAGTATAATCTAGTGCATAAGTAAATACCTCCACTTTTTGTAATAGGGTCAGATTATCATAATCAGGGGCCATCTGCAACATTATTCGGTGCTCTAAATTGAGCATGATTTTTCGACTCTCTCTATATTCCCTGATCAAGACATGGAATGTGTCACTATCCATAACCCAGCCTAAAAGACCTGATTTGGGTGACAAAGGAATGGCTGGATATCTTTGAATATGTAAGTGCCTTTTGAAACATTCAGCATCTTCAGAAAGAATAGTGTTAACTAAGCTGAAAAGCTGCATAACAAGTCCATCTTGCCTGATATCCTCGTGACCCTTCAGCACGTACTGATAATCCTTCCCGTCACTTCCATGAATGGTTAATCTTCTCGGCCTCTGTTTAGATGATATCACTGTGAAAGTTGGGTCAAATTTCATGATCCTAATAACAGGTTTCCCGCTTTGATAAGTTCCAGGTACTGCAAGTTCTAAATCCCTACAAGTTAGTAGCTTCGGAGACACATACTGCAGATCCAGCGATTGAAGTTGAGGGAGCTGCCGCGAAATTCTGCGAAACACATTGTAGTAAATATCCCATGCCTGATTAAGGTGTGCTATATCGTTCGTTCTCTTGAAATTCATGGTCCATTCGTAAGCATCATGAAGGTCACGTCCAAAAGCAGAATGGAATGATGTTTCGCGTAACGTTTCAGGACCGGCCTCCAATAGCTTGTGTAAGGGCTCCAATGTGGCAAACATCTTCTCAATATTGTGATCACCAAAAAATAATCGTGACGCATTTTCTAATCCCTCATGCCAAAGTTCGTGCCACAGTACTGCTACTCTAATAAGTTCATGGCTGACCATTTCAGCTTGTTCAACAAGACGAGGACTATGTTGCTTCATTTTCTCCATAATCTCCATGGCTGCTCTTTGTCGAGAAACGCTATCTGATTTTATTGCCACTGTTAATGGATAAACCATAGCTTGCGGGTGTGCACGACCTAATTCTGTTAATAATGATTGGAGAGAACGTCGAACTATAGGATTAGGTTGATGAATTCGAGTAATTAATTGTGGAATAACCTCTAGCCACGTATCAATAGAAATGCTAGAGAAGCCTTCATTGATAGCTTGTGCTGGGCCCTGATTACCACCATACTTGAACCAAAGTGTAAGAAGGCGTAGTGTATCTTGAAGAGAGTTGCCACGTGAGAGGGCGATAGAGCGAAAGAACCCTTCTATAGCCTGGCACACAAAACCTAGTGCACTTTCAGAATTTATTGAATCTTCATGATTATGATTCCCTACCCTATCATAATGAGTAACAACCTCAAAATTTGCCAATGCCCAGCTATGCCATGCCTTGTACCACCCATTGTCGTTCTTTGTGGCATTCCAATAAGAGCTAAGAACGGCTTCAGCAGTGTCTTTGTCATTCTGCCAGTGAGTGTTCATACTGATATTCCATTCTCCTTGCTTGACAAAACATCTAGCAAGTAAATGCTGCTTAGCCATTGCAGTCTTATCATCACGATGTTGTACTGCTATTGGATCACTAGTTTGAGAGGTATTAGCTGTTTGACTCTTCAAAGAATTGGCTAGTGCTATCATCCTGTTCAGAGCACCTTCTTTGTCACCTACTGCCCAGTCGTATTTCAGTTGCGCGTAAAATGCATGAGGTGCGTTATTAATAAAGGGTTCTATGTTTTCCTTATCATACTTTACACCACTAATAGCTTGGAGTGCTTGTTCGGCAAGACCAAACCGTCCTGACTTTCGACAGAGGTTGGCAAATTTTATCATGTTGGTTGAGTCATGTTCCGGCTTTATAACAAGTGATCTGACTTTCAACATTCTCTGCCAAATATCAACGTTCTTTTGGCTGCCCAGAAGTCTTTTTGTCCAAGTTTTTCTCATGACAGCCTGTTGATCGGAACCAGGTTTCATTTTTTTGTACGCAATGATCTCCTCCAGTTCTGCAAGCATTTGAACTCTCACCACAACGGAGTAGGCACGCGAATAACTTTCACTCACCAATGCTGTAAGTTCTGTAATAAGCAGGTCTCTAGCTTTATGGATGTGAGAGGTCGCTTCGTCAAAGCTATTATTGTGTACCAAGAATACGGCAGAGAAAAAAGCCCGATCTGGTGAGTCTGGCTTCATCACACCTATATAGGAGTCCATTTTGTCCCACTCTCCAAGACCCCAGGCTGCGGCTGCAGCAAGTGGAGCAACTGTGCGTCGCGTATCATTAGAGGACCCAACCCATTTCTCCTGGGCTAGTTTGGATAATTGTTCCCATTCTCCTAGTGCATGTAAGCATCTCATTTTCCCCATTGTTATCTCCATAGACCCTGGGTCCTCTTTCTCGCGACGATTGTAAGCCTCGAGGGCATCATCCCATCTCTGTAGCTTTTCGTACCACGTTTCCTTCAGTTGCAGGTCTTGGTGACGCTGAGCATGCTTCAAGATACCTACAGCAGCATCAGACTGCTGTAATTGGTTATTGATACTGATAAGAGACTCGATGGTCGTAGTAGATGGCTCCTGTATAAATTCGATCTCCTTATAATGAAGAGCTTTTGCATAGGCATGGCATCTTTGAGCATATTGCCCAAGAGTTCTGATATCAATAGGAAGAGTTTTGTCATCATGCTCCATAAATTCTGCAAGATTCAAAAGTGTCTGTAAGGTCTCTGGAGGAATATTCGAACTCATTAGCGCAGTTTCCAAAGACTGGACGAGTTCTGTCTGATATTTTTCATACAGTTCAGACCAGCAACTGGCAAAACTTGCATTGAATAATTCCATTGCCAAAGGAAAATAACTACTTGCAAGACCAGCGCAGGCTCTTAATGCGTGAGATGGTGACTCCTTCAGTAATTCAATACAAAGTCTTCGCATCCATTCCTGCCAGTCATCTTTCGTGAATTGCTGAGATGCTTCCCAGGTACTCTTTAGGTGTTGCTGGTTCACGGGTAACTTCTTGGAAGGGGGCTCCGCGGTAGTGATTTCCTCGAGATCTACATCCTGGAAAAATGGAATATGCCGCTCTATGTCAGATGATAGTGGCTCCCCGTTAAGCAGCTTCTTCGACATAAGTGTAAAAACGGGGTGATTGATTCGCCGACTCGTGGTAATCTTGCAAATAACTGGTATAAAGACGAGCACTTCCGATCCATTAAATCTATATATAAGAACGCACAATGTATCCAGAGCAGTAGCTCTTAGTTCATCATTAGAGTTCTGTAATACTCTCAAAATAGAATGAAATATTAACGACATCATATCGGCCAGATTTACTTGTCTGCTGATCTGATTGATAGATTGTAGAGCATACCGGCGGATACTGGCTGGTCCTGATTCAAACAGTGCCACAATGTTCGGAATGATTAAGTGGGTGTATTCTTGAATAGTAGCCCCAAAGACTGCAAAAGCATGTAGTGCTTTCTGAGTAGGTGCTCTATTAGAGCTCCTGTCGTTCTCAAAATTGCTTATCATATGGGGAAGGATGGCCGGCAAGTGCATTTTAAACTCACCGTCCAAAGCTTGTGCAATGGATTCGACGAGCCCAATAATGGTTATTTGTAGATTAGGAGACTGGTCATATAAATCTTTCACTAATGCAAATATTGCAGGTAAGAATGGTCGAATATGTTGCTCAACTATTTTCACAAGTCCACTCAGTTGCTGGAAGTAGAATTCTAGCATAGACGGAGAGCAGGAACGCATTACAGAAATGAGCCCGGGTAATATTTGAGGCAAAAAAGGAACACATTGTACCCCTAATGCTTTGAAAATATACATTATAGCTTGAATAACGGCTGTGTGATGTGTTCCTAGAGATGGGTCTCGTAAAATATTCATTAGTGTGTGAATTACCACAGTAGGATAATAGTCGTCAGAAGATGGATTCATACCAGCCATCAGTAGGCTCACGTCTGCGGTAGCATTGGCTTGCTCCGCAACACGATCCTCACTATTGTGAATGAGCATTTGGTACTTGTATGGATCAAGAGCGCCAAGGATACCTATTAGCATAACCGTCTCTCTTCTAGTATTCAGTGACTGGTCAGAGCGAAGAATAGATATTAAAATATTCATTAACTGCGGATAGTCAATGATTGGATCAATAACATACCCAGAACTAGATGCTAGCTGACCCAATGTGCGCAAGGCAGCATCTCTCTTGGCCTGAGAACTTTGATCTTGAAAATTGTCCAAGATTAACTGCATAATATCCGGGATGAAAGGAATCATATCTTCACCACCAGCTCTAGAGAGTTCTCCTATGCAAGAAATTATCGTAGCTGAAACTCCCGCTCCACTGTCTCTCGCTCTAGGAAGCAATACCTTAATCATAGGCTTTACATATGGCTTGGTCAAAGACCGAGTCAGGGAGACTAAAATTGCTAGAAGTCTAGCAGCCTCTTCTTTATCTCGACTAGATGTGGAATACTCGATCTTGGTCAAAAGCTGTATAAGAATTTTCCTCAAAGATGGCATGACGTAAGCAGGGTTTATCAGCGTTAGTCGACCGATAATCCGAATAGCAGCTTCTCGGACAGCAAAAATCTCATCATTAAATGCCAAAAAAAGTAAAGATACGCTAGATTCTTGAGAAAGATGATGATCAAATTGAGGATCTAATGACTTGATAACCTCAAGTCGAATCTCAGGAACTGGGTCAGCGACAGCAACAGCAAGGAGTTTATGCAGCACCTGTTCAACGGCAGCTAGGGCATATGCACTAGTTTGAAAACAAATAGGATCACTCAAAAACAAATGGCAGCAAGTTAGTGCAGTTTGTTTACGAACTGCAGGGTCATTGTGGTCGATATACGTAATAGCACATGAGCGAACAAATTCGTTCAGTACATGACCTTTGAAATCAAAAGAGCCCAAAATGCGCATCGCTAAAGCAATAAGCTGTGCTTCAGTCATTTCATTTCCATCTCGAGCTAGTATTGCTTCTCTGTTCTCGTACGCTAATTGAGGGTTCATAGGCGTATCGGATTCTGGGCTTCCCGATGGCCTAAAAGGCTGTCCACTCAATATTAAACTTATCTGATTGAGAAGGCGGTCCTGAATAGTAGGCAAAAGTGGAGGAATATTACGAGAAAGATCAGTCAAAAGCTTCAGAAGAGCATCTGATAATCCGCATCCAAAAACGAGATCAAGAATATCTCTATGCATATGTTTTGTAAGGACTTGACCAACAGCACTGGCTAACATTGAGATACATTCAAATATAGCAGGTTCTTGCTCCTTCCTTGATTTGTCTTTGGCACTTAAACCATCCTTGATGTGAACGAGAATTGCGTCCAAATAAGGCCCCATACTATTTCGAACAGCATGAGCAACTTGACCAATTGATCTAAATGCAAGGTTACGGTCTCTCTCTTTTTTGAGCTGACCTAATAGATGTAACATACACCTGTGAAGATAAGAGTTTACAAATTCAGTCGGGTTATATGATGCCAAAACTGAAATCATTGAGAGAACAGTACGGCGTACTAAAGGATCTCTGTAATCTTTAAGACCAAGCACAATTTCACACACGGTGTCATATTTTTCATGCATGAACATTCCTCCTTTAAGAAGTAGTTCGTTGAAAGCTAACAAAGAGCCATGAATAGCCTCTGGAGTCCCAACCTTCAGTCCTCGGTTGGCTTCATCGAGAATGCGAGTAAACCACTGACGGCGTAAGGAACTATCGCGCTGATAAATAATCTCAAGACATTCTTGAAGTGCCAGTGCTGCATCGTTTCGAACAGCTACTTTATTATCACGAAGAGCTACCCATAGCAAGTCTAAAATCTGTGACACGTAACCATAGATGAGGGTAGGGCTATGTTGGGCCAGAGAGCATAGCAACAATACGGCCGCATGTCGACGATGAGAGTCGCGCTCTTTTTGAGGATCTGTTTGAAGCCATTCCAGAGCTCTTTTAACTTCGAAATCCACAAAGTCTGCAGTGAGTGCGCTGCCAGGAATGGCGAGCTTACCAAGAGCTTTTGCAGCTGCTCGCATTGCTTCGACATCTGTAGATGGAACTATGGAGCGAAGATAATTTGCAAACCTAGTGATTTTCGTCACACTATCCTCACCACCGTCGAAGTCGATAAGACGGTCTATAGCTGCGATGCCGCCTAGACGATCAGCTTGATCCTGGGAGTGAATGAGATCGAATAAACGGCGGTTAACTTCATTATTATAGCGAGAAAAATGCTCAGCAGGCATCTCACGGGATGTAATTTGAAGATGAGCCAACAAAGCGTCGGCGGCCTTATTTCTAGATTCGACATTTCTGGTGCGGAGTTGGCTTACAATACGTCTCAATACTACCTCATTGGCATCTTGAACTGAGGACGCCATTGCTGGCAGCAATTATAGAAGACAATAATCAGATAAGAGACCTTAAAGCAGTTTTAAGATGCTATCTTATGTGTTATTATCAGAGAAAAAAAGGATAATTATGGATGGACTGTATGCGACAATCAAATTGTCCCTCTAGTAAGCTAGCTCTTGGTTCAGATTTCCGGGGGTGGGTAAAGGAGGTTTAGGAAGAATGGATCCAGTTGGGAGCCGTGTGATATAGGCTAAATAGGCAGGTCAGTATACTTGTTGATGTTCCTACTGCTGAACATTGGCAAGCTTATCTATTTTAAATAATGATTGTATTATCTAATTATCGGCATAATTCTCACTTCTTGTTAAGTTTGATAATGTTTCGAGGATCATTATAGGCTTGAGCAATGTACTTGGTATGAGTTCCTCGAGCAAACAACTTGTCGTTTCTGTAAAACTCAATGGTAGTAAAAGCCAGGTTAGCTCCTAGCCGATGTGCCTTTGCCTCTATATCAATTACGTCCCCAATTTTGCCTCCACTAGTTATGAATGTCATGTTCATATCCGTGCTGACACCTGTAGCAAATAGTCCCTCAGATGCTACCGCCAGCGATCCACCAAGATCGACAATTGCCGAGACTGTCCCACCGTGCAATATTTTTAAGCGGTTAGTATGTCTGTGCTCTATTTCCATTTGCATTTTTACTAGCCCCTTTTTGGCAGAAATCACTCTCATGTTACTGAGGAGCGTAGGCTCCAAACCACTCTCGGTTAGGAAAGACTTCCACACCGATTGAACAAACTTTAGCATAGTCATGCTTCAATACAATTAAACTCGATTATATTCAGCTATGACTAAGTACTTTCAGCTATACCTTCCAATCTATACAGTAGTGCTAGAAGTATCTATGTGTAACTCTCTCTATCTCTCTCTAATCGGAATGGAGCCCTACTAAACTCCTCTGACTCCCAAACCTAAATTTTCTCGAGGAAATCATCGCAGAGAGAATATCTCCTCTCATATCACATCAATCAACTGTCTAACTTGGTAGATATTCTCACTTACATTGGGTTCATGAACCAACTTCTTTTCTTTATACTGCCGTTATGTCGTCTACTTCAGTAGTGGACTATTTGGAAGATCTCTCCCCAGCTGTACAAAGTCGTCTTTATCAAGTACCATCTACTTGCCTGGCAATCTTCCGTTTACTGTCTTCGATCTCTCAGACCTTCGTGCTGTCCATTTTATTTCTCGATCAACCTTGGAAATTAAATGACCTCCCTTTCAGAACTACTTTGAAATCTCGACTAGCTTTTACCCAAGCTCGTCTTCTCTTGGCCAAATTAAGTATCATTAAGGAGCAAAACGGAGTGATTCATATGCATCCAAAGTTTAGAGCCAATTTTCAGATAGCACTTACAGGTGGCGATACTACTCAGTCGTTTGGTGTTCCTGGATCTCAGACTGAAATCTCGAAAATAGATGTATCCTTTCTGGACTCCTACGCCAAGAACCAGTGGGAAGTTATTTTGCACTACATGGTCGGCACGGAATTGGAACAAGCTCCTAGTAAAGGTGTCTTAAGCCTTCTTCGGCATACAGGTCTTATGCAAGGCCGCTCAATATCTGACATGACGATCACAAAATTTGGCTTTCAATTCCTACTTCAGGATAGCAATACCCAGTTATGGACTCTGTTATTACAGTATTTGAACCCACCGGAACATGAAGATCGAGATCCTGTGGAAATGTTGCATTTTATTTTTAAGCTAGGCAGTATGGAATTGGGTCAAGACTATGCTCTTGGCGATCTCACTTCAACGCAGCAGACAATGTTGCAGGATTTACGGGACTTTGGTGTTGTATACCAAAAAAAAGCTACCTCTAGCCGATTTTACCCAACCAGACTAGCCATCATGCTTACAGCGGATGCTGCTACTCTTCAATCTCCTTCTAGTGTTATTAATAAGGTCAATCACTCTTCTGCTAATCTATCTGCATCTTCGAGTGTAACGGATATGGCAGCAACACGCTTTGTAATTCTCGAAACCAATTTTCGCCTCTATGCTTATACCTCTTCTCCTCTACAGATTGCAATATTAAACCTGTTTGTCAACCTAAAGTCAAGATATCCGAATCTGGTTACCGGCACTATATCTAGAGAGTCAATTCGAAACGCTCTGAGTCACGGGATTACATCTGATCAGATTATCACATACTTGAACCTGCATGCCCACCCTCAAATGGCCCGTAATGAGCCGGTACTTCCTGGAACTGTTGTGGATCAGATTCGTTTATGGCAATTAGAAAGGGAAAGGATGAAAACAACCCCTGGCTATTTGTACTCGGATTTTGCTAGTCCCAGAGAGTATGAAATTGCTGTTCGATATGCTAGTGAGATTGGAGTGTTGGTTTGGCAAAGCTCAAAGTTGAGACAATTTTTTGTCACTCAAGCTGGAAATGCTCAAGTTGTGGAATTCATTAATCGCAGGCTCCAAAAATGATTTTTTCCCGCGTTTAGACTTACTTCTATTCTTGTTTTATATTGTAGTTTACTACATTACTCGCGCTGGTTTCTCTCTGGGAGTTCGAAAAATTCAACCTGCCACTAACCATCCAACTTACTTTCAGGTTTGTTAGTCGGGAAATCATTTCTGGTTGTATCAGGATAATTTTTCTCAAACTTATGCCTGTTAATAAATCAAAATCAAATGGCGTTCGAAAATTAAAGCCAAAACGATCCCGGGTGAATCTTTCCCTTGAAGTGTCTACAGACACCATTCAAAAGGTAACTAGCTTTTATGCTTTTAGGGGGAGGGATTTTGGTACTAACATTAGAGTCGCGAGAGCAGTGTTTTGTCAATTGCTCGAGTTCTAATGCAGAGTGGTGCCTCGAAGGTTCAGGCAACCTCGATAAGCACAGAAATCGAACAGTTTGTTTTTAGACGGTGTGAAGGAGTGAATGACCTCTACAGACAAGATCTCCGAATGCGCCTCCAAAACTTGCGCAGGACTGAAAATAACCTCGTGTCTAGGCTACTAAATGGTACTTTAACTCCTGAAGAAGTCTCTAACTATACTAGTGAACAAATGGCAACCCCAGATCGACTTGCCGAGGATTCTCGTTTGAAAGACCGTGAACTTCGCAAGAGTATCGGGGAAACTCTTCCGGTTGATGTTCGCCAGCTTAAGGATGGTCGCACATCCGGTAAATGGGGCGTTGAAAGTTCAGCTGCTGCTATTGAGGAAGGGGATGATTAATTCATCGCTTTATTTTTAATATTTTTTTTTTGGCTATATCTCTCTTTATTGTGCTGATCTATACTCTAATAGTGTAGTTAATGAGGGAATGGTATTCCCAATGACCAATCACAGCATTTCTTCTTTCAGATATTTTCATTCACCCAACCCAATAAATCCTTTTTCTTCTTCATTCATTACTCAGCTGCTTTTCTCACTCACCCTCACTGACGCCACCCTACATAATGTCTTCGGTGGTGGTTCAAAACCTAAATTCTGTTCCACTGGTTGGAATAGATCTCCCCGTTCCGGAACCAGAACATTGCCCCGGTCCTGAATCCGAACAGGCTGGTACCGCAGACTCTTGTCTGGGATGTCCTAACCAAGAAATCTGCGCTTCACGTCTACCAACTGGTCCAGATCCTGATCTTCCAGCTATTAAATCTCGTTTACAACATATTAAGCATAAGATATTGGTCCTTTCTGGCAAAGGTGGTGTTGGGAAGAGTACTTTCTCTAGCATGCTCGCCTGGGGACTTGCTGCCGACCCCAAGACCGAAGTAGGTATCATGGATGTAGATATGTGCGGGCCTTCTATGCCTAGGATGATGGGCGCTGAAGGTGAACAAATACACTCCTCTAACTCTGGATGGAGTCCAGTTTATGTGGCTGACAATCTAGGCATGATGTCTATAGGTTTCATGCTACCTAATCCTGATTCTGCAGTAATCTGGAGAGGCGCAAAGAAAAGTGGGCTTATTAAGCAGTTTCTCAAGGATGTAGAATGGGGTCCACTTGATTATTTAGTTGTCGACACACCCCCCGGTACGTCCGATGAACACCTTTCGGTCAATCAATATTTGAAAGAGTCTGGTGTCAGTGGTGCACTTGTGATTACCACTCCACAGGAAGTTTCTCTTTTAGATGTCCGCAAAGAACTTGATTTTTGTCGCAAAGCGAATATTCCAGTACTAGGTATTGTGGAGAATATGGCCGGATTTGTATGTCCAAACTGTCAGGGCGAGTCTTTTATCTTCAAACCTACAACTGGAGGTGGCAAAGCGCTTGCTGAAGAGTATAAAGTTCCCTTTTTAGGGTCTGTTCCCCTCGACCCTCGAATTGGCCGAGCCTGTGACCAAGGAGAGCCTTTCGTAGACGAGTACCCGGAGTCGCCTGCCTCTAAAGCCATTCTCAAAATTATAAATCAGATTCGTGATTCTGTGGAGAATGAATGAAAAATGGAAGACAGAATATAACAGTTAATGTAAGTAAGATACATTGTGGAGGATTATGCTTTATCCACTGAGGATGTGCATGCAGGACAATCGTTAATAAGGAATTCTTCGTTGATGACACAAACCATTGGATGACATCATATACTAACTACAGCGTAAGTATTGATTTATACGGCGCCTAGCCTGATGATTTTATCACACGTTTCTTGTGAATTCCGTGAGCTTCGAAACAAACATGCATCACCATCTGAATTGCTCCCTTATTTTACTAAACCGAGACTAACCGCAGATGGAGATTAATTTCTCAATGGCTACGTGATCACATGAGCAGTTTTTTGTGAGTGAGCCCAATACATATGGTACGTAATATTAAAGATATGATGAAAAACCTATATCAGTTCTGCTTCTGAAAAAGCATGATGATACCAAAATCTTACCAAAATTTATCTGATCTACAGCAATTGAATTGAAACTAACTTAGGTACGCATTTAAAGATTTGGCTATTATGATGAAAACCCAGTCATATCCATTCTCTTACCTTGAGATGCTCAACTTCTGTTGAGTTAACTTCAGAGATTTTGCTAGGTTTTCTGGCATTTTTTTTGAAATATCTTGAGTCATGATTAAATCGGCTTCTGACCCTTACTTTTTCTTTTGACACTAACTTAGACTATCTCAAATTATGATACTATAACAAATACATGGATAAGGATTCAAATATATTTACTTTCTAATTTGCATAAACTATATGGATTATGAGATCCAAGTAGCTCCTTTATTTTTAATTAATGTCCATATAGGGCATTCGTAATTATTAGTAATATCATCTATGGATTGAACAATTAAGTTATGATTATAAGATCCAGACGGAGTTTATAGTAGACAAAGCATAATGTTATTCAATCATGGCTTTGTGGTGTAGTTGGTTATCACGTCTCGTTCACACCGAGGAGGCCCCGCGTTCGAGCCGCGGCAGAGTCACTTTTTTTGTACACCTTCATTAATAAAGTCTTATATATATTACATGCTTAATTAGTACAAATATTTTTTTTATTTCAATAAAAATGTGCCGACAGAGCGCTTTCTTAATTATTTCTTTGTACTGTATGTACTCTTGAGGTAATGTGAAAATAGATGACAGCCCTATGTCATAGCCCTATTCCGTTGTCAAGGAGATTTGGTAAAACAGTCCCACGCACAGGTAACCCAAACTGACACCTTGAATTACTAGTTTCTTCATCTGTCGAACATCTTCGGAATACCAACGAATAATTCTCGCTTGGGAGGTGGATCAATACTAGCTAATTTATAACTGTCTAGATAAAAATGTCGAAACTTTCCACCGCCGCCGTCCGTGGACATGTCCAAGAGCTGTTGGAGAACTCCAACAACAAGAAGCGTAATTTCCTTGAGACCATCGAGCTCCAGATTGGTCTGAAGAACTACGATCCGCAGCGTGACAAGCGTTTCTCTGGAACTGTTAAACTTCCTTTGGTTCCTCGTCCTAATATGAGTATCTGTCTTTTCGGTGATGCTCATGATGTTGAACGTGCCAAATCTATTGGTATCGATGCTATGTCAGTTGAGGATCTGAAGAAGCTCAACAAAAATAAGAAGCTCATCAAGAAGCTTGCCAAGAAGTACAATGCTTTCGTTGCGTCTGAGACTCTGATTAAGCAGGTTCCCCGTCTTTTGGGACCCCAACTTTCCAAGGTCGGTAAGTTCCCTACTCCTGTGTCTCATAGTGATGATCTTTACCAGAAGGTCCAGGAGGTGAAGTCTACTGTTAAGTTCCAGCTCAAGAAAGTTTTATGCTTGGCTGTTGCTGTTGGACATGTTGAGATGACTGAGGATCAGATTGTTACTCAGATCATGATTGCCGCAAACTTCTTGGTTTCTTTGTTGAAGAAGCACTGGCAGAACATTGGATCATTGACTATCAAGTCTACCATGGGTCCCGGAATCCGCATTTACTAGATTGCTATTCTATATGATGAGATGCCATTCTTAGATATTTTGTAGTTGTATTCTTAAAATATCCTTGTATTTTTATTTATTTTAGGTGGTCATTGCCACTTGGGTTTGGAGAAAACCTCTGATCAATTATCTTCGGATCGTTACCAGCTCTTTATAACTTAGAGATATGGCTTGCAACAATGATATTAGATATACGGATATAGCTTATATAATGCTTAATAAATTTTAGGAATATGATGTTTCTTCTCCTCCAACAGGTTCGCTCTTTCAGTCTTTAAATACTTAATTAGTAAAATGTTATGAGATAGTTTTTGAACTCTGTCCCAATCCAATACTCATTTCTACTTCTACTTGCTTCCGTTCACTATGGAAGACCCTCAGAATATTCTCCCAGATGACGCAGGTTCAGATAATTACGCATCTGTCGAGGGGTTTGATCATCATTCTGAAGAAAAGAAGACGGAAAAACCTACTGCGGAGGTAGAAGCGCTTTCGAATGAACCACACCAACCTCAGTCACTCTCTAAAAAAACATTGGCTGCTAATGGACAATCGAATAACAACAATAACAACGACAGTGACCTAGATAATGATGAAGTGGATGATTTATTTGGCGAAGCCAGTGATGATAATCCGTTAGCAGAATCTGCTGGCTCGGAAATTGTACGGGATCCTTTTTTGTCGGACTCGGATGTAGACAACGAGCCGGAGTCTATGGAAATCGATATGCAAGAGTTGGAAGTGGCTATTCCAAAATACTCCTCTTATTTAAAGTCAGGAAAACAGACATATATGGCTCGAGTACCAGCATTTCTATCTGTTCAGCCTCGGAAATTCGATCCTAGCTCGGATCTGGGCAAAGCTGAGTTCGGATCTAGCACTGGTAAAGAGTTATTGGCTCAGCTGAGACATTCAGTGGAAAATACCATTCGCTGGCGTCGTAAGACTGATGGTGAGCTGGAATCAAATTCTCGTATTATTCGTTGGTCTGATGGATCCTTGTCACTGCAAGTCGGGGCTGAGCTTTTCGATATCGCCACTAATTCCACTGTAGATAATATAGTAGCAGTATCTCATCCAGAACAGGAGCTACTTCAAGGTATAGGTACTGTCAATGATGTTTTCCGAGTCATTCCTACTTCAACAGCCTCTCACACTCATAAACTTCTTGTCCAGGCCATACAACAGAGAGAAGGACGTGAAAGACAATCCACAGTTGGCACATATGCTACTACTGATGATCCAGAGAAAGCGCAGCGAGAAGTTGAAAAGCAAGAAATGCTCAACCTTCGTGCTCGTCGTAAACTTGAAGCTAAGCAGCGCAAAGAAGAAGAAGCTAATGGTAGCTATTATCGCAGGCCCATGCCCTCTGCTATTGGCCTCGAGAGTTCTGGTCAATATGAACATGATGACTTTGTAGTAGACTCTGATGGTGAGGCACATAGTGAATCTGGTGAAGACGAAATTGATGAAGCTGAGCAGGATGCCGAGGAAGAACGTCGCTTAGAGCGTCTTCGAGCAGTCAAAGAAAAGGGTGCTGCGCAGTATCGTGGTAGATCTGAGGAAGAAGATGATCTTGACCATAACGATGCAGCTGCCAGCACCAAGAATGAGACAAATGAAGATCTAGAAAACTCCGATGTTTTTGCTGCTACTTTGGTCGAACAGGGTACGGTTCCGCGGAGACGACGGATAGTTTTTGATGAAGACGATGAAGATGAAGACTAAATCAAATTAATAATTAAGATAGAGGATCAGCTTTTTCTGGGAACCATTTCTTATGTACATCCACTTTAATACCTTAAATGATATGTTTTAATAATTTGGTCTTTTCTCAAACTATCTAATGTGATAACTTAATATATATTTTTTTTTTGTATGTTCGTATGAGATCTTCGAGCCTTCGTCAATTTAATTAGTACTATCGTATCATCATCACTAAAATTGAGCCCTACAACCCCGAACCCTCATCGGCCGTAGTATAAAATTCTTCCCAGGCGCAAGTTTTCCTCTTCATTCAATCAGTAGGAGTTATGCTAATACTAAAAATATTTACATAATTTCTCTGGGAGCTTCAAGTTGAGAGTTTTTCTAGAGCCTGAGTCACCTAGGGTTTGTGACTTACTTTTGTTTATTCAATAATATGGGCTGCCGGATTAGATGAAATTCTCTCCGTTCCCGCTCCCTCGACTAAATCCATGACTCTCGCTGCCGCTTGTTTTTAGTTAGCAATTGGCTGGGATAGTGGTACATAATAAATTGCTTAGTGAACTATATTGTAGAACTATACTATGACTCAGATACTTTTCTCCGGCATTGTGATATCTAAATCTTTACTGTAAGCTAATATGTAGTTAGTACGGTATTCATTACAAACCTATATCATAAATCATTCATAATCCAAAAATGGATTAAGCGTTCGCACCGATAAACAAGGAAGTGACGATTTTCCAATATCAGCACGAAGAATAACGGGTACATGACGCAATTCGTGAATCTCTTGGATAAGGTTATTTCCATCCACTCGAATCTGAAGATTCTCCAGATATCGAGCTAAAGGATTTGCTTTCATTGATGTCGAGTGAACTCTCTTGGGAGTCTGAATGCTCTCTGACGATTTTTCTGCCGGTATCGACCCTGAGATAGCGGTGTGGTGAGAAATGAGGTCTTTCACAGTAGTATTTGATGCCAGAGTTTTCGAGGATAAAATCGTGGCATCGGCATCTGTTTGATCCAAAACCTCGTCTGCATCTAGAAGCAATGCCCCTTCTGCTCCACTGATAATAAGCTTATCGAGATCTTGATCCAGATATGTCATTACATTTTCTTTCTCGTCAGGACTGGGCGGTTGTGCTGCTGCTGTTGCTATGCTAGAAGATCTCACTCGTCCAGTAGATGCTCCAGATAATTTTCTGCTTAACGCAGATTCTTGTTCATCATTAGGAACATAAGTGGCGGGGTCAACTCTTTTTTGCCAGAAAAGTTCCAAGGTTCGAGTCTCTTTGTCGAATTCGGCTTTCTCAAGGGGTAGCTGATCACCGTGAACTCGCTTCTCTATTCCAAATTCTGGTATAAGAACATCAAATGCGGAATCATAAACATTGATAACAATAGCATCTCGTATGAGCTGACCAGCCTCTTGTGACATACTATCGATTTTTTCGCATAAGCTGAAGTGGATTGCCTGTAATTGAGCATTGGCTGCAGAGTCTTTGCGAAAGTTGCAGTGCTCCGCTAATTTCGCCAGTGACTCCACGTCTTCATGATAGTCGCTGCCAGTGATTATGGCAGTTAACTGCTGGTGAACAACTATATCGCCGTATCGTCTAAATGGAGAAGTGAAATGAGTGTATAGTGGAAGGTTCAGTAAATAGTGCTCATAAAAATCTGGATCCACTCTTTCTGCAACATAGAATTTAGCACGATCTAGGTACTTAACTAGATTGGTTTCCAGTCCATGACGCACATTTGCATCAGATATTTGAAAGAGGCTTCGAAATAGTGAAGCGCCACTGCTCACATCAATGTATAGTCCAAGTTTCTGCATCCGGCGACTAAATTCGGTCAATTTCGGTGTAAAAGGTGGGGATTGGCGACGCAAAAACGCCCGAGGGCCAAGGTAATCGTAGAGATTCTTAGCTATAATTGCATTTACTTGTATACATAATTCGTTCACTGCCTCGAATGCTGGGTGGCTCTCAAATATATTCTGCGAGACCACACCAAACTCATCGTCGAGCTGGTCAAGAAGTGATAATGGGGGAACATCAGCTCCAGGTGATGATTTGTGTACCATATGACGTTTTTGTCGCAATCCTTTCGCCAACATTCGTAGATTTTCCACAAATGAACTGAAGGAGGAATCTGCAGTATTTTTATGGCTCATTATCTGTTCAATATTTGAGTATGTGATGGATTTGACAGGTTTGATAATCCCTCTAGATATGACAGGTGTAGAGACAAATTCCAATGTGTTTTCGTTGATTTCCAGTTCTACCGATATGGTTAGTCTCTCCTTGTTGGGTGAAAATCCGACAACTTTTGTAAACTCGGCGGGTAGCATGGGTAACAGGTGTGCTTCAGAAAGACTAACAGTAGAACCTCGTTTTCGTGCTTCTCTATCGAGTGCAGATCCAGGTTGAAGGTATTGGGTAATATCTGCAACGTGAACAGTGAGGTGATATGCATTATCATATTTCTGAAGAGAAATTGCCAAGTCGGATCCAATTTTCGCACTGGAACGATCGATGATTATGACATCCTGGTGACGGAAATCTTTCCTTGTATTAACTATCGGTCCCGACAATAACTCTCTGTCCATTGGACAGGACTTAATAACGGAATCGTGAAATGTTTCATTCAAAAAATTGTTATCCCGCAGAATGGCTTTGATCTCCACATCACGATCATCTGAAGGGCCTAATTCTTCCACTAATGTACCGAATGGATGCAGAGAAGTGATAGGCCAGCGTTTGATAGAAGCGACAAAAAGCCTATCAGCATACTCCTGATGGTTAGCGACGAAATCAGCTGGTGCCTGTTCAATAGGAATGGCGACCAGGGGCACTCGTTTGTCTGTAGGTTTGAACCAAACAATTTTGGGTTTTTCATTGTGTTTTTGAGGTGATAACTCTGCATGATTACCCTTTTTCTCAGCATCTTGCTTGTCTTTAGCTGCCTGAGCTGATGGTCTAAGCAGCCCTAGATTTCCACTAAATAATTGACCGGGAACTCTGTCAATGATTGCAACTACGTGGCCTGCGTAAAGAGGCTTTTGCTCATCACTCAGTTCCTCCTCTTCCGTTAGAAGCAACCCTTGGCCTTCCACTTCCACGTCATCATTCTTCTTTTGTATTGGACGCTGGCGTAAGCTACCTTTCCGCTGAAGTCCAAAGCTATTAGAGGACCCTTCTTCTATGTCTCGTCGTTTTTTCTTCTCCTCTTTCTCCCGTTTGGAATTCCAAACTTCGTCAACTACTAATAACTCCACCGCCACAAGGTCCCCTTCCAACGCCCTGTTGCGATCTTTAGAACCACATATATAAATATCGGCATCCAATAAACCATCAGTGGAAACAAAGGCATCTGATCTGTTTTTCTTGTTAACTCTAAGAACACCGGCTACAAGCCTGCCTTCGGCAAGTAATGCAGGGAGTGCACTTTGAGCAAGATATGGTGCAAAAAGACTTTTACGCTGCTGACTTCCAGTGACATGGGTGATTGAAGATACAGAGGCACTATGTGCATGTCGTCTATTATCGAACGAGAGATTATGGCTATGAGCTCCACCTTGGTATGAAGAGCTGGGTTGTACATCTGCAGCTCCTGAAGACTGCGTGTTTCTCCAGTGGGTATGATCTAGACCTCTAGATGGATTTCGATCGTGAGATGTGCGAGACCATTCTTCTGATGAGTCTTGAGAAGGGAACTGGAAGCTTCTAGCTGGCGATCGTCCAGCATTGAAGCTTCCAGATGAGTTATGACCATGATTCCCATTGTTGCCCCATCGATTCTGTTGCCGCTGTGGGGCACCGGTAAAATCCCGAGATCTTTGTCTCGCGTGTAATGAGGACCCCTGTCTGTTAGGGGATGGAGACGAACGTCTTGTTTGGGTTGGTGGAGATGGAGGGGGGAACTGGAATGACTGACTGTTGGAAGAAGGTAAAGGGAGACCTTGCTGGGGAGTGATTAAGGACGATCTTTGCGCTTGAACAATTGCAGCAGCTCGTTTGGCTTCAGTGAGTGCCAGTGAGTGTCGTCTGACATGGCCATGAGCTTGTGCCTGTGACTGAGATTGTGATTGATCATGACCGAACTGAATTTGACCGGATTGCTGAGAGCTAAATCTATGGTATTGTGGGGGGGGCATGTTCTGGGATACTATAGAGTCAGCAGCAGCAACTGATGATATTGCTCTACGATGTCCAGCAGCGAGACCAAAGTTGTTAGGACTGTTTGATTTATTCAGTAAAGAGGATCCTTGAGATGAAGAAGGGATAGGAAAGGACCCGAATGCCGTAGTACCTGAAGCTCGAAAGTCATTCGAAGATCCTGATGAGTTGCTTGAATTGACTGGAAGTGAATCCGGTTGTAGTAAATTAAGTTGTTGCTGTTGAGCAATGATCTGTTGCTGTTGAGCTTGAAGTGCCTCGAGTCGTTGTTGCAGACTAAGCTGCTCGATCATAAGTGGGGTGAGTTCCGAAGGAGAGCGACGATGCGCAATGTGAAGGTTTCTCGGTACTCTACCTCGAGACACTGTAGATACGTTAGTGTCACCGGGATTAGAGGGGTTGCCTATAGAGGGTGGGCCAAGTCCCGGGGGGGGGTGAGAGTCCGTTCGTTCAGGGTATTGCAAAGAAAACGAATAATGAGGCTGCATAGAGGTATATTGATGGCCTAGAAATAATAATGAGTAGTAAAAGAAATATTTTACGATGTGTTTTGTAACTGGAAGGTACAAATGGATTGAGCGAAGATGTGATATAACTCAGCGTTTCTCAAACAAGGGCAGGACGACTTTGGGGCGATCTTGAAATTGAAGAGAGGGGATGGATGAAATTACCCACACTATCAAGCCAACGAAGATACAAGGAAGACAATATTGGATTATGTGGATGCTTATAGACCCAGATATTAAGGAAGGACTAGCCCTGGAGTATTGATAAATGTGCTTGAGCAAAAGGAAATAAAAGGCCAAAACCAGAATCGAGTGACTTATAGAAACTATGTGTGGCGGCTGTCCAGGGGTTGAACGGAACTAACTGCTAAGGTTTCGGGGAGGGAGGGTAACTCGTAATACCTATTTAAAGTAAGCTCGACGACGATACAGGTGACTGTAGGAATGGCTTAGATAGCTGCAATGTGTATATAAATTTGGTAAAGATAAGAATTTTCATTGTTTTGATATGTTCTATTCTGGTTACTATACTTTTGATATGAAACAGTCATGGGGAAAAGGGTCCATTAACAACAAGCACGAAGGCTGTGCAGCCCTCATATTATAGATATTAATCCTAACTAGATAAACTTTTGCATTGAGTGTTGTTTCTCAGAGATCGTTGTTTATTAGCCAGTCTGTGACTTAGATGAATAGTAGTCCTTTTACTGTTGAGCTGTTAGATCTGTAGACCTTAGCAGAGTTTCTTATTTAGTTACTATACTCACCACGTCCTCGTCAGCAATATGATGACCTAGTCCGCATTTTTGGGGGTTATGCTTCGCACTTGCTCCCCATACTAGTGCATACCGGAACTGCTCTTTAAGTGTTCGGTGGATGCGATCACAGACATCCTCAATTGTGCTATTTGCTCGCACGACAAGTGCTTCGTCCAAGCTAGGTGGTTCTCCTTTCCGTTTTGTGTACACTCTGTATAGCTGCAATTGATCCCACATTCGATCGATGAGTGTATCTAGACCTAACTCCAATTGACAACTCATGACATGTGTGTTAGGTAATCGAGCCAGTCTGTCTACTTCTTCCAGTGAGACAGCGTCGATCTTGTTGTAGGCATATAGACAAGGAATATAAAAGCAGTTGCGTGCATTTATTACATCTATGAAATCTTCAACTGTCACATTCTCGTCTCGTATAAGAACATCGGCACTGAGAATTCGGTAGTCTCGAAGAATAGTTGTGATGGCTTTCTCATCCAGATACTTCGGTGGCGCTGTAGACGAAATTTTGATCCCACCTGTTTGGCGGACTTTGAAATGAATATTAGGCGGTTCCTTATTCAATCTGATACCCATAGCTTCCAACTCGCGCTCCAGTATATCTCGTTGATTGGCGCTTTTTGTGGCATCCAAAACCATCAGAATCAAGTCTGCAGTTCGAGCTGCAGCAATAACCTGTCTTCCTCTGCCTTTTCCTTCTGCTGCCCCGTCTATAATACCTGGTAAATCAAGGACCTGTAATTCGGCTCCATTGTATTCCAGTACTCCAGGCACTGATGTAAGTGTTGTGAATGAATAACCTGCCACCTCGGATTTAGTTTTGGTAATTTTTGATAGAAGAGATGATTTACCAACCGAAGGAAATCCAATTAATGCAATACGACCATCGCCACTTTTTGACACGTCGAACCCTTGTCCTCCTGAACTACTACTTGAAGTGGGTTCCAATAACTGAGCTCTATACCGCGCCAGCTTCCCCTTTAACAGACCTATATGATACTCTGTTGCCTTGTTTTTTTGGGTGCGAGCAAGCTCCTCTTCTATCTGTTTTATTTTTTCTAAAACACCCATGTTTTTTAAATCGGATATATGATTTCCAGAGTGAACCTACTTGCAAATGGATAACGTTTAATTCTCAAATTATTGGAGATTTTGTCCCAGCTCATAGTTTACCTCAGATCTAATACAAAATACGTGCCAAATTCTAGCATTGGGGAATTTAAATAAATATTCTTGCCTATTATTCAATATACCTACAGAAACCATATAACTGAGCTAGAATAGCAATATATTTAGTTATATCCATTAGAAAATGACAACCATGAATTATACAGTCATTAGAAAATAAACACAGCCTTAATTATCATTACATGAAACTACCGAGATTCAATTACTGCCCCGATTCCCAGTTTGGACGATTTCCGCCATTCCAGTTCTAGTAGACTGAGGCGAGTGACTGAAGGATACTTTTTATCTTCAAGTTTGCTCGTCCAAACTTTTCCAGCAAGAGTCAAGAGTTTCCGTCCTTGTTTGCCATAAGCTAGTAGGAACCGCTCAGAAGCTAGATCCCACCATGAAGCTACACATGCAACATGCGTATGTGTGATCACATCTAACGGCAAATTCAATGTCCGAGATAAATACAGCCATGAATTACTAATAGGATAAGGACTAGTAAGATCAGCCTTACCCCCTTGACCTGCTTGGGTCATTGTTGACCAAACTGCCACAATACCTGTCATTCGTTCAGTATGACGCAAAGGCTCTTCCCATTCATTAGTGACTTTGTTAAATTTCCAGGCCATTGCTTTACGTCCTTCAGAGGTATCAGTAGAACAAGTAAACCCTATAACATAAGGGCATTTTTTGACGAAACGGGCTATCAGAATACCGAGAAGGATGGGGTATGATCTAAGAAGAAACATCGCAACGCTACCAAGAGCCAATGCCCTGGCAGCATCTGCAGCAACTTCAGACTCAGCTTGTTGAACTAAAGACTTAGCCACAAAGTTCAAGCACCATAATAATGCCAACGAAGACTGTGATTCCGCTTCCTTTAGAACTACAATTAGATCAGCAATAACTCGTCGAATTTGATTAACTTCATTAGTAAGTTGACCAAATTTAGGTTTGATTTTCCTTTTTTGATTCCAACACCATTTTTTTAGGACCTTATCCTTATCTACCGCAGTATAGAGCTCTGTTTTAATATATGAGATTACTGCCATATAATAGGAATAGTCAACAGATGCATCAGCACAACTATGAATATCTAGACCAACAAGAACTGGCGATACCTCTGGAACTTTTTCAGCCACAATAGACACGTCTAAAGTAGAAGTAAGGCCAGGTGCAGAAGAACTAGTAGTCGACGAGTTAGAAAGTGCCGGTGTCACCGATGACTGCTGCTGGATCTTCTCCTTTAATAAACGGGAACACTCTGCTTGCTTTTCCGCTCGAAGTTTAAGTTTAACTTGTTCCTCTTCTTGTTTTTTCTGTTTCAATATTTCAGCATTGCGACGTTCTGTTTCCTCCTGACGTCGTCGAGATGCCTCTTCTTCAAGTTTGCGAAGCCTTTCTCGCTCTTCTACTGCCTGCCGTTCTGCCTTAGCAGCATCTATAGCAGCTACAGTCGAGCTGAGCATACGATTATGTCGCCGAGACATACGAGCGGAAGGCGAATCATCTAAAGAGGCCGCAAAAGGACGAGTAGTGAAGGCTGAAGGAGAGAAGGAAGGAGTCATTGACTCCAGAGTAGATTCTAATTCTGCTTGGAAATGGGCCAGAGACTGGGTCCGAGAATACTTAGCACTCGAAACAACTCGATCAATGGAAGGAGAAGGAGAAGACGCCGGAGCAGTAAATGCCAGGCCATCTAAGAGATCAGCAATATAGGAGGCAGAGGACGGAGTATGCTGTGATTGATCACACGAAGATAAAGACCTAGCTGGAGTAGAAGGAGGGTATACAGTATCACTTAATGAAATACCATACCTCATGATGTAATCTATTAGACCATAGGTAGAAAGAACCAGAGAGAGAATGTAACTCAGTGAACGAATGCCTTTTCCCAGTAAGTGAAAGTCCCAAACAGAAACAACGATATAAGGAAAACCTGTGCTTGAATAGCTTAGTAGAAGAAATCGCAAGCAATTGCAATACAGAGCGAACAATAAGATGTCGGCGTTAAGTAGCTATTTGAACCAAAGAGTCACTGTTATCACACAAGATGGAAGAATGTTAGAAGGAACATTAGATGGGTACGATCGGTCGATCAACCTAATTCTGTCAGACGCACTGGAAAGAATAATCACCGAAACAGCAGAAGCAGAAGAGCACAAGCTAGGCGTATACATGATCAGAGGAGATGAAGTAGTCATTTGTGGACTAGTGAAAGAAGAAATACATCGAGAAATAACATGGTCTAAGGTACGGGGCAGTTCTCTGAAGGAGGCCAAGAACCCTAAATACTAAAACTATAACTTCAAAAAGGGATTTCTACGCACAAGATGCAAAAAACATAAAAAAGAACATCACATTAATATTTGATAATTGAATGACAAAGATTATATAGAAAAGAGCTAACTCAGCCGGCCTTGAGCTTCAAGTGCATCGACCAAGACTTGCAGCGGTTCGATATCTCGAGAATCGACGAGATTGAACTCTCGACCAAAACATAAAAAATGGGTAAAGAATGAGTTATAATGAGCCTCCATGGATAAATGAAGTAAGGTATCGTAATGAGAATGATGGAAATGAGCAAAGATACGCAACATTTGGCGGTATATGTTTCGCAAAGTAGTAGGGAAATTAGGCAGGAAGTTAGTGTTGGCTTTAGTAGGGAACAAATTCTCATCAGAAAGCTTATTGCTAATCCACGTTAAAACATATGAGATGTAAGTAGCAGCTGGCAGTCGCACTGGCTGCCGATTAGCATCAAGCCACAAATAGTCTAACCCAGGACCAGCACTCATACTAGGACAGGAACGAGGAGTACAAAATTCAGAGAGAACTGAATGAAATTGAGAAAGATACTGAAAGAACTCAAACATGTTGAGTGCTAACCAATCGCCCAAATCAACATATTTAGGAAGAATCACGATGGTTTTAAACGAACCTTTCACCAACGCTGATCGCACAAACGGTTCACAGACAAATAAAGGTTTTGGTGCACTGGAAACTGCTGCTGTTTGTGCCAGCGCTGGATCGGCTGCAGAAGCTCGGGACAGTACAGCCGAGCGCCCTGAGGCAGATTTCGTGGACGCTAACGAAGTTTGAGACTGTGCTTGATGTGATCCAGATGCATATACAGTTGTATTTGTTGTGACTTTGTTATTTTTTTTGGATCTACCGAACCCGCGGCTACAGTTAGATTTTAGATCTCTGGCCGATATTCCGCCTACTTACCTTAAATTGTTGAAAAACGACATCGAGACAGGAAGGAGAGTGGAAGGTGAAGATAAAAACGAAGTCCCAGAAGCGCGAAACTGTTAGTGGAATCATTATTCATTGAACGAGGCTCTTAAGTTACTCAGATGCTTCAGGAAAACCGTGACCTATACAGTATACAAGCACTTTCTACAGTACAAATTATAGCTTAGCATAACAATGTATTAACCAAAATACGTTAGATGTACCTTTATCGTGGAATCAGTGCCGTAGGATGGTGGTCTTCCTTCTATTAGACCTCCCTCCCACTTCCAAGGAAATAAACATTCATCCAATTGTTAGCCAGCAACCGGCACATATCCCCAAATCGCACATCACTCATCTTCAAGTTCAAAACCACTACCATAATAAATAAACCGAAACAGTAATTTTATTATAACACAAAATGCCTGCCCCCCCCCCCCCCCCCCCCCCCCCCCCCCCCCCCCCCCCCCCCCCCCCCCCCCC
>JAJMFD010000031.1:55113-106136 GCA_030574535.1 Tortispora starmeri | reverse complement strand
AACCGGCCAAAGCAAGTGAACCTGTCAAGCCTAGCGAGCCTGTCAAGCCTAGCGAACCAGTCAAGCCAAGCAAGCCTGTCAAACCTAGTGAGCCTGTTAAACCAAGTGAACCGGTCAAACCTAGCGAGCCTATTAAACCAAGTGAGCCTGTTAAACCAAGTGAACCTGTTAAGCCAAGTGAACCGGCTAAGGCTAGTGAACCGGTCAAACCTAGCGAGCCTGTCAAGCCTAGCGAGCCGGTTAAACCTAGTGAACCGGCCAAAGCAAGTGAACCTGTCAAGCCTAGCGAGCCGGTTAAACCTAGTGAACCGGCCAAATCAAGTGAACCTGTCAAGCCTAGCGAGCCTGTCAAGCCTAGTGAACCAATCAAGCCAAGCAAGCCTGTCAAACCTAGTGAGCCTGTTATTCCTCAACAAGTAACTGAGATTTCTACTACGCCATCCAGCTATGGGATCAGCGTGGCGGAAACTATTTCATTACCGTCTGAAAGTACATCTCCATATCACTCTGATCAAGTCTCACAATCTATCACAGTATCTCAAACAAGCTCGCAAGAGTCACCCAGATTTTCCTCATCATCTTTAGAAGCTAGCCAACCTAGCAGTGTCGTGCCATCTTCTGGAACTATAGGCTCAACTTTAAACCCCTATATACCGCAGCAGATAACCTCAGATTCAACTTCACCTACAAACTCTGTTTCTAGCAATCCCGGCTCTATTTCTCCAACTGATTCATCTTCACAGAGTTATAAAACTGAGTCTGATTTCCTTTCTAGTACAGCGAACTCAGTATCTTCCAGCTCTACGGATTCGCTGAGAACGTCTGTCTACACTACCCATTCTACAACCCCTGAGAATTCTCGAGAGCCATCCACGGCTATCCAGCCTGCTACATCTACACAAAAAACTAGCGGAGGACTAGAGACTCCTAAAACATCCAAAGTCTCAGATTCACAAACAACAGGAATATCTTCGGCGTCTCCTATCACTTCTCCGATAGGTCCTCGGCCTATCTTCCCAGGCACAGTGTATCCATCTCCAAAAACTGTAGTTTTACCGTCTTCTGAGGACCATAAAACCAGAGTGTTCTCTACTTTATCTTTTAAGGTAAGCAACTGTGCTTCTGGGGATGCTTGCACCAAGACAGCGCACATTAGCGATGCAATCACCCCTACTGTGTTGCCATGTACCGACAGAAGGCGTTGCACTCAGAGTACTTCCACCGTGGTTGGTAATACACCTGTACCAGTATCATATGAATCTGGTAAATGTTACAAGGTTACTGAATGTGCTACCTCGGTCATCCGATCCGCTTCTAAATCTTGGTCTACCTTGCAGTGCACCACTACCGACTACTGTCACTCTGTGGAGGCAACTACCAGCTATCCCGCAGGGGTAAGTCCTACTCCTTCCCCATGTATAGGTTCTGAAAACGAAAATTGTGTTCATGGTACCGAGAGAGTTTCTGTTTGTGATTATGGTAAGCATTGCTACACCACAGTTCACTCAGATATTAAGCAGGAGGTAGAGTACACTGCCCACTCATGTGCTTATGGAACTATCTGTCATAAGCCTACAATTACAGTGACGACACCACCTTTCTCTTATTTCACCACTGTAACCGAAAACAGTGCTTCAACCCACCCAGCTCCTGAGCCAACAAAAATGCTTCAGGATGAAGAAGGTTCTTGTTCTTCAGTAACCAAGGTGTTCTCTACAAGCGGATCATTATACACAGTAACCACGAATTCTTGTGATGCTAGTACAGATATACCGCCTGTAGCATTGCCTACAACAAGTGGTTCCTCAACTATTTATGAAGGCTCTGCCAGTGTTAATACATACCCCAACTCCAACTACCTGGCAACTTTCATATTGCTTCTTTCTGGATTTATCTTCCTCTTATAAGAGCAGAACCTTTGTATCTCCGAGTTTGTGCGTCTATTAGGGTCTGTTCCAAGACTTTAATATCATCTTAAAATTTACTTTATGTGGGCTACATCATGATTAGTCGCATTTCCTCATGTACAACTTTGTTAACAGTTCTATTATTTTTGTTTTATTTAGTGATATTCAACTTATATTTAATATTAGTACTATAGTAGCATAATAATGTTTTTACGCCAGCAACCATAATCTTATCTCAATACCTTCTTCGGTGGGCGGGTTCAGGCCGTGGATTTATGTATGTACCCTTCTCCATCTAATAAAATCACCACTTGAACCAAGAACCGCTACTATTGGTCGCAAATAGGGTTAGGACCTAGTTGTGTTCCTGATCGATGCTTATTGAGCGTGCAATGAACTTTAACAACTATATAAGCCTTAAGATTGGTGGATTTGTGTGTTACCGACAGATTAGTTTTTGCCGAGTTTACTTAGAGCTGCAGATATAAACAGCTACTCAATCCCAAAAATTTCAACGGCTATATTATACCCTTACATAACGGACAAGAGACTAGTCTAAGTTAGTTTTTCTGTTGTCTCTTTTTTCTTCTTTTCTCATAAAGATTTTCTGAGTTTCATAAACTGCTCTCCATGTGCAAACCCAGCTCATCCTAATCGGGGCTTTATTAATCGTGAATCCGTATCTTATAGACCGAAATATTTCTATAAGATTATCTTTCTGCTTGTTGCTTTAAATTGCTACCTTGCTGATGTTTGCCTTTCATCTCATAAGTTTTCTTTTGACTGAAGCTGCATTATCGTCAGCATTCTTTCTACCATTAGACACTTTACCAAGTCGGACGACATTACCTTTTTCTCGACGCGCAGATGACGCCACAGGGCCTAATACATTTGCACTAAACATTGGCTCTATTAGTAATCTTTACTATGTGTCGATTGTCCTGGGAGCCCAGGACGCCCCTCAGAACGTTGTTATTGACACTGGCTCGTATTATCTTTGGGTGTATGGCGACGAATGCACCGGCAAGGCGTGTAGCAAATCATCTAGATATGGGACTTCCAACTCATCAACCCTGAAGATCACAGAGGACTTTGAATGGAGCTATGCGAGTGGGGAGGTTTCGGGGAAAATGGCTACGGACTCGTTCGCTATCGGGAGTTTAGAAATACCTTCCCTTAGTTTTGGCATTGCATCCACAGTGAGTATTGACTTGTTGAATAATGACGATACAAATATCAACGGAATTCTTGGTCTTGCTTCTGGCTATGACGATACAAGTACTAGTGTCATCGACCAGCTCCATGATGCGGGGGAGATCAAATCCAGAGTTTTTGCTTTGAGCTTTCCCACTTCCTCACAAACAGGCACACTAGAGATTGGAGATTACGATCAGTCGCTAGTTTTCAACTATGTAGAGATTGTTAAAAACCAGGCTCAATGGATAATACCCGTGGACGATGTTTATGTAAATGACAAGGCTATGGGATTCAAGGACAAAAAGGCTATAGTGGATTCCGGTTCTACTGTCATTATTGTTCCATATTCTGATGCCTACGCCATACATTCTGGTATCAAAGGTACATGGCAAGCAAAACAGAATTATTTTTTGGTTCCTTGTGATTCGACCAACAATATTAACATCGTTATTGGATCGGTACCGTACAGCTTAAAACCGGAAAACTGGATCGGACCAGTAGCTGATGCAGCGGAGAATCTGTGTTACTCGCAAATTAGACCATCGAAGGCTGAAGGAAATTGGATCTTGGGACAACCTTTTTTAAAAGATGTCTACTCTTTATTTGATATGGATGCTAGGCGGATTGGTTTCAACCGGAGGGGTAATGAGATCATCGCTCCTCAAACTTCTATCTCTGATATAACCAGCACAATAATTTCAAGCACTCAAACCACGACTTCTAATGATAACACGCCTACTATTATAGCATCTGCATCCCTGACCACCGATCTTAGCCAGTCGTCGGGCACTTCTGAGCCGTCGAAACCATCAGAAACGCCGACAAATGACCGCGAAGTTGAAACTGATGCCGAGAACTCTGCTACTGGAGTATGTATGTCATGGATATTAGCATGCGGTGCATATGCTTCAGTGTTATTGTTATATTGAGCATAAATATTCTCTCGATCGATCAACTCCAACAGCCAGCTTCGCTACAGCCCCGACGCTCTCTAAACTTTACAAGTAAACTTTAATTACGATATCGCTGAAAAAGATGATATAAATTACTGTGGTTATCCCTCAATTTTTTATACCGATCATTGTCCCCTCTTTATTTCAGAAGCTACGGTTCTCGCTGGGAATGGGATTTTATTTTCTAAAAATTAGCATTGTATATAATTGACACAACTCCTCAGCGATCATTAAAAAATGGCTTCCTCCGACGAAACTGGTATGCTATCAGACTTTAGTGCATTCTGGGATGAGGGTTTTATTCCAGAGGAGGAAATCTCTCCGGCAGGAGTTAACGAATTAAAACTTTCAAATAACCTGAGTAAGCTTAATCTAAAAATATGTACCGATGGAGGAGCTTCAGGTTGTGGAGGGAAGATATGGCCGGCTGGAGAGCTACTAGCATCATACATTCTTTACAAAAAGGACGAGATAATTGCTGATATAGTCAAATCCACTACTAATAAGGAACCATTCTTTGTTGAATTGGGCTCCGGAACAGGTATATCCGGTTTGGCTGTGGGTGCGTTAGGTTTAGGTAAAGTCTGGTTGACCGACCAAGCACAAATGCTAGACCTGATGCAAGCCAATATCAATATAAATCAACTTAGCGATACTGTGGAAGCTAGAGTTTTAGACTGGTGCCAGCCGCTTCCAGATGAGCTACAAAAATCATGCCCAGATGTCATACTTGCGGCAGATTGCGTTTACTATGAGCCTGTTTTCCCTAATTTAGTACAAACCCTGGAGGATCTAGTTGGTTTAAACGAAAAATGTTTAGTATTGATGGCTTGCAAGAAACGATGGAAAGCTGACGGTCGTTTTTTCGTCAAAGCCAAAAAAAGATTTGTTATAACAGAAGTTACAGATTTTCCAGAATATGAATCGTACATCCGAGATGGTGTGCGGCTTTATAGATTGGATATTCGCCCAAAACGAATAAAGCTGCTGCGGGAAGCTCATAACTGATGCGTCGTATAAAAAACTAAGCTCAATGAGCCTGCTTAATTGATCAAAGTAGTTGTCTAGTCACTTGAGTATTAGCTAAGCTGGCGTTAATAGGTCGTATGACAAGATATGCATTGAAATAGAACGAGACGAAATGTAAAAGAAAGTAGAGACATTTGAATCCCGGGAATCAAAAAAAGTCTATCGAACCAATTACTGTAACGTTCGGCGACGCAAATGGGCAATTTGACTTGAAGTGAGTTCAGGACCACGCTCTTTCCAGTACTGAATAGCTGACTCTTCCTTTTCTAACCCAGTTTCTAAAGGATCTGCGTTAAAAGTAGCACCGAAAAATACTGCTTCTTCTGCGGCTACTTGGCTAGCGGTATCCCGTTCCATTCGAGCCGCGTAATATTCAAACCGAGCCTGAGAATACGCTTCATTGTAAGGCAGATTTTCTTTATTCTGCAAATAGAGGGTACGTTGAACCACGCTTTCTCCACAGAGAGGAAAAGAAACTTGGACTATTTTACTCCAATCAGTGAAAGAATGGTCTTTTCCATCCAGTTCGGCTAAATATCGAGGATTAGCCAATTCCCAAGGATGTTCTCGAAAGAACTGTGCACGGATCTTATCTTCTGGATAAACGATGTCTGTGGCAGCATATATGTCTTTTCCCGGACGAGATTTACCAGAACCTGTAGATAAAAGACGGTCCTTGACCGATGTCGATACTGGGGTGTGAGGGAAAGTGGGTTTCTTCTGCAGAGCATTTCGAGATGGCTGATACTTCGACACAGCTGCTAGCCATAATGGCTTATACCGCATATAGCCTTTAGAAAATAATTTTGAAGTTCGTTTTAATATAGATACGGCGTCCATTTCTTCCTTTTTTTCAACTTTGGGCCAATATGCCGGGTATCAACTCTGTGTCAAAGAAGAGAAGGTATCTCTCGGGACCCAATAGTATTTTTTTAAGGTTTGGAGAATTTCACTCTTTACACTCCATCATTATCGTTTTCAAGTGCTATATCAACAAACTCTGTTGATAAAAGAAAACCTCTCGAGCATCTTATAGATTTTCATAGCTTTTATACTGTTTGCTTTGTCTAGAATATGTTTGAAGACCAGCAGATGCAGTGTTGTTTCTGGTTGCCTGTTTATGCGCAACCAGTCCACCAGATCTCGCTCTGGCCTATTTAGGAGCACCAATTTGGTAATTGGGTATAGCAGGCAAACTGCATCTGCTGGTCGTACATGGTGGCGGTTTTCTAGTGGCGGATCAGCTAAGTCAGGATATGCTGTTGCCAATAACAAAAGCGAGGAGGCTGTGGCACAGGAAGAGCGAAATTGGGTGCCGGAACTCTCTTTAGGCGATATTTATGGAGCCATAGCCAAAGAAATCGATTCTTCCGAGAAAAATCAGGGCCTAAAAAGTGAAGAGGTTTTGGATCAAACCAAAGACAAGGACAGACTTATTAGAAAACCTTTCTGGCAAAAGAATCGCAGTTGGCCGGCTCCTAATCGTCACCAGTATGAGAATGCTGATGAAGCGCGCTACCATGCAATCTTGCAATGGAAAGCGAAAGATTACAACGAGAAACTGAAATGGCTGGAAGAGCGCAAAACTACAAGCTCTATTAGTTCTATGGAATACAAGAACCTGACAGACTCCTTTGCCCTTAGCTCTTGGCGAGAACAATATCTCTCGAATCTATCAGTTATCCAGGCCATGGACCGCCGGAACAATTCAAGACTCTCTGTCAAGAACACAAGAAAGCCAAGATCAATGTTTTATAATTTTCTTGCTCAAACTAAACTGTTTGGGCGCCATTCACCTGCATACATTGACCATCGGTCCTTCTCCGGTTCGGTTTACCAAACTCCTGAAATGTATCTAAGCACCTTGGTTGATATGAGTTATCCCATACCTCAATTTGAGCCTCCTCCTGATGACCCTTGGCATCAATTCTTTCTGGTTTCAATTCGAATCATGCTGTCCCGCAAAAAGGTACCGCGCCGTATAGTATGGTCTAAAGAGACTACATCTCATATAAGAAAAACAATTCTTGATGAGACCTCAGATTCTACTTTGGATCGAATTTATCAAGAATATTTGGGCCTGCCGACTCCAAGGCCCCTGCATATGCCTCACTGGCTTTTCGAGTTATTTTTAGCCCGTCTGCTTGGAATGGATAATGTCACTCCAACTAGAGCCCAATGGGTCTTAGACGTGTATGAAGAAATGGAGTGTGCTGGAATATCATTGACTCCAATTGAGCGAAGTTCCAAGATATTTTATTCCGCCGCTGCATTTTCTTCTCCCACTAGTACCGAAGCTTTGGATGCTGCGGTAAACGCATATGAACAGTTTCGAACTTGGGTAGAACATTCAGAGCTGCACAGAATAGCTTCTACCAACTCCACAGATACTGGAGGACAAAACATAATGCCAGCTTACCAATCCGGTGGAGCCCATATTCTCCTGGGATTAGCTTTATCCGCTAGAGACGAGCATTTAGCTTATAGTGCAGCATCGCTTTTAGTTCCGCCAGAGATTTGGATTTGGGATGATCCAAAGCTTCCTTCAAAATTAGATGACGAATCAAAGCTGGTCCAGGTGATGGAGAGTCCAGAGACTCGCCACGTAGCTATGATTCGCATGGACCGGATATCTTTTTGCTTGTTATGTCGATTCTTTGGCAGTATTGGTAGAGCAGATGTGATAGAAAGCTTGTACTCCCAGCTTTTATACCAGGGCGATGTGGTCGTGGATATTACCTTAATGAATGCATACATAGGAGGTCTTATGCGATGTGGGAAGATCGAGTCTGCCGATCAGATTTTAACCAAGATGGAAGCACGATCTAAAGAGCAAGGGTTGAAATCTGGGCCAGAACTTGGCCGAATGTTTAGGCGACAGCTTGAGTATTTGATGAAACTGATTGGAGTGCGGAGAATGATTGCTAAGACGAATCCAGGGGAATGGATAAGCCTGCCCCGTCCAGAACACGTGGTGCCTATTGTTCCGAATCACATTACCTACAATATGTTTATTCTCCATTACTGTCAAGTAAGAGACTACCAAAAACTACAACAAATGGTGCTTCGAATGGAGGAGATGGGTATTCCAGTTACCGCGGAGATGGCCTCCGAGATAATACATACTTTTGGACAGACCGTTGATGAAGGCAGAGACGAATGGACGGATAACCGACTTGCCGTGTTTCTTCAAGCATATAAGGAGCAGGCATTAGAAGTGGTAGCCTCGTTTCAACCGCGACGGATCAAGATTAAAAAGAAGTGGACTTTGTTTGTGGATGCAGTAAACCCACCGGTTACCGCCGAGTTAGTACATGAAATAGGTACGGCACTAATACGGAGAGGATTGGCTAAAGAGTTTCTTCATCATTTCTCTTGGATGAACGAAGTATTTTACCATTATAACAAGACGAGACTTACTAGTGTCCCTAACGTGGAGAAACTGCGAAGCCTAGCTCAGACATTTTCTGATGCACCCGAACTGAAACAACAACCATACAAGGATCAATGACCGGATAGCATAAAACAGCATTAATATTATTGTACATTATAAAGTATCCAACTTTTCTAATAAACATACAGGAAAAAGGTATTAATTCCCATTCTTCTTTTCTTTATAAGCCTCACGAGCCTCTGCCCGAGCTTCGGCACGAGATAATGCCCTCCCTTCAGAAATATCAAATGTTTTCTTAGCATCCTTAATGAGTTTTTGCAGGGCTAAGAGTTCTTCTATACGACCGACTTTTTGTGGATCTTTTCTAAGAGCAAATTTAAAGTCATCGACTTTGACTTTGGCCCGATTCGCAGCCCGAGAGAATCGAGCAGCTTCATGGCATACAGTAACAATGTAATCAGTTAGAATATCTTCCAACACTGCCACTGTTTCCGGGGATGGATTCTTCACATCACCAAAAGCATATAGCAAAGATCTAACATCGTTCGTAAATAGATTTGACCGTTTCCTCTTTTTTGACTGTTCCATTATGTAATATCTATAACTAAAGGTCGGTCGGTCTCTCTCCCTCTCAGTTCTGGGTGGGTGAGTTTGGGACCAAACGGAAATTAGAACCGAACCATCATCTGTCTATCCCGTCCACTCACGCACCGCCATCCCCCTCCCAAAGGCTATATAGTAGTATCAAATCCAATATCTACTTACCTACTTAATCTTTTCCTTCAACCACGAAATGGTAAGTACCCCTTCATCAAAGAATTAGTTTGTGTTTTTACTTTACTAACACTAGAGCGCAATATTCAATTTCCAGTCTCTTTTGGTAGTACTGCTGTTACTAATTTGTACAGCCACATACATTCATGGACTTTGGCCCGCTTTATTGGACAGAAACAAAACTGGCGTATTGGGGGTCTTCTGGAAAGCAGCTAGGATTGGCGAAAGAGCTAGTCCGTACGTTTCTATATGTTGTGTATGTATGGCTATATCTCTTTTAATGGCCTAGTTTTTTTACGGGGTAAAGGGAATTTCTCCATATCAGTGCAATATCTCGTCGTCCTGGCCCATGATCATTTTTCGTGCATCTCTAGACCCCACAATACGTTCCAAAGCCATAGCATCATATTTCGAGAACAACGCTTGGGCTTGCACAAATCCAGGGTTCATACTGAGCTCGGCGTTATTGGCAGCTACCATATGTAACACCTCGCCGTAATACTGAGGGAAATCCGGTAAAGAGTACATGACAACCTTGTATACGCCCTTGAAATGAAACCGACGATAATGGTAGGCTCGCCAAGTATACAGTAAAATGTGTTTCCGTCCATCTGCGAACAGAGCACGGGCTCGGCTAACCTCGCTGGCTTCAGAGTACTCAGATATTGCTTCGAATGATGGCAGCCATATCCTATGATCTACCATATGATTGCGGGCTTTCAGGAAATCGATGTAATCTGCAAATAGTATCAGGGTCCCGGATCCTGGCTGTGCACTTGATGGCATCGGTGCTGATCTGGCGATTGATGGTAACGTTACCGCCGTGAAATGCTTGAAGCGCACTTCTGGATCATCGACCACCCGAGTCAAGTTCTTTCCGATACGTTGGAATTGCACTTTCACATCAGTGTTTAATCCCTGGGGATTACTAGAGGAAAATTCTGGCTTGTATTTCTCCAATGGTCTCAATGATTTGTTTTTGGACAACAGAGCATTTAGTTCCGGAAACGTAACCTGCGAGAATAGGAGAGTTTGACGCAGTTCTGCTGCTTTCCCATCGAGATACCAGGTCTTCACCCGGCTGAAATCACAGCCATGGGCTTCTTTCGGTACTTTGTTCAAATTGGCGAAAACGTATTGTAAATGTGCCCAATTCTGCATTTTTAGTGTATCGGCTTGATCCACAATTACTACCTCAATCGAAGATAGAAAATCATAATCGATCTTATGCCTCTTATCTGTATCCTCATCACCGATAGCTAGTCTTAGTCCTAAAGGAGACCCGATTATAAGGTCGCTGCTGTAGAAATCAGAAAACAGTTTAGCTGACTTCCTGGTGACTTTTACTCCTAGACGAAAATTATCGTCACTATTACCCCCAAATAAGTATTGGAAGTCAGCCGGCTTTCTTTTGAATATCTTCGGCTCCATATAGTATTCTTCCTTCAGCCGTTTCCGATTTTCAACCTGATCCGGTGATAAAATACTCAAAAACTCATTTAATATATCGTAACAGAACTGTCGCATAGCCGTAATTATTAACACTTTAGGACGAGTAAACCCTTGGTCCCGGGTTTCCAGATCGGGGTTAGCTGATAGCCGGCTATTGTTTCGCAAGATAGTTCTCCGGGTTTTGCTGATATGATTTAAGGCGTGCAGAATATATGTCCGTCGAATTTCTGCAGAGTTAACGTACGTTTGAGGACAATACAGTACATTGTTATAGGAGAATATAGGAGTAGAGAGTGTTTCTTGCACCGTCGACAGCTCACCATTGCGTTCCTTGAAGGTTGACAGGATACCTTGCCGAATGAACTTAGAATCTAGCCCATCAGGTATGCTAATAGAGTTCCCATCAATCACAGTGTCGAATTTATGGAACGGATCAGAGTATGATTCGTCATCTGAGTCTTCAGCTTCGTCTACATCTTCCTCTCTCTCCTCATCGTCCTCTTCCATGTCATCAATTTCAGATTTTTCTAAACCGGGTTTATTCATTTCTTTTCTGTGGATACTCTCTTCAGAATTTTCGTCATTCAAGGGTACGTTATCAAGATCGTCTTCACTTTCCAGTACTTCTTCATCATCCAGTTCTGATTCAGAATCACTTAGATCATCGTCATCATCAACATCATCTGATTCGCTAGAAACATTGTCTGCAATCAATGATATCAGATTGGAATAGGCGCTCGTATCATCGCCAACCTTGTATCGTCTCTTAACCGGCTTCTGTTCAGGAAGAGGTTCGTCCTGAACAGGTCTCATGCGCCGCCTTCGACGCTTGAAAGTAAAATCTGGTTTTCCTTTGCGTTTCCATGCATCTGGATCCCCACCAGGGGCACGTCTAACATGACGAACTCCTTCTCTACCGTTTCTAGTACTCATAGGGAATAATTTCCAGTGTGTAGAAACCTGATTTAACTATGGGAAAGAAACTTGAATAAAAGAGCCAATAGGAAGAACCTATGGGTACAGTAGTTGGGATGTTGAACCTTTCAATATTTTTCTCGTCCCTTGCCTACTAACTACCCTTCTAGCCTTTCTGGTACGTGACTAGCCCAGAACTTGTTAAAAATGAGTAAAAATTTTATCCAACTTACTCAGCCTGGTTTATATGGAGCTTTAGGTGCGCCTTTAAATGTTATTGTCCATCCTCAAGTCGTCTTGTCTGTATTGGACCATACTATTCGGCATGAAATAGACCAGTCCGTTGTTATCGGTACACTGCTTGGCTCCCGATCCGACGATGGCACTACTGTGGAGGTCAAAACGGCCTACGGTGTGCCTTATGCTGTTTCTGAAGATAACGGTGAGATTTTGTTAGATATGGACTATCATCAACGTATGCTGGCTCTCCATCAAAAAGTTCATCCTACTGAAGTACCTATTGGTTGGTACTCCAACTCCCTTGAGATGTCTCCTCTTATTTTTTTGGCTCATCAGTTCTACTCGGAGAGGATGCATCCTTGTGTTTATTTGGCAGTCAATGCCGTTGCCGGGCAGGAGATTACTGTTCAAGCTTTCACCTCTTCTGCGGCTGGTGTCCGTTTGCTCAATGACGACACACAAACTGGGCGTACCGCTATGTTTGAGCCTGTTGCCACTGAGATTAAAGCTGCAACTGTAGTGGACTCTGCTGGCCTCTCGTCTTTAGTTGCTGCTGCAGAGTCCGAGTCTCGCACTGCTGGTATTCCTACCGATCTAGCTCGGTTACAGCAATCATTGGAGAGTGTACTGGCTATGGTCGAGCGAGTCCGTCGTTATGTAGCAGATGTGATGACCGGAAATGCTCCTAACCGCCCCGAGGTTGGAAAATTCTTACTCTCATCTTTGGCATTATCTCCTAGCTTGGATCCAGATGCTATCGAGCAAATGTTCTCTTCTCATATTCAGGACGTCTTAATGACCATATACCTGGCAAATACGGTTAAAACACAAGTGGATATCTCTAGCCGTCTCACGTCTGCTGTATGATAGATATGGTATATGTATAGTTTAATGTCATGCGGTCACGCTCTACTATAATTTATTTCACATTCCTTAATTCGTATTTTCGTATATTTCTCTCATAATATTCTTGTAGCTAGACCGTTGGCAAACTCACACACTCCCATTCTGCGAAGACACACCATGAAACAGTTTCATCGGCTAAAACTAACCCTCGCCATATTCCAGTTTCATTCACTCTTAGTACGGTTTCCCATATTGATCCAGACTCTGTCACTTTCCTGGTAAGCTTCTGGGTCTTTCCGCTTGGACTGCGTAATGCGAGTTTAGTGGCCTTGTTGAGATAACTGAGAGTCTTGCTCTTAGATTCATGCTCTTTGAAAGAAAATATGACCGACATGCCTTCAAATATCTGGTAGCATTGCGGTTTAGATACATAAATATCCGATTTTTGAGCATGCGGGGTCGGATGTCGCACCACAAACTTGAAAGGAGAATACTCCCCTATATGAATCAATGGGATTGCCAACGCAAACTGTGTATCGGCTGTGGTTGAATGTGTCAAGCTCCTACCAGAATATATTCTCAGCACTCCTTGACGAGTGCGATCGGGCAAAACTGCTTTTACTCGAAAATACTTCTTACCGTAGTCCCAAAACGGCTGGCTGACACAGCAATGCTGAGTTTTAAGACCGACCTTTATGTCTGCCTCATTCATTCCATACCAATATGTAGCTACCTCAGTCTCTGCTGTACATATCACACTGTCGGGGACCTGAAGATCAAACTGAGCAACGTCATGATCTCTTAACCTACCTTCAGCACCAGTAAAAGAAACCAATTTCAAGTCATGATTCTCATAACCGGGACCAGGCACCGGTAATGATAAAAAAACTGATTCAGGCAATGGCGGCTTAATGAGCTGAAGCTGAGGGTTCTCCGGAACATGAGACAAGAGAGCAGTTTTAAGCGGTAACATGAAGTTATGATTCAGAAGTTCGGCACTAACAGATGATTTATTTTCAGTTGACTCGTAAAGCCATCGCTTTGGGTGAGCAGCATTCGATAGGGAAACATCTATCATTCGCCAAGAGCCATTCACCTGAACTACATTCCAATAATGATTGCACTCAATAGACTGCGGTTTGGAATAAAATTCTCCAGGTACTCTGAGGTACCCGGATACAGTATAACATTCGATTCCACACAACCGAGCCAAAGTTTCCAAACAGATCGCTACATCCTGGGCAGAACCTTGCATAGTTCGAAGAGTCTGTTCAGCACTTTTAGGCACTGCAGATTGTTTCGTAGTCAACCGAATTCGGGTTAGAAAGATATAAATATAACGGAGGCAGTCTATATTCGATTTGCATGTGACTAGAAGATAGTTGGTGACAAAGCTCTGCGGAGCAATTAACGGAGGCAGTAAAACTTTTCTGGCACACTCGTCCAAGCCGGGCATCCATGTTACATTGAGTGACGGATTCCCGTAAACTGCAGATTCCTCAAATTTGTCCAGTGGATCACTGACCATATAAGTTTGTAGAGCTTCTCTATCAGCTCTATTTCTCGCTTCAACATCCGAGAAAGAGGTAGCCCGATGAAGCATTCTCTGGCTCTGGATCCAGCGAGTAGAGTCAGAACGGGGCATCACTGAGGGTGGGGGTAAATTTGAGGAACATGGAGTTGCAGTCTCAGAATCGGAACCATCATCGGAAGAAGCATTTGAAGGGGGACCAGAATAATGGCTAGCCAAAGACACTACTCTATTGCTACTGCCAGAGAAAATTCGCTTGAAAAAGCTGGCGGAACGTTTTATCTTCAATTTGGCAGAGGAAGGTGACGAAATAACAGGAAGATTTACAGGAGTAATAGTTTCTGCACCTTTTGAGACAGACCGTTTCTTCCTGTTCAGCAGCTGTCCCGGGCCTTGGGAACTAAATGAAGACGTCCGAGAAATTGGAGAAGGAATGGTTTGCATCACGCCAAAATCATCGCCCAAGCTTTTCGCAGAATCCTTGGTTGGAGTAGGTTCCGGTATAGATAGTGATAGGTCGGGAGTGTCCAGGAAACCATTGAATATAGACTTTATATCATCAACTGGCTCATTCACTAGAATATTCTGGGGTAATTTATATGAGAAATTTCTCACACTTTGACTTCCAGGAATTTCAATATGGGTTTTAGAATAACGAATGCGATGGGGTGGAGGAGTGGGAGGAGCATTTTCCGAGTAAGCGACAGCGGTACTGCTTCTCCGGACTGGATCGTCGTGAGACAAAGAGACTTCAAACGCAGACTTTGATCGCGGATATGCACCAATAGATTCATCGGAAACTTTAACAACAAAATTTGAAGGGAATAGTCCGACCTGGCGATTCCGTTTGAGTCGACCTGTCCACCACAATCCGTCGCCGGTGTTCAAGCACTCAATTAGATCACCTTCCACAAATCCCAAATCTCTCTCCTGCTCTCCATTCCAAGAATACTTGGCTTGGCACCAAAATGGGCATCGTGTTGGTAAAGACATCTGTACCGGGCAGAATAATAACAATCTTGGTATATAGATTTGTATTAGGAAACAGCGGTGCGATCTGTTTACATAGGAGAGAATTATAGGCCAATCACAATATTCAATTTTCTCCCAACGCCTTGGAGGGTGTCCAATGTCCCAAGGTCTCAATCACTCAGACATATACACTTCTTATATCCCATCCAATACCGATCCTGTAGCCTTTCATACCCCATTAGCATCATTTTGGCCACCACTCTAATTTAAGGCCTGACCAATATGTATTACTACATTGTATACCTCCTAGCCATTTTGGCCGGGGTGGTCAGCTCAAACCAGCTGGCTCTGCCTGTATCTTTTATTGAGCCCGCTAAGGACGACTGTCCGCCATGCTTCAACTGCCTTCTCCCATCGTTCAAATGTCAGCAGTTTGCACAATGCAACCAGTTTGATGGGCGCTGTAAATGTCCTGTTGGTTTTGGAGGGGATGACTGTTCAGTGCCATCTTGTGGATCATTAGCTCAAGGCCAGGATCGGCCTTTGCGTACTGGTGACGAATGCGAATGTGAAGAAGGCTGGGACGGCATCAATTGTAATGTCTGTACGTCGGATTTTGCCTGTGGGCCTTTAATGCCGGAAGGAATAAATGGAACTTGTTATAAAGGCGGACTGACTGTGAGGCAGAACTTCCAGATATGTGATATCAATAATCGAAAGATCTTGGATATTTTGGATGGTAAGATTCCGCAGGTTACTTTTACTTGCAATCGTACTGCGGAGCATTGTGAGTTTCAGTTTTGGATTGATCAGATCGAGAGTTTCTACTGCGGACTGTCTAATTGCACGTTTTCTCAGTCCCCCTCTGGGAAAAACATCTACGAATGCCAAAACATTGAATGTGACTGTGTACCAGACCGCATGCTGTGCGGAGAGAACGGTTCAATTGACCTATCAGATTTTCTGAAAGTTTCTATCAAAGGTCCAGGTCACTTTTCATGTGACAATAACGGTACTGACTGTGAATTTTCGGAGCCGCAAATGAATGGGCTGATTAAAGCTGTGTTTGGCGATAACTCTATCACAATGGGTTGTGCTAGTGGTGAGTGTCTACATTATACAGAAGTTCCAGGATACATCCCCCCACCTGAAAAACAAGTTAATAAGGCGCTAGCATTATTAATTATATTTGGAGCACTATCCTTTATTGTCCTGGCTACATTCTTCTTCTGCAGCTTCCGCACCACACCCAGCCCAACCGAATTGCCTGAAACCAATGATAATCTTAAGCTTTTACTGGACCACACTCCCATGACTCTTTCTTTTGACTCTATAAATTACAGTATTGGTGAGAAGACTATATTGCAAGATGTCAGTGGAATTGCATTTCCTGGAGAACTAGTGGCTATAATTGGAGGTTCTGGGGCAGGCAAAACTTCTCTCTTGGATATTCTGGCTGGAAGGCAAAAGTCAGGTTTGGTTGAGGGAAATGTATACTTAAACGGCAGGCCAATTACTGATTCCCTAGCTTGTATTGGCTTTGTTGACCAGGATGATATTCTTATGCCTACTTTAACTGTCTATGAAACAGTACTCAGTTCGGCCAATCTCCGATTACCCAGTACTATATCTGCATCAATGAAGCAAATGAGAGTTTTGGAAATATTAAATGAACTAGGGATTCTTCATCTGAAGAACCAACGCATTGGGGATGTATCATCGCGGGGAATATCCGGAGGTGAAAGGAAAAGAGTCGCTATCGCATGCGAGTTGGTTACCAATCCTTCTTTGTTATTTCTAGACGAGCCTACATCAGGACTGGATTCCTATAGTGCTCAGATAGTTATTGAATCGATCGTAAAATTAGCCAAAGAATATAATTGCACAGTGGTTCTAACAATACATCAGCCTCGCTCCAATATATTTGCTCTTTTCGATCGTCTATTGCTTCTAGGAGGAGGAAGACAGGCTTATTCTGGACCGTGTGAGGGTATAAGCAATCATTTTAGTGATGCTGGATACACTTGCCCTGCAGGGTATAACATGGCTGATTATCTGATTGATCTTACAATGGGTGGATTAGAAGAATCTCAAGACGATATTATGGATAAACTGGTGGCCCATTTCGCCCAGTCTTCTGTGCAAGAAGTGCTTGAAACGGAACGGGACAATCAATTAGGGTCATCGCCAGTACCGCCTCGAGCCTATTCTGTTAGGGTCGGATTTTGGACACAAGTTAGAGTTCTTTCCTACCGAGCTTTCATCAATGTGTATAGAGATCCCATATTGCTTGCTAGCCACTATATAGTGGCTGCATTGCTAGCGGTTCTAAGTGGTTGTCTATATTATAATGTCAGTAACGATATATCTGGATTTCAGAACCGCATGGGTTTGTTTTTCTTTTTATTGACGGTTTTCGCATTGAGTACATTGACGACTTTAAATCTCTTTTCTGCGGAACGCACATTATTTCTTCGCGAGCGTGCCAAAGGATACTATAGTCCTGCGGCTTACTTCGTTTCTAAAGTCGCTTTTGATATTATACCGCTCAGAGTATTCCCTCCGTTGCTCTTAGGACTAGTTATATACCCGCTAGTTGGGTTGAAAATGGAAGATTATGGTCTTCCGAAATTCCTCCTAGTGCTTACCTTGTTTAATCTTGCTTCCTCTGCCATCTGCCTATTCATTGGAATTGCCATCAGAGACAGTGCAGTGGCTACATTGTTTGGCATTCTGGTAATGCTGTTCGGGTTGTTGTTTGCTGGATTATTTCTGAACCATGATTCGATCCCCAGTGGGGCATTATGGCTTCAAAAATTATCCATTTTCCATTTCGGATTCGAGGCGTTGATCGTCAACGAAGTCCGTTACCTTACCCTAATCGAGAAGAAGTTTGGTTTATCCATCGATGTTCCTGGAGCGACTATATTGAGCACGTTTGGTTTCGATAGTGACGGTTATTGGACTGATGTATATGGTCTACTCGGGTTTTTAGTTGGATTCTTGGCCCTTGCTTATCTGTCCATGCATTTCTTACTGGTTGAGAGACGTTAAAGCACATACCCCCAATATAATGAATATTCTTCTCCAGAGTATTATAATAATACGAGGCAAAATGCTATTAAATTTCTCTATTTCTCTTTTCTTTTATAAAATTAAAAATTAAAACACCATATCATGCGGCTTTATTAGCATGTGACCAGTGCCGGTTTCCTCTAGGATCATTTTCCAATACCGAAACCTCTTCCTCGATCCAGTCGTGCATCCGTTCTTCCATGAAGGATTTAAGATCCCATTCCTTAGGATCTAAACGAGAAACTGGGTCTATCCACAGATATGCCTGAGCTTGTACTACATTGTTAGACTCTAGATCTAGGACGGATACCGGTATCCGGCGATACTCATTGCCTTCAAAGGCATCTAACCTAGCAGCGGATCTGTCGTCTATATGGTAAGCAACGGTGCCAGTAACTGAACCATTTGGATCCTCGATTATGGCAGGGTAATCCGCACCTTTTACGCGATGTCGTGAATACCCAGAGAGCCTAGCAGGCCGAATTTCGACATTTGGAGGTAACTCCAGAGATCCGGTGGTTACTCTAGCTAATACGGAGTCGGCGGTGAGTGTACCATAGCTGTTAGTTAGCATATACTCTCGGAACAGATAAGACCTGTGAGGAGATCGAAGTTAAACCCAAATATCAAGCAATCATCTAATCTGATTCAGTGTGGGGGAGGGGTAATTTGAATATTATAACCCGCTCGATATTCGAGAATGACAGATAGACCCCAGATTTCTGGTAGCCGTGCTTCTTAGCATTTTAATTGGTCTTTCACTGATCATGTGACTTTAAGATTACGTTTTTTTTTTCTTTCTCAAAGAAGCGAAATTTAGTTCACTTTAAGTCGGATTAACTTCAGGTAATAGTCGTTCTTTTCTCGGTTTCTCTCGAGCTGGAATTAGCGCGTAAATCATTGGACAACTTACAAGAAGAATGTAGTAGAAGACATAACGAGTGGATGTGTTAATTAAAATTTTTTTCTTTTCCCTTTTATTTTTTAATCGTCCCGGGTATAACTACTCTAATCAGTGCAGGTAGTTGTAGCTCTTTCACCCAATTTAGTACGCTATAAACCAAACGGAGACCGATAGTGGTGAGCCTATCTTGGGTGGAATAGAAGGTGGAGGGGTCGAATAAATCCGTTAGATTAAGTCCCTGTCTTGCGATTGGATGGCTATAGGTTTTCCCGAAAGGACATTACTCCATTGGGATCTACTCCGTCTTGTTACCCCACTATTGGCTTGGCATACCTGTTCATCTACTCGGTCAATCTCGCGAACGTGCCAATCCTAGCGCAGGAAACTCAGACTAATCGGTTAATCCTAGAGCATTGTATTTTGGGCCCGAATTATTCTCCGATGGCACACTTTAGATAGAGTTTCTGACGTGTCCCGAACAGCTAAAGCGCCTGATTTTCGTTTACACAATGAAAATCACCAATCTGTGAATCACGTACAAGCCACAGCTCTCTTTCGACCAATATTCGTTTTAAGCATCCATGGTAATATTATAACTTCTTTAGTACTGGTACCTTATCACTGATTACTTAGCACGGCTATTTATTTTTTCTTCCTTTTCTGCGCTGTTATAACCGGATCACCTGACTTTCCGTTCTTTTCTTTGCCAAGATTTTCCATATATGAGCTCACTAGGCTCACACTGTTGGGCGGAAAACTGTTATGCGGTAAACCCCCCTCTTAACTGTCCTAGGCAGACTGGCGAACCCCTCTATATTGAATAGGAAAGCAGCCAGTGATTTAAACTTTTTCGATGCCTGCCCCTCATTTCCTGTTTCATTTATTGGCCACACACATTTAGCTACCCCGCAATACTTCCTAGTACAAATACGATAGATTTTTTTTTGGTTTCGCTTATCTTTTAATCTCTGAACAGAGCTGAGTTTAACTACCAGCCAGATTCGTGTATATCCTATTCATCAATGTCTGATCCTAAACCATCTGCCACCGAGATCGACGATGTCGATATCGAAACTGTCGAGAAACTTGGGACCGACCAAGATGAGATCATGGCTATTGTGCAAAAGTATGACGCCAAACGCATAAAGAGACTGACCTTCAAGATTGATTACAACATATTGCCAGCATGTACTGTTCTTTACTTGCTATGTTTCTTGGACCGAGGAAACATTGGCAATGCTCGCATTGCGGGTATGCTTGAGGACCTTGATATGAGTCCATCCCAGTATTCTATAGCCTTGGTAGTATTCTTTACCACCTACACCACTCTTGAAGCCCCAGCTAATATGCTCCTGAAGCTTATAGGACCTAAGATCTGGCTGCCTCTTATTGCCACACTGTGGGGTGCATGCGTCTTGGGGATGGGATTCGTTAAAACCTACCACCAACTTTTAGTGTGCCGCATTCTCCTCGGAGTATTTGAGTGCGGTTTGTTCCCTGGTTGTGCTATGTATCTTTCTAACTGGTACCGGTCGTACCAGACTTCTAAACGTATTGCTTTCTTTTTCAGTGCCGCTACCATTGCTGGTGCATTTAGCGGTATACTCGCTTGGGCCATCATGAAGCTAGACGGCACTCATAACCTTGCTGGTTGGCAGTGGATCTTCATTATTGAAGGTGCTCTCACTATTGGAGTCGGTCTTATTTGCTACTTTCTCATCCACGATCACCCTGATAAAGTCGGATGGATGTCTCATGAAGACCGGGTGTACTGGAAGTACCATCTCCAGCTTGATCCGGGCAAAGGTGTCGAATCTGCTGATGAGGGGCATTTTAACAAGCAACATCTCAAGGAAGGAGCCTGGAACTGGCGTGTATGGATGGTCGTCCTAGCTGGCTGGGGTGTCACGGTCCCTCTTTACTCCTTTTCCTTTTTCATGCCTAACATCATTGTCACTCTTGGTTGGAAAAATGCTACCGCTCAGCTGATGAGCGCCCCTCCTTACGTTCTGGCTTGTATAGTGACTTTCGTCAACGCCTATATGTCAGATCACTTTCGACGTCGTTATTATTTCATCGTCGGCCCCATGATGACCCTCGGTCTCGTGGGTTTCATAATCGCAATTGCTCAGGGCAATAGTGTGGCTACATACATTGGTGTGTTCTTAGCTACGTCCGGTATCTATCCTCCTTGGAGTTGTATTACAGCTTGGAATGCTTCTATGTACCCAACCGCTCACCCCCGTTCCATTGCTATCGGTATTCAAGTAGGCATGTCTTCTATTGGCGGTATTATCTCCTCATATATTTACCGTCCTTCTGATTCCCCGCGCTACATGTTAGGCCATGGACTTAACTTGATGTTTATGGTTCTGGGATCTATCTTCGCCACTATTGTATGGCTCGATCTCAAGCGTCAAAACAAAAAGAAAGATGCATATCTGGCAGAGCATCCTGAACTTCAGGATCAGGACCCTAAGGAGTTTGCTCATTTGGGCCAGAAGAACCCATTCTTCCATTTCCAGCTTTAAAAGGGCACGAGGTTTTGTATTTATATTTATCTATATGTGGACGTAAACGGCTAATAACATTCTGTTTATTTTACTACAGTCTATTTTCGTAAAGGATTTCTTTTATAAAAAAATTGATTACTGTCTTTACTCAGTAAGTTCAGATTCTGTCTAGCGAAGCTGCATTTGATACTCTTCAATTTAGAGTTCGGCTTACCTATTCACTCTCCTTAAATGATCTTTTAACTACCTCTAACCCTAATGATTCGTTCAAGAACTGCGTTTGCTCGAAGACTAGATATAAAGAAGACTATTTCTCTGAATCATGTATGTGCTAATTATATTCAGTGCCTAGGTCATTATTAACTAAGTTCCTACAGAGACAACAGGCCTTATCTTTGTGGAGGAATATCCTTCGCACTACTCAAAGTAGGTATTTCTTTGCAGTAACATATCATAGAAAGACGTGCTAACACAAGATTTACAAGATCGGAAACTTCGACAAGAATTAAGAGATTATGCCCGGGCGGAGTTTGACCGCCAAAAATCAGTCACCGACTTGAACAAAATAAAGTACCTGATCTCAACCGGACAAGATGAGCTTGAAGCTCTTTCCAGGCAAATGCATCTATCTTATAAGAGATCAAATACAATAAATTGACATCTGTTGAGCAGGCATTTTCGTTTAGTAAATTTACTATGATCGAAATTTAAATACAGGTCCAGATTCTTCGTCACTGCTCATAATCTCGGGGTCTCTATCCTCTAAGTGAAATGTTGCGTTGACATCTTCCGAGTTAGTGACATGACTTGAAGCGTGAGTTTCAGGAATCTTGCTGGATGGACTTAGATCAAAAAATAATAGCACCTCCTGCCGGTTTTGGTGGAAGTTCCTTTTTCGCTTGAAAGCTTTAAAATTGGCTCGCTCACTCCATTCAGGATGAATAGGGTTAAACACCCTGCAATTTCTTCCCTCATTTCGAGTTTTGGGAAAAACCGAGAATATCTGGACGTCTGGTTCAATTATTAGTTGTTGTTCTTCTTCCTCTTCCTTCTCTGATATTTCATTAAATTCACTTAAAATCTGTGATTCTTCGTGGTTGTTATTTTTCTGGGGATGGTCGTCCGATTGTGATTGGTGGTCGTTAGTCGCTAGAGGACGTGTCATTCTTGTAAGGTCTATGGGATTTTTCGGCTCTTGTCTATTTGTTTCTATCACGTGGTCCACTCTAAAGATACCTGATGACGACGCTTCTCGGCGATTCTCAAGGTTCTTCTTATCAGATATCTGGTCTGAATTTTCTGGCCGGACGCTGGGACTTGATAAAACATCATTAGAAATTTGCGAACGATCTATTGCATCTAGATCTTCCAGATCAATATCATCTATATTGAACAGAGGGTTTAATTTGCGAGTTTCCTTAGACGTAGAAGGCAAAGGCGAGATGGTTTCAGGGGTCGCTTCTTGTAATTCTGCACTGGGTATGGTGAACCCTGACATGGTGGATGATTTAGAAACATCGGTATTCTTTGATTTCGAGGAGTCAGGTATGTGAGTGATGGAAACGGCAGATGGGACAGATCGGGCTGAGGGCATGATCGATTCTTTATCGACAGATGATTGTGAGAGAGATATTAGTCGAGTGGTGTCACAACTCAATACGGCCTCGAAAATCTCACTGCTTTGAACTAAGTCTTGTTTTAGTAGATCGATAAGTAATATGAATTTCTCGCTGGCATCAGGTATTTTGGCGATATTTTCCTGGGTACTGGAAACCAATATGACAGAGTTACTTGATTTCTGGTCATTGTGTAAAGCTATTTTGGTCAAAATATCCTGGGGAGTATACTCTGCTATCGAATACAAATAAGCAGTGGCTCCAGCCTGGGTTAAGGCTTCTTTAAACGCCCAGTATTGATCAGGATCAAATAGGATAAAAACCATACCGGAAAGAAGAATACGACGAATTGGTTGTACCGCATAAATCGGTTCAGGACAGAATGATTCAGGATCTGGCAAATCAGTGATATTTCGGTCCAGTAAACTATTGATTTCTTCGATATATTCAATAGTGACGATGGGGATCTGGAGCACAAGGGCTAATAAAACTGAAGAAGTCATTTTATGAGACTTCACGTAGACATGAACTGCACTAGATACGCTAGTAGTACAGCTAAACCCGGTTCTTTCTTGTATACGCTGGAAAACAGACCGGTTTAAAGCAGACGAATAGCCAATGACATGGGATTTCCACCGTAGCTTCAGCTGAAAAGTGTGATAGTCTGGATCAGCTTTCTTGCTCCGCAGAGTTATGATCTCCGGGTTCAGTGTAGTACGAGAATCAACTAATCGAGATTCAAGAAAGTCTCCGTTTATGAGTGAGCCATGATAACTGGTCCGATCGATAAGAAAGAGAGTGTGATAAGCATCTGCCGAGGATTGTAGAAGAAGATGGTCCCGAGCCACCCAATAGAGGTCAGGTAGCGCTACATGACACTTTTTCGATCTACCAACAAAGATTTTCTGGCCGGGCTGAATCCAATACGATTTTTCCCCATATTCCAGTATCCACATACTATTATATTCACTTTAGTCAGAGAATAAATGTACTTTCGCGGATTTACATACAATATACGTTCGCGAGCTAGTTGGGAGAATGGTCGGACTAATGAGAGACCTTTGTCACGATTTGACACCAGTTTAATGAAACAGAAATGTGGTGTCTTAATCGTATGAGGTATACCAATAATTTCTCGTTTATTTTATTATTATTTTTTTATATTATATAGCACATAGTTAGTGAATGATTTTTGTGTATAGGTTTTGTATTTTGTAGTGCAATTTTAGCAAATATAACAATACTCTCTAGGGAGTAGTAAAACTATATACAACTTACTCTAAATGGGGAGGAGGGGCACATTGACTTCGCTAATGTTATTACCCGGCACTTATTCTCCCAGCAACCCACTGTGATGTAGGTAGCACTAACTAAACCCGAAGGTAGACTAGACCCCTAAACCTGTTCACACACCCCAGTTTCAACCCGCTACAGCAGAAAATGACGGAAACTACAACCAGAACAATTCGAATAGTGACAGAAAATGAGATCCTAAAAGATGTTCCTCCTGTGGATTCGTTGCCTATGCGCAAATGGTCACTTCAGGTGCAATTGGTTGGTCCTAATGGAGTGATCATGCCTGCCAACGTATTTGAAAAAGTCACATACCATCTGCACCCTACTTTTGATCCCAGTGTGGTCACAGTGAAAAAACCTCCTTTCTTTTTGCAAGAACAAGGTTGGGGTGAGTTTGATATGAGTCTGGAATTGACATTTGCAGACCGAGCTGGAAGTGCTACTATTCGACACGATCTCCATTTCGGTAAACCTCGCTACGAGAGTGACCATAAGATCAAATTTCCTTTGAATAAGCCTGGATTGACTCGGATTCTAGCAGAATCTGGCCCAGTCACTTCCGAGACGAAGAAACGCCGTGGAGATGACGTGGACAAAGACTCTAAAAGATCAGCCACTGGAAGTCTTGTGTCTGCAAGTGGGATTGATTTAGAGCGGTTAGCAGAGGGCTTGCAGAAACTGGTTGAAGAAGATTTGCTTACTGTGGTCCAAATGGTGTCTGACGGTAAGTCGGCTGACTCGTACGTCAAGAATATGGCGGATGAAGGAGAGTTCCACATGGATCTGTATACCTTGCCTGAACCGTTGATTAAAAATCTTTGGGAATTCACCAAAGCCAAAGTAGATGTCTAAAGTATTGTCATCAATTCTTTGGATATAGCTCTATTGGTCTGCCGGGTCCTTTTTCCCCTTCTTTTTCTCCCCTTGTATTCATTTCGTGCTCGAGTTCAGTAAAGAAAAAGAGATGAGATACTTAATCAGAAAGTCATTATAAACCATTATGATTTTACAATAAGAAAAGATATATATGTATGTATTTATATGACTACAATAAGGATACCGCTTTGGTCTGTTACACAGTCCATACCCGCAACGTCGTGTCCCATGATGAACTAGCTAGAGATAAACCGTCGTTAGATACCGCCAAATCTGTGACTCGAGATGTATGACCCTGTAAAATCCCAATATTATTTCCATGGAGAAGATCCCAAGCCCGGATGTAGGAGTCGTCGTATCCAGCAAACAAGATTCGGCCGGAGTTGCTCACCGCAACGGAATTAACACTGCTCTGGATTGTGGTAGCTCCAAAGATCGACAATTGTGCATCAGCCCGTAAGTCAAAAAGACGGGCAGTCTTATCGTCTGATCCACTCACAAAAGAGTATCCGTTCGCCAGAAACTTCACAGAATTAATATCGTCTGTGTGGCCCGAGAAAACCTGTACAGTACTGGGTCCGGCCCGTCGATCCCACAGCCTGGCTACTCTATCGCAGCCGCCAGTGAGGAATATCTGTGAGTTGGTTGGGCATACAGCCATGTCTACTATGTCGCCCAGGGAATCTGTGAATACCTGAACTGGTTTTAATCTCTCGATATCCCAGGCTGCACATGTCATGTCTCCACTTCCAGTAAGGATCATTTGATCAGAGAGAAACTTGCAGCACGATACGTATCCCTGGTGGTGTGCCAACTCTCTGGTTACCAATAGAGGACGCTGGCCCGGTACATCTTCAGGCAACTTGGTCGGGTAGATGGTGCATATGTTATCCAGACCCCCAGCCGCCAGCAGATTCCCGGATGGAGCGAAATCACAGGACATGACCCAAGAAGATCGCAATGGAATTATAGACCTCTTATACCCAGTATATGCGTTCCATATGACCATTTGGCCATCCTGGGACGCCGATACCAGATGTCTCCAATCAGAGGACCAACTAAAGCAGTATATCTTGCCAAAATGACCTCGAAGAACTTGACGATTGCGCATGTTGAAATCAGGGAACGGCGCAATCCCAGACGCTGCAGCCACAGTGGCCATATTGCTGTTTCCTAACCTTTTCTTGAGATCAGAAAGTTCGGTTGCAAGAGCCACCCCCCGATCTCGTGCTACATTTATTGCTTCTGCGAGCTTGTCCCGGTTTCGGTAAAAGGAAGAGGATCTCGAAAGGTTTCTATCCGGGGATCCAGGTTGTGAAGATGACATTCTTGTTAATAAATAAGTGCTAGGGCAATAAAAGCACAAATACTGGTTCAGGCGACACCTTTCAAAAGTATTGTAAAAGTGGATTACAAATCTAGAAATCGGGTGCTCTTTCAAAGAGCACCTTTGAGCCGCACAATCAAATGATCTGTAACTTTCACCTTAATCTACATGGGTTTTGAATTTCATGTACTTGGAAACGTTCTGCTCAACATGGTGCGTTTTCTGCATAAATGTGACTATCTATTTAATTAATAATTTTCCGCTGCTTCTACTGTTAGCCAGAGGTTATCATAATATATGCCTATTCCGTCTTTTTGAGGTTATCTCCATTCTTTTTTAGCCGAGAATAAGGTTTTTATTCTTAGTCTCTCAAAGATCCAGTTCTTGTTGAGGGTAGTGAAATCCCGCCAATAGGAGGGACCGGAACCTTTTTTTAGAAATGACAAAATACCATACATTATTGGTTACAGTAGTGTGGAAATAGGTATTAAAAAAATAGTATCCAATCATAACTATTTAATTTTGCTGTTTTGCCCCGCCTTCTACAACACTTATTTGAGAGGGCTTGTCTGGTAACCAATCTCCTTCCTCCCCAGTTTAGCTAATGACCAGCCGTCTGAAACTTAGATTTAATAGTACAGTTACTTCACCCAGGAAAAACATATCTTCTTCTTAACAGCTTACCTTAAAAAGTAAAGTAATTTATATCAGTAAATTTATTCACTACCCCCATAAGTTTTTTTATTTTTGGTTTTTTAGAGGGTGTTTTCACTGCTGACTTGCATAGCTGTACTCCCCCATTTGTAAAAAGTTACTTACTTATTCTCAAAACTTTATCTCAAAACCGGCTGAACCTGCCATCTCTCCCTCTCCCTCATAAACCATATTTCTCTCTCATCAACCAGCCTGATCTACGAAGTATGGCCGGTCCGTAGAATATTTGCCGCAGGTAGGCAGCCAGCCATGTTAGTTATAAAGACACAAGCATTGTACGAGATGGATTTTTTCTCTTTCATTTATCTTGTACCTTTCTATCTATACTGTGCTGTCTTACAAGTGTGTACCTGTACAATAATCGTTCTTATTTAACTTATCCTATCATTTAGTCACATACATACTCTTGTCGCTCTTTTTTTTCTCTTCCCTCTTTTTTTTTTTATTCCCATTATATACAATGCAGCTTTTGAATAGTATTCTAATTGCAAGTGTGGTAATGAGTGCTGCTTTAGGCCCAGATCCAACCCCAACTGAACCTTCTCTTCCCACTCAAGATCAACCAAGCCCCGAGCCTACACCCGCTCCTATTTTCGACTGGTTCAAAATCTTCCGTAAGCGAGATTGGAAAGATACCTATAAATGGACCCCTGATGCCGATTGGAAGGCTACTTATAAATGGACTCCTGATGAAGAATGGAAAGCTACCTACAAATGGACTCCCGATGCTGAATGGTTGGCAACTTATCGTTGGACACCTCCCCCAGGTTGGGTTTGGACTCCTGGTACCAATATTATTACTGGAACTGTGACTGTGACTAACGCTGATGGAAACCATATCACAACCACTATAAAATCGACATCGATAGTCGCCGATACTCCAGCCGCAACCACGCCTATCGCTCAATCAACTCGAACACTGGCTCCTACGCCCTCAGCTGGCCCACCTAATGACAACAACAATAACAACAATGCCGATAAGCAGCAGCCAGGTGATAACTCAAATGGATCTGATGGTAAAGGACCGACTAGTCCTCCTCCCCCTCCTGCTGCCGACTCTAATGGAGACTCTTCCCCATCCGCTACCAGTACGCCTACTCCTGAGCCTGTGGATTCTACCAGCACTACAAACAGCATCAGCACTACCACCACAACTGCTACATCGACCACAGTAACTACCGCTAGTACTCTTTCTCGGGTAGTGACTAGCTCTGATAGTTCTGGAAAACCTACCAGTTCTACCCCTAGTCCTGATGCTTCTGATGGGGCAACTAATACTGGAACTGTAAGCGATATACGACCCACTGGTCTGACTTATTCTCCATTTAGCGATGACCAAGGATGCAAATCATACGATAATGTTCTTTCTGACTTGACAATTATTGCCGGTAAGGGAATTCATCAAATCCGGATCTATGGTGTGGATTGTGATGCCTTTAACGTGGTTATTCCTGCTGCAAGGTCTCTTGGCATATCCGTGATGATGGGTCTCTACATTACTAGTGCTGGAGTTAATTCGATTGATGGTGATCTACAACAACTTGTAGATTATGCAAAAGCTAACGATCCAACCTGGTCCCAGTTTGATTCCATTACTGTGGGTAACGAGGCTATTGTCAATAACTGGGCAACATCAGCCGAACTTCTGTCTAAAGCCACGTCAGTTAAGAAAATTCTCAGAGATGCCGGCTTTACTAAACCGGTTTTCACGGCAGAGCCTCCAACGGCTTATATTGAGTACCCAGAGCTATGTAATTCAGACTCTCCTTTTGATTTCATAGGGTTAAACATTCATCCTTATTTTGATCCTTACGGCACTCCTGAAAATACAGCAAACTTTGTTCATAGTCAGTGGGATGCTGTCGCTAAGGCTTGTGGTACATCCAAGCCTATGAATATTATCGAAACAGGATATCCTCACAAGGGTAATGTCAACGGAAACCAAGTGCCTTCTCGAGAGAATCAGCGTATAGTTGTTAAGCAACTACTCGAGGTTACTAATGGGAACTTGGTACTTTTCACCATGTATGACGATTTCTGGAAAAATCCTGGCCCATATAATGTCGAAAACTACTTCGGTTTGATTGATCTATTGTGAGATTTTTTATTGCCTAATACTAAAACACTAATTTACTACCAAAGCGTGATATTTTTTTATTATTTTCGTTCCTTTTTTTTTTCTCAGGAGATATTGTCAATATGCTATCTTTTGTATATTGAGTAATTCAGCAGGTATGATACACGATATACAAGATTGGTCAATAATTGTGAGCAGAACCTTCTTTCTTTTTATTCCTTTATTTAGAAGTATATTTTATATACCAGCTTTTTTTAATAATTCATTATTTCCTGTATTAATAACCAGTCACCAATGACAGCTATGTAATTCCAATTCTATCTTCATGTAGAGACCTTTTCACTCAGTAGCTGGCTTTAAACTTTCCACCCTTTTGCCTAAAGAGAAATCTGGTTGCTAGATTACTGGTAGACCTATGTCGTTATCTTGGGTTAAAGGACCAGTGTGTGGAATCAATAATTGTAAATCTAATAGATATCAATTACAGGGTGGTGCTTATTACTGTTCTCGAGGTCACCAACGTGTCGGTGAAGTCCAGGCAGTAGTTGATGAAGACGACCAGTTTGGTATTGCTCGAACTGTACAACATAGAGGGGCCAAATTAGTCAAGGTCAAAACTCAACGCATATTTACTGGTCACAGGGGTTATTGTCTATACTTGCAGTGCGTTCAAATCATTCTCTGCCGGCAGATCAAATGGTTGATAGGCACTCAAGGATTCCCGGAAGAATATGAGTGTTTAGTGAAAGACTTGTGGACATTGCTATTGGATACAGATCGAGTTGAGAAACTAAACCTGAGTTTTGGTTCAGATAGTTTGGCATTTTCAGAGGCCTCGGGTACAGAATTTGATCATTTGTATGAAAGTAGTGAGAGCGAACAGGAAGACGAAGACCGTATAACGGCTGATGAGAACGCCTCGTTTTCGAAGTACACGCGACAAATGACAGCCAAATTAAAACCAAGGAAATTGGGACATTCTATTTCTCTTGATGATAGTGTTACACTCTGCTATATTGCAGCATTAATTATGAAAATCCCAGTGTTCCTTACTGATTTTGTCCATTGGATATCCACCCCCAATGGTTATCCGTACATATCCTCAGCAGCCTTGCACATTCCTACCTCTATGCAAATTCATTTAAATCCTCAACATGCTACTGCACTATCTCCCAAAGTTGCTCCTAATACCTATGATCTTGCTACCCGGGTCCTGAAATTTGTACACCAACCGGGACTTTTAGCCGGTTCTCTACAACTACAGAGATTCAATCAGCCATCACTTACCAATAGCATTCCTATTTCCATATCTGTGGACCATCTTTTCACCCGACTGTGTTATGCATTGTGTATGCCTCTAGAAATTCTTCATGGTTGTAGGACATTGTATGACTGTTTTAGACTATCATTCAGTTATGGGCGAAAATCTCCAATATACCCTGATGATGATACGGATCCTATTAGAATCCCCAGTTTGGACGGGAGTACTCTGGGTACCAATATTGTCGCCAATCATCCGGAAACTTTCGCGGGAGCAATTTTCATAATAGTAGTACGCTTGCTATATGGACTGGACGATATCGATCGTTTAGTAATTAATGAATCTGGTTCAGAGCCTTCTTCTCATCAGCCAGATTGGAGTTTATGGCAAGATAGTGTACTGCAACATGCAGCTACCTGTGAAGCAGGGAAGAATGAAGGGTACCAAAATTTCTTGGCCCAAAAAATATTCAAAGATCCCTATCAGGTATGGAATATATCCAAGCCTGATATCGACATTTTACTGGAATATATGGAGAAAAATCAGATTATGACGGATCATCAGGCAGGCATGTTCTTATTTGAAACAACCGACAAACGCCGTGATCAGCTGGGGAAAGTTTTATGGGATATGTTTCCAACAGATGTTGAGAATATTCCGGAATCAATGCGGGGACGCAAAATATACGCCACTAATAAATCTATGGCTGATTCTTTAGCTGGAATGGAAGCTTCCTCGGGGAATGATCTACCTCAGGAACATATGCCATCATTAAAGGACGTCTTTCGCAGAATTCAGAGTTCGATGAAGAGCCATACAGAAAACCCCCCATTAAAAAGGTCTACACGAGAATTTTTCAATGGGCCTCTTAAGCCTGGGGAGCTGTTTGGAAATAATACCGGACAAACTCTTGAGTCGTTGGATCTGGTACCCCCGAAAATTGCAGTGCTTGAGGCTGCTGTAGCTGAATATTTGAAGGTGTCGAGGCAGCATATACATTCCGCGCTCTTCATTGCTGAGAAAATGGTTCTGATGCCCACCGAGAATGGTCAAAAGCTTCAACGAGGAGTTACGTCTGTGCTGGACATTTTAGGTGTTGAAGAAGGGAAACCTATGATGGTTCCTCCTCCTTTACAGTACCATAATCGAACCCCACCAGAAGTCCTCTATGGATACAAAGAAGGGAGGACAACAGTACAAAACCCCAGTCGCGGCAGAAAACAAAATGAAACAAACAAACAAAATAAGAAATGGTAATTATTAAGGATATATAGTTGAAATAACCTTCCGCATAGTATTTTTCTATCCTTCCCCAGCAGAAATAGGGCCGGGGACATCAACATGATTAAGGCAGAACCTCTCAATTAAAGTTCCACAGTTAATAAAGTTTGCATTAAATGACTGGTCGATTAGATAGGTTAGGGCTGGGTCCAGTGCCCAGTTATTAGGGTTGTGACTGTGACTGGGTAGTTGCTAAGGACGCATCATTCACTACCTAGAACCCGTCCATCCAACCTCTTTCTACATATTAGCCATGCAAATGTAAGTTTCGCCCCCGTCTATATTAGTGGCAGTAGTATGCTACTGATGTAACTGTATCTATATCTGGATAATGATAGATTCTAACCCAGTTTTGTCAAAACCTTGACGGGTAAGACCATCACCCTTGAGGTGGAGTCTTCGGACACCATCGACAACGTCAAGTCCAAGATCCAGGACAAGGAGGGAATCCCCCCAGACCAGCAACGCCTCATCTTCGCTGGCAAGCAGCTTGAGGATGGCCGAACTCTTTCTGACTACAACATCCAGAAAGAGTCGACTCTCCATTTGGTATTACGTCTCCGAGGTGGTATCATCGAGCCCTCGCTCAAGGCCTTGGCTTCCAAGTACAACTGTGAGAAATCCATCTGCCGCAAGTGCTATGCCCGTCTTCCTGCCCGTGCCACTAACTGCCGCAAGCGAAAGTGCGGACACACCAACCAGCTCCGCCCTAAGAAGAAACTCAAGTAGACGCGGTGTAACGAACCTGGCACGACCCCGACTCTGGTATTCTGGAATGATGTTTGGTTACCGTTTTTCTTTTCCAATGTATAGCTAAACTGTTTTTCTGATATTCTGAGTAGAATTATATGCACTATTACCATTCAATAAACCCCTCGTCTGTACTGGTGACTGATAATGATGAGATTCCAACTTTGTAGATTGCTCCCGATAGACAGCTCAACAGTCATTTTAATATTAGTTCTCTAGAAGCCTTATTATCAATATTTCTGTTCATATACTCTTAGCTATGTCCAATATGCGTCTATTCTTACATAGAGTGCCCAGTACACGAACTTTATCTCAGGGTTTGTCGTCGGGTGAACCTACCACTTCTACCCCTAGTAAGATGTCATTAACCTGAGTCGTGATATTTAATAATGCGACCAATATTTCTGTAATCGTGGTTTCATATCCTTCGGGCCACTTTGTTGTATCATGAGTGTACATGTATAGCTCGATTCGGGTAATCATTGCTCGACAGCGGTCTAGTAACACCCTCACGTCCTCGGACTCTTGAATATGTCGCTTTGCATTGTTTCGGAGAACCGACTCAAGTATCGATATAGTGGTGCTTGCCTCGGTAGCGAAGGCCCTGATCTTTGACTCCAAACCTTGTGGATGTTCAATGTATACCATGTTGTCTAGTTTGTCCACTTGATCTATGGCTCCGACATCGATTTCTCCTTCGTAGTCGTCAACAGAAAGTAGTACTTTCAGTGGCTGATCAGTGGTGCTACTATTCTGCTTGACTGCTTTTGTGGCTTGTTCTTTGCACTGATCGTTATTTTTCTTCGTCCACAGAAAAAAGCTTGTTCGGGTTGTTACTTCTGTTTCCTCCTTTTTATCTTCTTGGTTCCTATTATTAGTGTCGTCAGACTGTTCCGATGGTTTTTTGAATCTCCTGAACTGTGCCTTTTGATTGTATATTGATTTTGCTTCTTTCATGTGCAGCACCACGTGCCGATCGTATGCCACTAGTACCATCCCCATGATTGTTCTCACTGAAATGATTCTACCGCGGTACTCCTTTAATTTTTTTCTTTCTTGCCGTCGCTTTTCTCTTTCACGTATATAGCTCATCACCATGCCTCCTGAGTTGCGCAGTAAATCTTTGGCATCCATTAATTCCTCCACTAACTCAAACCCTAGATGCTCCTTCACCAAATTTACAAGTTTTTCACGGCCCATAGAAACTGTTTCCTGAACAACTCCTACTTTCTGTTCATCTATTTCTTCTTTATTGCTGGACTGTTCCAGTTTGGCGCTAGAAATAGGGCCCTGTCCGATGCTCTTTGTTTCTGTTTTTGCCAGCTTACTAAGGCTGCTTCCGTCATGGGACAGTTTTTCAACGATAGCATTGCCTTTTGGATATATCTCTTTATCAAGACTTCTGCTAATCTTCTGCCTGCAGTCACTGGCAGTCTTATCCAAGTTCTGTGAGCCGGAGACGCTATCTTCATCTAAAGTGAGATCATTATCGGTATCCTGAATACCGTCTGCAGCGCTGGTCTGAAGTTGTCTTAAACTTCCAGATATTGATGATTGCTCTAATGGTAGATCATCCATATTATTCGATAATTCACTAATCTCGTCTGAATCCTCGTGTTCTTCGGTGGCTAATGCCACTATGACGGTACGAGGATTATTCTCATTGTGCAATACAGTAGTATCTGCAGATGATTTTAGTTGCTGTGAATCATATTCCTTATTTTTGTCTTGTTTCTTCTTTCTCTCACTGACTATACTCCCATGATCCTTGAGAACTATGGCTGTCTCGTCCACTTGTCCGGCCTCATGGGGTGGTATTTCAATCTGTAAATCGTCAGTCACAGTCAAGCTCTGTACTGTTCTTTTCATTTCGGCTTTATCTCGGGCAACTATAAGAACTGAGCCTAAGGGCATTTTTTTGGCCGAAGCCAACTGATCATTATAACATTCCGCTGAGAATATGGCATGTCTTTCCATAACTTGGATCAAAGCATAGCGCAAGGTAGGATCTCCAGGAAACTGTATTATTTCATAAAGACGTTTGCCCAGCTTCTTGCGTGAGGCCAAAGCTTCTTCTACTCCAACTATATTGCGGGTAAGAACAATATCAAAAAGATAGATGGCTTTGAACTGTTTGGCAGTGCAATGAGTGCCAGACAGAAACAGTGTTATTTTTCGAGCAACATAAGCATGGTACTTGTCACTTCCATGTACCAGTGATTCAACTAAATCAGGTAAAAGAACTACCGATTTGGGGTTCAAAACACATATCCACTTGTTTCTCTTCTCGGTGTAGAAGTAACTTCGGATTAAACCTTTATTGAATGTCATCTCCGCAATATACGAAACAGCTGCGAACGTTCATTTATATATCTATTTACTGCTGCAAAGTAGAAAGATATGGCCCCCAAAATAAAAAAAATTCAAAAAGAATAGAAATGTGGACGAATTGTGACTTATGGGAGGGTCCTCTTTATAAGTTGGACAGACGGCACAGGGTTACAATACTCTCTATCGAAGTTCATGCTGGCAATGCCAACCGGTAATAGTTCATTTTCATTGGTTAGAATTATACTTTATAGTCAAATAAAAACACAACTTGATATAATACTAAGTGCAAAAGCAAACAAAAAATATATAATAATCTGGGATGCTGTTAAAGAAGCTCTGTCTATTTGTAGACTTTAACAGTTTCGTCAATGGGCAAGAAGGTCTTTTCTCCTGGAGGAGCAGCTGGAGTACCGAAAACTAACTCAGCACGCATTATCCAAGAGCTAGGGATGTTCCAGGTCTTAGCAACCGCATCTTGGATCACGTTACTATAATGTTGGAGATTAGCACCCAGGCCCCGCTCTTCGAGAGCGGCCCAAGTAGTGATATGAGCGGCACCCGATGAATGTGCAGCAAACATGGGGAATTTATCGGCATAAAGAGGGAAATCTTTCTTCATTTTCTCAATTGAGTTCTGGTCTTCAAAGAAGAGGACTGTTCCGTAAGCACCCTTGAACGATGCAAGCTTGGTGGCAGTGCCAGTAAGACCTTCCGGTGGAACGATCTTCTTCAGTTCGTCCAGAGTTAGATCCCAGAGCTTTTCGTGTTCCTTTCCTAATAGTACAACAGCACGATTCGATTGGGAATTGTAAGATGTTGGGGTATGTTTTACCACATCTTTGACGATTTGAACAATCTCAGAGTCCGGGATCGGAGATTCTTTCTTCAAGGCGTAAAAAGTGCGACGGGCAAGATAAGTCTTCAGGAAGCTAGACATTAGTGGGCAATAATATTAAAGGATGACTGACGGAGAAAAATCTACTATAATTCTGGGAAGTGCGAAGGTCCGATACTAATAACAGTGTCAATAAATGGAACTTAGTAATATATATATATATATAGTTTCGGCTAAGATGGAGTGACGTGATTGGGCAATTACACTGACTGTGATCACAATGCTATGACTGGATCTCTGTCATATTTAGAGTTAAGACGAATTTCGAATATTCGATTTCCGATGTTTACCTTACAGTGGTTAACCATTAGAGAAGGGCTAAAAAATAGAGTATATTTGACATTCTAATAAACCTTGTACTCGTATATACTGTACTCCGGAATAATTTCTCTCAAACCTGTGAGGCTTTGGCGGTACGTGTAGTTGGCCCGACGACTTTCGGGATTGTATTCTTTCTTTTCAATTCTTCACACTGAGGGATGAGAATGTCGATTCGAACTTTGAGAAATTTGGTTGATCTACCTTCCAACCCGGCGTTTTTAGCTGTAAGTCATCATTTATCACGGAGTCTGTTTCCAGATTTGATCTCACTTAAAGTACCTTTCGCAGTAGTGGATCAAGCCGGGCAGGGAATATCAGCATACTATGGCTCTATTTCAGTCAAAGGGACTCAGATTACTGATAGTGAAGATGATAAGAAACTGTGGTCGATGAATAAAGATCGTCTGGAGCTGTCTCTTGGTGGACGAATCGCTAAAGTCCCTGCGTCTAATACACTGTTTAGCAGCGATGGGGAGTATAGGTCGATGCTATTTGATGAGAACGGCACTCAATTAAGCCATATGAAAGTTGATCTTACTTCTTATAAGGCAGTATCTATGAGAAGGTTTCAGCCTTTGCTATCATTGACTGATTACGGTACAGTTGAGAAGGTATCTTCTAATATGTTGAAGCAAATATCTGGGGGATCAGCTTTTCATATGGTTGAAAAGGCTTTGGCTGACCTTGATTATCCTCACGAGCCTCAAGTGTATATTCAAATTCTCGGTGTTGAGCCTGTACGCGCTAAGATTCTCGCTGGTGGAAGCTGGGGATCGCGAAGTAACATGATCGTGGTTGATCCAGATATTCCCGGGGAATGTCTGGAACCAGGGAGAAAAATTGCTTTCTATCTAGGCATAAATGAACCAAAACAGGAATTAATGCCTGAAAAGAGCTTTATTTTCGAGAACCTACCACCATTGGAGTCATATGATGCAGTCCGTTCGACCGACCAATACCCATCGAGCTGTTTCTGCATTGCCTCAGAAACGCCACTGAAGATGGACATTCATAAACTAGATTTACAGGGAGAATGGTTAGCTTTGACGCCTACAGAGTAGTAATTAAGGGAAATTTACGAATAGACTGACCAAAAAACTTTTGTTGATCTACAAGTGCCGATGGGCATAACCTTGTTTCTCATAAAGAAGGAGGAAAATTAAGGTACATAGCAGATTACAAAACTCGGGTCGAGTCATGGCAACGAAACGAATGCTCGCTTAGGCCTTGGGAGCCTCCTTGTAGGAAACAGCAGCCTCTTCGTTCATGGCGGAGACAATAGTAACCAAAAGGTCCTTGCCTTCATCGAATTCAGCCTGGAGCTTCTCGCCAAGTTCACCTTCAGGTACCTTGACATCATCCTTGGTGTTACCATCATTGTCCATGAGAGACAAGTAACCATCATCGATGTTGATCAAGGTATACTCAGAGCGAGTCACATTAGGAACCTCCATGTTATGGGTAGAGGGAGAGAGGTCCTCGAGCTTCTTGCCAGTAAAGATATCAATGGCAACCAAGTGAACTTTGGCGTGACCGTGCTTTCCAGTCTTAGAGGTCGACATGTCCACGATCTTGCAAGGACGGCCCTTGATAACAACGTGACCGTTCTTGCGCAGGGCAGAGCACTGTAGGGGGAAGGTCAGCGAAGCACCAGCGTCAGCGGAGTCAAAGGTATGGTTCTGAAATGTTAGTATATATATTTAGCGTATAATTCAGCAGGCACACGTCGTCATTCGCTTTCAATAGTCTAGTAATCTGTGAGCAAGTAGATAACTGTAGTATGTATCCCAGTTTACAGTTTTGTACAACTTCTTGCCCAGAAAAAGGCAAAAAAGCAGATTGCAGCCCACTTGATGGTATTCTTTCTTGAATCCGGAATTAGAAAAAACACATCAAAGCTTGATTTCTCTTGAAATGTGAGCCTGTGTGCCAGTATAGCATAGTAAGTCGATACGTACCTCTTCGTCAGCCATTTTTAATCAAATATCTTGGAGTCTAGGCAAATGGAGGAAAACGGTGCTTGCAAAATTTCCCGCTCTGGGAACAAGTCCCATAATTACTCGGACTAGAAATTACGCTATATTATACAGCTGGAGAGGTAAGGTTGCCATGGTACTGGGTTAGGGCTATATTGCGCGCCCTATAGCTCTGCTCTGCACCGAAACTACTTACTCGAGAGTACTAGTAGGACAAGCACACTCCATTTAGCTGATAGATTCTGGAAATCTGTAATTCTGTACTAAGTTTCATGCAATTGCCTCATCATGAGCCGACCACGGTCTCTATCTCTACGTTCCATATCGAAAATACCTGCTGGAATCCCCAATATTGATTCTCTTACTAAATTAGATTCTATTCTTTGTGAGTCGATCTCCGCCACTGATCTCCACGATGCTATGCTATTCTATGCTTCAAAAAATCCATTGCCTAGTGTTATGGATTTTTCTGTATCAACTGATCCACAATCTACTCTTTTGACGCTATCAGAAGAAATTGGTTCCACTACTTCTGAAATCGAATGTATTCAATCCTCACTGACCACGTTTCTTACCTCCTTGCAGTCTCTATCCTCTGAAGCGCACTTGATTCAGAAGAGATCCGAGCTGATTGATCAAAGACTTCAAACTCGAAACGAAGTTGATGCTACCATTGGCCCCATAGTGAGAAGTTTGTATTTATCTCCTATACACATTCGCCAGCTGATACATGGAGATATTGACGATAAATTTCTTGAGGCTCTAGATCAATTTAGACATTGTCGTCAGGCAGCTAGACACTATGCCTCAAAGTCAGATATTACATGCATGACTGAAGACGGAGTCCACGCCCAGGATCATAATAACTGCGGCACGGGGGTTTCATCTCCTTCAGACTTCAAGGCCGTCAAAGAATTGGAAGTCCCTTTCAGAGTTCTAGCCACTAAAGCCGTTGAGCGGATTAGGGACTATTTCATAAGTCGTATAAAACATCTTAGAACCAATGGAGTAAATGCCCATGAGGTTCAACTAACTCAGTTACTGAAATTCAAATCATTATATATTTTCTTGCATGAAGAACATCCTCTTTTGTCTGATGATCTGTTTAAAGCATATGTTGCGACGATGAAATGGTACTATAAGTCTCACTTCGAAATATATTACCACTCTCTGTTGAAACTTAATATCACAGCAGTTACTAAATTTGCATTACTTGGAGCCGAAGATTCTGGTAAACGATCGTTAAATATTCTTGGATCTACCCATGGGGATAAAACATCATTGTCATCCATGACAATTGGCGGTGACATAGCTCAAGATCCTCTTCAACTTGGTCCACGGCAAAGCATATTAAATTCACCAGACTCTTCAGTCCTTCCAGTTTCTCTTGCCAATAATACTACTAACTGGTACTGGCTTGAAGTTGGATTTCGCTCTTTCAATTTGACGTTGCTGGACAACGTTTCTCTCGAGTACCAGTTTGTCTCAGAATTCTTCTCTCATATGAAAGGTAACGGTTGGCAAAAAGCTGTCCAAAACATATTTCAACCGACATTTGAAATTGGTAATCAGTATACTATCAAACTATTAACGGATCCTCCTTGTTTAGACGCTTATGGTGTTTTATTATCAATCCGAATCCTTCAACAATTTGAGTTCGAACTTCAACATAGGAAAGTTCCAGCTATGGAGAACTATATAAACAATCAGCTTATGAATCTGTGGCCAAAACTTCAGCAAATCTTAGACGCCCATCGTGAGATGCTGCAACGTAACTCACTGAAATTTTCTACTTCATTTGATGACCAGGTAAATGCTGGTGCACCAACAGTCATCACACAGCGATTCGCTACTTTATTGTCGGGTATTCTGTCCCTTTGTAATGAAAACTCGGAAACAGAGCCAATTTTCAGTTCTATCAGTCGACTGCGGAATGATTTTGAAAGTTATCTTACAAAGGTCTCGAAATCGTTAAGTGCTGCTTCGAAAACAGGTGCCACTGTGACTTCTAGACAAGAGCGGTTTCTTTTTAATAATTATTCGCTTGTTCTTACTATTATTAGCAACTGCGAAGGGCCACTTTCCGAGGTTGAAAAGAATCACTTTAGTCAACTGGTTAAGGTATATTCCCCTCCTCAGTAATTAACTTCGATTTTAGTAATTAATATCCTTTATGTAGCTGGAAATAGACGAAGTATATATTATTTTAAGTTGAGGTGTAATACACGAGAAATAAAATACAGAGTATGGTAGAATTACTTGAGCGCTGCTGTGTAGAAAACCACTAGGAGTATGACTAGACCACTCCATAAAGGAAGGGTGCCAAGTATACTTACGTCACGAGAAATGGCTTCAGCTAGCCCTGAACAACAAAAATTATATCCGTTATGGGCAGCATAATAAATGGCAAGGCGGGCAATTGTATATGAAAGATGATCAACAAATACAGGTTTGCGGCGAGATCCTTGAGTAAAATTAAATAATATTCCACATAAGGCCGGTACGATATTAAGAAAAATTAGCCACAAAATTATAGGTAGCCAAAACTTCGAAAATGACTGTAGTATTGATATATCTGGCAGTTGTACAGCAGCAATGCTTGCAAAAGGGCTAGGAACATGTGGGGAGCTCAGATACGTGAAGGTCTTAACAGGAACAAGGCTAAGAAGCATTCGAGCAAATTCAGTAGCCGTGGCAATTAAAATTACACCGTTAGTAGAACTAAGAGCACGCTGAACTTTGGTGAAAGAATTCTCACAGGTCCTGAGACGGCCAACATGTCTAGAATTATTCCAAGCCGCCTTGGCGCTACTTAGATTCAAGCGAGATACAGATACAGACACAGACTTCAATGGCGTTAAGAGGGAAGGAGAACCAACATTAGCAGAAGGAGTAGAAGGAGCAACAGAAGATACATCGGTTGCAGAAGTTGCCATTTTATTCGAAGTTGCGGTCACGGGGGATGAAGCAGATTCAAGACCGATTCTGGAACGTCGTTTAGGAGTAAGAGAATACATTTTAGAGTAGGTGTCAGTTTGCGACAGTTCGGGGTTAGCCGCCAAATGATCAGATATTCGGTGCTCCAAATCTTTACGCAGCCCAGTAGAGTCCAAATGAAGATCATTAGCCAAAGCTACTAGATCCGATTTACGGAGCTGGGAAAGTTTCATAGACATAGTACTATTTGTTTACTTGCTGAGGTGAGATTGGATAGCAATACACTATTTCCTGCTTGATGCCGAAAAGTATTTCTTGATCATATAATTTTCAGTTTTCCCAATTATAATTAGAGTAATTCGATGACTTATCAAAGCAAATATTATTATTAAAACAATAATAATACTTATCCTGTATGTAATTACTGAGATGTGTAAACAAAAGTTAAGAAAAGTGTCTTAATTCTCCCAACATGGCAGCAGCCCCCTTGTCCAATCATGGTCTCGGGGTCTCTAAACCGCTATTTTATTATATTCCAGATCAAAAAAATACCAACTTCCTTACTCTCCACCTTCTTCCATCAGTCTGAGCCATACTTAATTTTTGTTTAGTGAGCATTAAAAAGATCTTATATTTAAGGCCTGAAGTATTTTTCTGCTTTAAATACTCTTTGAGCGCTACTCATTTTTCGGTATCGTGTATGATCAATAATTTGCTCTCGTGCTCTCGCTCATGGACTGGACAGATTGGTTCTTTGGCCGGTGGAGAAACTGGCCGGATCCACCGGTCTCGGAAACAGAACGAAGTCCGTTATTTCATGTTTTGTTAGCAGGAGCGTTTGGTGGGGCTGTCGGAGATTCTGTAATGCATTCTCTCGATACTGTGAAAACCCGCCAGCAGGCCGCCCCGAACGAACTCAGATATCAGGGTATGTTCCGCGCATATGCCACAATAGCCGGTCAAGAAGGTCTGGCTCGCGGTTTATATAGTGGTTATAGTGCAGCGATGGTTGGTTCCTTCCCTGGCACCGCCATATTTTTTGGAGTTTACGAGTTCTCCAAACGGTATATGATTGCACATAAACTGCCAGATACTTTATCGCATTTTACTGCCGGGATTCTCGGTGATTTAGCCAGTTCGATTATTTATGTACCTTCTGAAGTTCTTAAAACCCGCCTTCAGCTGCAAGGTCGCTATAATAATCCTCATTTCTCCTCTGGGTATAACTATCGAGGGTTGTTCGACGCTATAGTATCTATTTCGAGTGCAGAAGGCATTGGAGCCTTGTTTTTTGGGTATAAAGCTACTTTGGCTCGTGATCTTCCTTTTTCAGCACTTCAGTTTGCATTTTACGAGAAATTTCGCGAGATTGCTATCAGTTCTCTCGACGATCCTGGTCTCATGCCTCTACATTATGAATTATTGACTGGTGCTGCTGCAGGGGGCCTGGCCGGTACAATGACTACTCCATTAGATGTGGTGAAAACTCGAGTACAGACGCAGGTTCGCACTCCTCGCGTTAGCTCTCATGCCACATCTCCTCCAACCTCTGTACAGGCTGCCAAATCAATTGATCTTTCTGCTCAAATATCATCTACAGTTTCAGAGAAACATCTCATAGATAAAAATCAAAAGCGACATATGAATACCTCGACTCCTGCTTCTGTTTCGGGTGCTTTAAATAGACCTAAACTTGCAACAAACTCGATATCTTATGGTCTCTATCTTATATATCATGCAGAAGGTGTTTCAGGTCTTTTTGCCGGTGTAACTCCTCGATTAGTGTGGACATCTATTCAAAGCAGCGTTATGTTAGTTTTGTACCAAATTATCTTGTCAGAACTTAATGACTCTTTTGTTGATCCTAAAACTGGAAGAACTAAGCTGGCCCCGATCTAATTATCCTTTATTATTTTATAATGATTTATGGCTATCTCTTTATAATGTGTTTATGAAAATTTTATTATCACTTAAATGACGTAGCTGAATGTCAGCAGTAGTAGTCTGGCAAGTAAACAATAGATCAGTAGAAATGGGGTCATCATGACAAATATTGCGTATAACTACTAAACAGATTTCGCAGCCGGGGTCTCTTTTAGTGAAACAATTCGGTTTAAAATGATCTTTCCATCTTCAGGTCGGCTGTCTGAATCCATCGCGAAGTAACCAACTCTCATGGCTTGAAATCTAACAGAGTATGGTTTCCCTTTCTCGTCTCCTCCTGCACCGATTTCATCCCCATTCCCAAATGTCCAGGGAGAATTATTGCGAACATGTTCAAATCCCGTGTCTATAATCGCTGTTTTAACAATTTCTTCGGAATTAGGGTTTATATAATCTAAAAAGTTTTTCTCAGAGCCAGGGTTTTCATGATTGAAGAGTGGTTGAAATATGCGGACCTCTTCCACCTTAATTGGACTTCTGTGTTTATCACTCTTCCCTATCCATTGCACGAACGTTTTTGGTTTCTTATAAGAAGTATCATTCTCATAATGGGCGTGTATTTCGGTCACTAATCCAGTGTCAGGATTCTTCTTGAATGAAGTAACACGAACATTATATGGAACTTTCAGCAAACCAACACTTTTTCCTGGGGCAAAACGGAAATAGTCTGGTGAATCCTCTTCTCTGAAGTCTGAACGATCTATATATACTACCTTAGTAAAAGGAAGAAGATGCTCTCCCATTTCGGGAGTTCCTGGCTTGAATGGAACAGAAATTAATTCGCAGTGATCATCAGGGAGATTGTCCAATATTAGAGGAACAGGATCTAAAATCATGCTCAAACGAGGAACTACATTCTCCAAGTATCTTCTGACTGATGCTTCAAACCTCGCCTCTTGTATGGAAGTTAATGAAGTTGTCACGCCGAGCTCGGAAATAAAGGAAAGTATGGCTCCTGGAGGTACCCCGCGACGCCGGATAGCTACTAGGGTGTACAGCCTAGGATCATCCCATCCTCTGACATATTTTTCTTCCACAAGTCGAGCAATCTTTCTTTTAGATAAAACAGTGCCAGTTAGATTGAGACGGCCATACTCTCGCTGCGCTGGTTTATATATCTCTAACGCATCGCATAACCATTCATAAGATTGCCTGGATAGCTGGAATTCAGTAGTACATAGAGAGTGTGTAATATTTTCAAAGCTATCGCACAAGCAGTGTGTGAAATCATAAGTAGGATATATCCTCCATTTGTTACCAGTACGATGGTGTGGTGCATTAAGAATCCGATAAGCAACTAGATCCCACATTTGTGGATTAGGATCCTCTAAATCTTGTTTCATACGTAGAATAGCAGTTCCTTTTTCGAATTTGCCATCTCGCATAGCCCGGAAGTTCTCCAGGTTTTTTTCAACAGAAAATGATCGGCACTCGCAAGCCACACGAGGCCCACCATGAGGAAAGCCTCTATTAATTTTAATTTGTTCGGGAGAACAGAAACATACGTAGGCTTTCCCACGCTTGATTAAATCTTCAGCGAGTTCGTATAGATGGTCGAAATGATCACTGGAGTAGGTAATTTTCCACGGCTCAAACCCCAGCCAAGCGACAAGGTCCTTAATGCTTTCAAAGAACTCTTCCGATTCAGCTTCTGGGTTAGTATCATCAAACCGTAGATAGCAATTACCCCCGTGATATTTGGCATAACCGAAATTCACAAGGATAGCTTTGCTGTGTCCAATATGAAGATAGCCATTGGGCTCCGGAGGAAACCGTGTGAAAACTTTTCCGCCAGTGGCTTCGAGATGTGCCTTCATCAACTTTTCAGAAATCTGTGGATTTCCCCCTGGTTTATGGAGATCTCCAAGAAAACCCTGAGTAAATATTGAGGTCACACGAATAGGATTGTTACTATCTTTCTTTATAACATCTTTAGCCTTAGGAGGCTTGTCCTTTTTTTTGACAAGATCACGGTCATCTTTCGGTCCTAGCACCTCTAGAACTTTAGCATCAACGGCATTTTTAATCTCCAGAGGATGTACACCTTTCAGAGCTGGGATATTCTTGATAGCTGAGATAAGTTTGGGTACACCTTTGTAGCGTAATTCTTTAATAGACTCCAGATTCTCATCGAAATATGATTCAACGACTGATTTCAGCACTTTATTAGTAATCTCGAGCTTGCTTATATCAGGAGACGACATGTGGCAATTGTAATAATAGATACGATGAGATTACGATATGGTGCAACTAAACAGAAAGTGTAGCTCTTACTTTCTAACTTTGTGTTAGTCCTCTTTTAGGGTTGGTAGGGTTATGATTAGTGCTTTAATCAAATCGTTCTGTATTTTTTTTTTTTTTAACACTACTGAAAAATTGCATCGCGAACTTGTCTATGGTAGGTGAAGTAGTAATATTGATGATTCTTATAGTCATATGAATAAATTAGTTGATTATCAAATGGTTGACTTACGTATGTACCAGCTTGAAAACTGTGGAAACATAGCAGTGTGGTGACTAGCCATGTGAAAATATTAGAAGACCAGGCACATTCATTATATGAAGAAGAACGCTGCAAACTAAAATCTTTGATTATCCCATAGATATACAACAAAATCATACAGAAGATCCGGCAAATGCTAGATGATCTAACATGTCATAATTTCCGGTTTGAAAATCCCAGTGTCTTTCTTCCCCTTTAGATAAGAAAGATGTTTTTCCATTCCAAGCTAATGTCCAAGAACCAATCGGAGCAGATTTAGAAGCTCTAACATACTTGTCGAGACTGCATGTACCTGCCCTTATATCTGCATCTGGTAAGCCAATTAGAGCACGGCCCAGAGCAATTTTAGTAGCTGCATGAGTATAAATCAAAATTTTATTAGCTCCTTGAGCACTTAACTGATCTATCAGAGCTTTTAACACCCTTTCACATCGGTCATGTAGTTCTTGTTCAGTTTCTCCGGTGGGATCTGGGTATTCAACAGGAGCATAAGAGTTGGATATACGTATAGAAGGAAACAACGATTGTAACAGTTCACGAGAGGCGGGTTGAGGAATTGTAGGTCTAGCCTTTTGGTACCACTCGCCAACACCATGCTCCAGGAGTAAAAGAGAAGGATCAAGGCTACAAGAATCACTGTTAGGTCTGCTGTGTTCTTTCATTTGCAAGTAGAAAGAAGCTGTTTCAATGCATCTATAAAATGGAGAAGAAATAACCGCGTCTATATCTGGAATGTTAGAATATATGAACTCGCCTAATTCTCTGGCCTGATCCCGCCCGTGTTTGGATAGAGACGGATCTGCTAAAATTCCAGTTGGAGACTCCGGAGGAACCACCACATCTGGATCCCAATTGGCTCGAAACCCGTGTCTAGCGATGTAAATCGTGGTTACCATGATTAATAATAACACTCCGAGTATATGTATATGTATATGACGCCAAGTATAATGAATGTAAGAACCCCTCCCTAATAGTAAGTAAGTAGTGAATAAATAAGTAAGATAGTAAGTACACGGGAAAATTCAGGTAGCCTCAAACTCTCTGGGACATCATCTATCTAAATGCCAATTAAGAAACAGTCAGATCCAGAAAATCACAAATTAGGCAAACCGTCAAGGTCAATGAGATAGGGTCATCCACTGCTAATTACAATTCTTTTAAAGGTGATAATTTTTTAGAACTTATAGGTCAGTAATAAAATTATGAGACTTTGTGTATAAGTGATAAAACTACAAAGTATATTTAAAGTATATAAATAATGTCAGGTCTACCGGCCCTCAATTACACATATTAATGTATTTGATGGGCACTAAGATGACCTAGTTTTTTCTCGCCTGAGGATTAGACACTAGTAAGACGCATTATGATGACGCCGCTAGTAACACGATTCCTGGCTTCCGCACGATAATAAATTATCAATAAAGAGAAAAAATCTGTTGCCCAGCAGTTGTTTTAATCTGGGTGTAGAATTAGAGCCGGGTAATGTCAGTGGTCTGTCGGGTCTCTCTTTCACTGTCAATAAAACACCTCTTCAGCCAAACAGGGCCTCCGATGTCCTTAAAATTATATTCTTTGACATTAAAACCGCCATCTTCGGCAACTTCGAGTATTTATGGTACGTTCACAGGTGATAAGTCTCAACAAATTCTAATAGCAAGCGGCTCCTGGTTAAGTCTGTATCAACCTAATCCTGATGATGAAAGTATTAAACTAATAGCCAGATCAAATGTATTTGCAACAATCAGATCCTTGTCTCCTATAAGAATATCAGGGGTTGCAAAAGAGTCGATTGTTGTTACTTCTGATTCTGGGAACCTAGTTGTCCTTGAATTTAATCCAAAGTCGAGGCAGTTTGTTCAAGTAATCTGCGAACCTATCGGTAAAAGTGGTATACGCCGTACAGTTCCTGGAGAGTACCTCTGTTCTGACCCTAAAGGAAGAGCATTGCTTGTTGCCTCCCTGGAGCGCACGAAGTTTGTATACACGCTGAATCGATCTTCTGATAACCACATCATCATTTCCTCTCCACTCGAAGCAAACACCCCTACAAATGTGGTATTTGCCTGTCAAGCACTTGATGTGGGCTATGAAAATCCCATATTTGCTACTATCGAATCTAGCTATGATTCGAGCTCAGAGATTTATAAAACGCGTGCTCTAGTCTATTATGAACTCGATCTGGGGATAAATAACGTAGTGCGACATCGCACTAGCTTAAATAATGATTCAGCATCTTTTCTTTTGGCTCTTCCTGGTGGTAAGAATGGTCCATCTGGTGTATTATTAGGGGCTTCGGGCCGTTTATACTATCATAATCTGGACGGAACACTACTGTCAGCCCCTCTTCCATCCAGTAGTTCATCCACTGATTCGACTGTTTCAATTGTAGCAGGAACAGTACATAAGTTGAAGGGCACTTCATTTGCTCTGCTTCAATCCTCTGAAGGTAACCTGTTCAAGGTTGATTTTATAATAGATGATGAAAGCGAAAAATTGAGTAAATTTACGATCACCTTTTTTGCCTATGTCTCAGACATGTCCAATTTTTTGCACATTCTCAAAACTGGCCATATTTTCTTTGTTTCTGAATCTGGTTTTCATTCACTCTATCAGTTTGAAAAGTTATCTCCAGATGATGACAGGGCCATCATAGTGTCCTCCTCCTCTAATGAAGATAATCTCGACATTCTCACTTCTCATTTTGACTCTTATGATACTGGGACTCTTTCTCTAGTTGCAAATATTGAATCTTGTTCTCATGCTTCTGTCTATGGTGGCATTATTCCGGCAACGCCACAATCTGGAATGCAAATATTGTCGCTATGTGGTCGCGGGAACAATTCAAGAATTTCGTTGCTTAAAAATGCTATTAAAGTCTCAGAGATAGTCACCAGTGATCTTCCAGGAAATCCTTTGTCTATTTGGGCTACTAAAATGCTCAGTACAGATGAATATGACAAGTATATTGTGATAAGTTTCTCAAATGCAACATTGGTGCTGGAAATTGGGGAACAAGTTGAGGAAGCAACGGACTCTAACCTGTTATTGAATGTCTCAACTATCGCAGTTTCTCAAGTCGGTTATGACGGTATTGTTCAGGTAACCCGTGGAGTTCTCCGACACCTTCATACTACGACTAATGAGGTACAAGAGTGGAGTCCCCCTTCTGGAGACTACATTATTGATGCTGTCATGAATTCTAGACAAGTAGTGCTTTATACCTCATCTCAGAAAATAATATTTTTTGAGGTGGATCAAAATGGTATACTTAACGAATATTCCAGTCATAAATACTTTAGTTCTAAAGTATCTGCTTTTGGAATAACTCCATTCTCATACGACAGCCAGAGCTGTTCTTTTCTTGCTGTTGCTTTTGAAGATCTGACAATTCAAGTACTATCTTTACAAGATCAAACTATGTTTGAAGCATTATCTTTGCAAGCCGTGAGTGCCAAGGTTTCTTCCATATCCATAACTAAAATGGCTGATGGATTGGGTGATGCCGATGAGACCCTATTTCTACATGTGGGCCTCACTAGTGGTATATATATTCGAACTACTATAGATGACATATCTGGAGAACTCTCCAATACAACTACGAAAGTTCTAGGTGCTGATCCTGTACGTCTTATTCCAACAATTGTTGAAGGGCAAAGTGCTATGTATTGTCTATCTTCTCGATCATGGCTGGCGTATACATCTAATAAGACATTGAAAATTTCTCCCTTGGATTTTCAGCCACTTTACCATGCTTCACCTTTCTCTGGAGAGCCTGTACCTGATAGTCAGATTGGTGTCTATGGTAGAACTCTATGTATCTATTCTATAGAGAATTTGAGCGAATCTGTTCTTTCAAGCTCAACTAATTTGAAGTGCCAACCGCGAAGAATGGTATCACATCCACGTTTACCACTGACATACATCATTGAAAGCCAACATTTTAGCGACGGAACCCAATCGGTATGGAACTCTCATTTAGAGATCTTTGATGAATCAGCTCAAAAGATAGTGCATTCTCAACATCTCTCCGATAATATTGCTACTTTTGCTATTGAATATGTTCAGTTTGAAACCCGAAAGGACTCGTCTTATTTAGCCATAAGTGTCGCTAGAGGATACAATACTCTTCCTCGCTCTTGTGTTTCAGCCGGAATACAAATATATGAAATTGGTAATAATGGTTTACAAATTGAGTTTATTCATGAAACTTCATTATCTAGTATAGCATTGGCTTTAAAGAGTCTGAATGGTCGGATTATCGCGGGTATGGGGAATGTATTACGACTTTATGATATGGGAATGAAGCAACTTCTTCGAAAAGGGGAGGTGACAATTCCTGAGGCAACTGAGATCATGGGTATTGATGTCCATGACCTGACAATATCGGTATCAGACATGATTCATTCGGTTTTTTTCTACATTTTTGATACTTCTTCTGGTGAATTTCTCCGTGTTTCAGAAGATTTTATACCTCGCTACTGTACGGCATCTAGAATGCTTGATTCTGAAACAGTTGCTGGTGGAGATCGATTTGGTAACATTTGGGTGTTAAGAGCAAATGAACAGAGCTCTACTGAAGCCAAGCGAGGCACTTTATCATCAATTGCTTTGAATCGTCCGAAGTTTCTTCAAGGAGGACCATTTCGGTCCTCGTGCATCGCGCATTTTAACGTTGGTGATATTCCAACTATGGTCAACAGCGCATCAGTGGTTTCAGGTGCACGAGAAGTTCTTGTATGGGTAGGTCTAAATGGTACTATTGGTTCGTTGATCCCCCTACAGACCGCTAGTGACTTTAAGTTTCTCCAAAAACTAGAAAGTATCGTACGTACTGAAGCCCCTTCTCTGGTCGGAAGAGATTCATTGATATACAGAGGGTATTATGTTCCTGTTTCAAACGTGATTGATGGTGATCTTTGCGAAGAATTCTGGTCCTTGAGCCATGAACAGCAAGAATCGGTATCAGAGAATGTTGGCAGATCAGTAAAGGACATCACCCGCTTTCTTAACGAGATAAGACTCCACTATCTTTTCTAAAATCTAATATTATACTTTAATGACATTATGACTCTAGTATTTTATGTAATTCTACATTAGGTGTTCTTTTTTTTTTTTTTTTTTTTTTTTTTTTTTATTTTTTTAATACTCTCTTTAATACAAAAATTTACACCTGCCCCTGTCCCTAATTACTGTTATCGCCCCCCCCCCCCTTCTTT
>JAJMFD010000031.1:0-55103 GCA_030574535.1 Tortispora starmeri | reverse complement strand
TTTTTTTTTTTTTTTTTTTTTTTTTTTTTATTTATCTACTAATCTACTTTAATCAGGAAGTAATCCGCGCTCCATGCTTCCATCTTCCAGCAGCGCCCTCCCTCCCACTATTCTCAAGGTGTTACGTATTTCGTTGCTCTCTTACCCCTTTCTCCCTGTCTGCTGACATTCCAGCATTAACCCAGCAGGCCCTAGATTATAATCGTGCTTTCCATTTTGTTGTGACCTTTTATTCATTTTCCCCCCTTTTCCTAAGCATTATTCTGATGGAAAATACAGTCAATGAACAAGAAGCAATAGAGCAGTTTCTAACTATTACTGGTTGGCAAGGGGAAAGAGATCATGTACTGCCTTTCTTACGCCGTTTTCGATTCAGCCTCGAGAATGCTATTGCCAATTATTACGACAATGGTGAAATTGTACCACCATCTAATGACACGCCCGAAATTGAACCATCTCATCCATTTACCCCAAGGTCTTCTCATTTGCCAAATTCAATCCCCTTATTCGACAGTTTAGTACAAAGTCGAGCACCGCTGATAGGTACGCAACCGCAAGAAAATACAACGAAACGAAAGTTTGGATCATCTTGGATATCATTTATTTGCTCTTGTGGCTCTGTACTATTTAGGCCAATTTTGATCATATTTGGTATACTAAGAACAATTCTTCTATTGCTTCCTAATTATTTTCCTGCTTTATCTCGACTACTACCTCAGAACTCAACATTCGCCCCAAAATCGCCACGATCTAATGCTCTCGATTTCATCTCAAGTTTCGAGGAAAAATACACTAATGGACCAGATTTTTTTGAAGATAGTTATATGGAAGCACTCAAGACGTCCAAGGCCAGTGGCAAGTGTTTATTGGTTATTCTACAGAGCGACACTCATGAACTTACAGAGTCATTCAATCGGCTGGTACTATCTAATGAACGCTTGAATCGATTTATTGTAGAAAATGATATTCTTGTATGGGGTGGAAGTGTAAAGAATTCTGAAGCTTACCAATTAGCAACGGAGCTGAATTGCACTGAGTACCCATTTATGGCCTTGATATCGGAAACAAGGCAAGGGGGAGGTTTGGATAGTATGCATGTTCTAGGTAGGATATCTGGATCAGATGCAATATCTGCAGATAACGTTATAGCCTACTTACAGATATTGTTAGCCAAATATCACCGTATCATGGAGAATATGAGATATCTGCAGGCAGAGCAAGAAGCTGCTCAAAACACTCGTGATGCCGATAGAAGGCTTAGAGATGAACAAGATTTGGCATACCAACAGTCATTAGCTGCTGATAGAGAAAGAGAACAGCGTCGAAGAGAAGAGGATGAACGCACTACTCAAGAACTTTTACTACGACAGCAGGAAGAAAATCGCCGACGTTTACAAGACGAATTACGAGGAAGGTGGAGACTATTAATAGCACAGGATATCGAGCCTGAGCCTGAAAATTCAGCTGATAGTGCACGTTTGAGTATAAGATTGCTGGATGGAACTCGTGTGGTACGCAGGTTTAAACGTTCCACAACTATTGAAGAATTATACAAGTTTGTTGAATGTTACAACATCTTAGATTCCGAAGAGGTACATAGTGTTGTTGAACCTCTACCAGAAGATTGTAATTTTGATTATAAATTTCTTCTTGTATCTCCTATGCCTAGAATGGAGATTAACTTATCGTCTCAGCCTTTGGATAGTCTTGAGTTTTTATGGCCTAGTGGAACAATTATTGTTGAGCCTTTGGAGTTTGAACAAAGTTAACAACTCATTTAAGAAGTGTATTTAACAGATTCTGTATATTTATTTTAGTATCAAAGACTATATTATCTAATAGCTTAATCTTTCATTCATAAAGGTTATTACGATACGATTTGCTCCTGCCACATTCGATGCAAGATTGATATATCGAAGCGAGCAAATGATCGTATAATTAGAGTTTCAATAGATTCATTGCGCAGTTGAAGTGAAGGCTAGTTGTCTCTTTTGTTGCTCACGAGCCCATTTTGCTGTATCGTGTGTGGCAGCATCGAATGATGGGTCTGTTTTCGCCTTTTTTATAATCGTAGTAACCCAATCATTGGCGAAAAAGGAAGAAACCTCTCCTGCAGGGTACATAGATCCAATATCTCCAAGAATTCCAACAACTGAACGTACCACTGTCTCACTTCTCATCATCATCCGGTCCATACAAACCTGATGCAAGAAACCAAAAATATTCTGAACACTTGGTCCTAGAAGCTGGGGATTAGTGCTCAGTCCGGAAACTATACCGACATAAGCATCCAAAATAGCCTCTTTCAAGTTATAAGAGTAATCATTCATTTCAGTTGTGGTAGGAGTAACTGCGGTTCCGGCAGCTTCTAGCAATGCTAAAACATCAGTGGCATAAGCCACAAATGCATCTCCGAGCTGAGATGCTATGTCTCCTAAAGTAGAGAGTACAGTCGGTTTCAGATCACGCTGCTGTGCTTCTGTAAGTATTCTATATAAAAGTGGCATTATATCGGGAGTAAATCGAGTAAACTCTGGACCTATTGCCTGACAAATATCAGAGACTAAGCCAATAGAAGTATTGCAGACTTCAAATTCCGAAGTAGACATCAATCCTTGAATGAGAAAGGGAGAGAATGCATCCATGTAGGTTACAAACTTCACCTCGACAGCAGTTGCGACAGCGCCAATGCATATTAAAATATCTTCTTGGATTGAAGAATTTCGCAGTGATCGTTGAAGCATACTAAGCAGTAGAGTCATTATCTGATCGGAGGCATTCACCACACGCTCTCCCATTCGGCGAATTATGCTAGTCAGTAGAGTAAGTAAACTTGTTTGCAATTCTTCCAAATTGTTCCGATCGTCGATGTTAACAAGATTATTCTGCATATCTAACGTAAGATTAAGCCGAGATCCTACAGTTGCGGATAATTGCTCAACTGTAGGAAGAACATCTTCTGAGGCATATATGACCATGGAAGATAAAGCCTCATATGCTGAGGTTCTCGATGATGCTTCATTGGTAGGTCTGTCAGAAACTTGTACTAATGCAGCAACAATTTGTTCATAATAGGGAGACATATCAGTAGATTCCGACGAGGGGCCATCTACACACAACTGTTCGACCAAATTTATCAAGGTCCAGCAGCAATTGGTCGACACGCGAGGATGATCCTGGAAACCAGTTAAAAGAGTATTGATAATAGCAGGAAGCTGATTTTCAATATCAATCCCTGATATGACATAATCAGCCATCCTCCCTAAACACCAAGCAACGGTATCTTTTACTTGAAGAGAAGAGTCATTCATCAGATGAAGCATAGGTGGAAGAGCCTGTCTGATGAGATTCTCCAGAGCAGCAGGTTCAGGACCATCAAGAATGGAACCAAATGCCATTACGGCAGCCTCACGTCGCTGCCACTCTGTGCTACCTAAATTTTGCTCCACAAAAGCAAGAACAGGCTGAACAATCGCATTTCCAATGCATTGCGAGAATAGCTGAAGGCATGATCCTGCAGCCATTGAAACCGTCCAGTCATCATCTTCAGCATCATCGTTTTGGCGAACAAGCAAATCAAATAGGGTGGGCAAAACAACTCCAAGAGCGGTGGTGGCAAAGTTATAAAGTTGTGGTCTATTCTCAGTAGAATCTGGGTTCTCTTCGATTTCTTCACGAATTATAATTTCTTCCTCACAAACTGTAGACCAAAATTCGACAGCCATGGAAGCAACTTCATCGTCGCTGCTTTGCATTCCAGCCACGGTAAGACCAAATAAAGCTCTCTCCATATATGAATTCATATATTGGTAGTATATATTCATGATTCGGGCCAAAGCGCCAAAAACAGCAACCTGTAATTTGGTATCTTGCACTTGAGATGCTTCGCAAACTACCTGCATAATGAAATTTCGCTCTTGCTCATGAGCAAAATTTTCACGGATGAACTCAAGTGAGTCGACTAAAGCATTAATTGCTGCAAGGCGAACAGCAAGACTAGGCTCAGATTTCTGCGCACCTTTAACTATTGCAGTCAGAATTCCACTAGACTGTGAAGCAATTCCCGCATTAGATGGATCAGCATTCTCACAAATGTAGCCTATAGCCATTAAAGAAGCTCGCTTCACACTTTCTGGCTGTTCCAAATCGGTATTGGTTACTAATGTGGGCATTAAATCCGGCCATTCACCAGTGGGAATGTCAAAAAAGGCGATTGCAGCAATCAATTGAGCAGCAGTGCTAGCTACCTGCTGCTCAGGAGAGCGAAGTAGTGAAAGGGCGGTTTGCTTTAAGAGATTCTTGATAGCAGGATCAGTGGCAGCCCAACGTTTATGGTTTTCAATGGTGGTTTGAGCATCCTTAGCATTTAGATGGTTCTTAGCAACAATACATGCAAGCATTCGAACCTGTACAGGATTCTCTTCATTGCCCATAGTAGCTGTCAGAGCATTTAAATAAGCAGGAAACTCGGTATCTCCGAGATGTTTTAATTGAGCCTCAGCTTTAGCACGAGCCTCAGCATCAGGATTCAGAAGGGCATCGCTGAGAAGGTTAGATATATCCATAATAAAATTGCTGGTCAGTAGGGTTCAAGAGTCGAGTCCGATGAGTAGAAAGAACACAGAAACTATCTTATGGCAATAACGAAATATATCAGGAAGAAAGATGAGACTGGAACAAAAATATACAGAGAGTACGCTTTTCTTTGTCAAGATGATGGTATAAAAATTTGTTTTCCTGTGTATTAGCTAACTGTTTAACTAATTAGGTGCTGTGAATCGAGTCAAAGAATATAATAGAGATAGAAGATATGTTGTTTGTTTAACTCTCTACTTAAGGGTACAGTTGCCTAAGCTGAAGAAAAGGTGATTAGGGTTACGTTGCCCAGGAGACATCTACCTAATCAGAACTTCATTGGTAGGTAAGGTGTATATTTATAGCTAGTTCTCCATAAACTGGTATATTCTTAGAAGGATTGAATTGTATTTAGAAAATAATCTAAAAAACACAATATACTATGTCTGACGCTGATAAAGAATCACGGCCACGGAAAGAGCGCGAGGCTATTATGGATCTCGAGAAATACATGGACCAGCGAATCCGAGTTAAATTCACCGGAGAGCGTGAAGTGGAAGGGACATTGAAAGGTTATGATAAACTTATGAACCTTGTATTAGAAAATGTTCAGGAAATAAGTGGTGGCTCTTCACGAAAATTTGGTCGGATTGTTGCTCGGGGTCCATTATTACTACTAGTAACTCCAGTTGAAGGCGCACATTCGATCGATAATCCATTTACTTCTGCTAATTGATCATCTCAACTGTAAATTCAGATGCTTGTATATTTACATTTTACTGCACATAACGCTTCCTATATATTGCATTTTGTGGTCATGAAAGTCTTATATATTACGTATATTGATTAAGCTTGGGGTTGAAACATTTTTGACTCTCTTCATACCGTCTGTTCTTTCTGGGACTGGAAAACTTCGTAATGCTTTTGGTCATTTTGTAGCATGAGAATCAAATCTTTTCCATGATGGCTTCCAACAGCTAATCCTGCCGGCTTCTCAGTCACGTCTAATGCTATGGTCAGTGAGTTAAGCTTCTTGTAATGAAGAGACGACCCATTAAACTTTGAAATTTTGTTTGACGGTAAATGTAGTACGTTAAGATTGTACTTTCCATCCAATTCCAAGATTAATGCCAGAAATCCTTCTTTGATGAACCCTATCTGGACTATTTGGCCGTCAAGGTATACGCATAACGTTTCGACATTGAAGCTCTCCTCAGGAGAGAGAACAAAACGGCATATATTCAGTAATTGTTTTGACCCAGCAGCTACCCATACAGCGGATTCCTGGTCTGTAATTATGGTTTTAGTATCGAATGCAATATCCTCACCGGCTAACTCGCTTGTTATAATTCCATTGGAATTCTCTTTCTCCTCTTCGCTGCTAAATTCGGGTAAAAACAAACGAACCCGAATGCTGTCTCTCAGAGATATTTGTTGCCGAATAATAGCAATTGATTCATGCATGAAAGTCTTGTGTAATTCATCGATTTCATCAGCTAATGGTTGAAGTACTGGCAACTTGTGATATTTAAGGAAAATGGAGCTGTCGAGAAATTCGAGTAAATACTTTTCGACCCTCTGCCAACTTGCATCTACTTTCAAATTATCACCTTTAGCTTGAGAGACGTAATATTTTGTAAACCACATGATGAAACTTTGGAAATGTTCACTTTCTTGCCGTATCTTGCTGAGCATCAGATGAGACTCAACAAGAAGTTTCTGTATGGTATTGCGCAAACGGTCGATCTCTTCATCATTCAATCCCAGAGGCTTCGCTCGTTCTTTCCATGATGCTAGGCCTCCTAGCTCTTGTAGAATAACTAATGCATGTTCGGATGCTGGAATCAAATACAAGGCTAACTTACGTACAATAGCGTCTGTAGCAGTATTGTATGTGGACTTCCAAGATTTAATACCGCGTTCTCCAAGATCATCTAGAATCCAGGTCTTAAGCTCTTCGTTAGGTACACCCAGCATTAGAAGCTGGTAAAGATCTGTGATTAAAGACGTAGACGGGTAGGAAGATAGTAGGTCATTGATAATTTTCTGTGCAGCATAAATATCCTGCTCCAGTGATAATATGACTTCCTTTGAGTAATCTGATATTAATTTTAAACGAGAAGACGCTAAAGATAATAGATTTAAATACTTCCCGAACCGTTTCACAAAGTTCATCTGAATTGGGGTGGCCACAAGGTACGTATCAGAACAATCATTCTGAACTATAGACAATAACAAGTGAGTAGCAGGACTCACACATGTATGCGCCAAAAACCTTTTCTCCACAGGCACGCAAATGTCGGGGATAATAAACCTTCCAGAGATTGCTAAGGAAAAACGAAGTTCATTAGATGACGATAGATATGAACCAGAAAAAACAATATCGAGAGAATGGGCTTGGCTAGAATTAAGCTGAAAGGCAGAATCAAGAAACTGCTGAGTATTAAAAGGAGTATCAGATGAGTAACCGGTAGAGCCAGATACAGGCTGTAAAGCAGAAAGCCTTGGTAGCTTGGTAGACAGATCAAAGTCCAAGTAAGATCGGATCAACCATTCTTTCGTTGGAGAAGGCGTTAACGGGGCTGACCACGTCAAAATATGATCACTGGTCAAGGTAGGTTTGTCTGATAGAGCGATTGGCGCATCCAATACTGAAGATATCTTTCCAGAATCGGCATCACATACCCTCCATTTAAGATCTGAATACACTAGTAAGATGGATTTGCCATCTGGGCTCCAACATAATGAAACGACAGAAGGTCTACCTTTGACAGCCAAGGTCCACACCCGAGTTCCGTCAACTCTATAAGCGCAGACTACACTTCTCGATAATACAAACAGTGCCAAATCAGAAACTGGGCTCCAACAACATAGCCGACTATCTGCCACACCTGGTACTTGAAGGCTCGCCACTAAAGACAAATTTGATGCCATAAATTTTTATCTATACACCTACGGGAAAAGATTCGGTAGTCCAGGTGAGATAGGAACGTAGAGTGAATTGGTCACAGTTGAATGTAGTACTAGTGATCTTTCCTCTACTACTGACCAGATCGGGACAATTCACGAAACCTCTCTCCCTTCTTCTCTTCCTCTCTCTTTACGGCGTGTTAGGTTATGAAAACTCTTGCATTATTTACTTGAACTTTTCCAGTTGGTTTATATTATAGTGAGTTTATTGATTCTATTATAAATGGATAAAGCCAGTAAGTATAATAATTTCTCTAGCTGCCTCTAAATATGTTACTTTCATTATATTTTGCTTTTGGTAACTTGTTATGAGTTGTTGGGCCCGATTGGGTGGGTACCCCCTGACTAGCTTCAATCTATGCTTTGAAATTTCGACTAAGACATATGTGTCAGTATTCCATTATCACTGCTAACTTAGAATCTGCCTCTCTCAATGAGACTCGATGTCGCAATGAGCTTATCCATGGATATTGTCGGTATCGTGATAGAGGATGTCTGTTTCGGCATGATAACCGATTGTCAGGAGAAGCACAGGATATCAACAATAGTAACAATTCCATTTCTGTGGAGACTAAAGGTAAATTCTCATCTGATTCGAAGATTGGTGTCAAGGTCACGGCTGCACCGTTTATCCCCTCAAATTCCTCTGTGATGGTTAGTCCAATGGTTCCTGATTCATTGACTCCCGGCATCAATTCGCATCTATCTTCTAACACATCACAACTTCCAATTTCTGAGTTTTCGGGGGCATTTAGTGCAATAAATCTCAGCTCACCTGCTCTAGGAATATCTCAACAACCAGATAACTCTTATTATAACCAACACATGTTTTACCAGCAAGATTCCGTAGCACTCAAGCCTCCTCAACGTCATCTCTATGCTCCGCGTGCTCCATTCAGGCAACCAATTCCTCCTAATCTTCGATATCCATCAGATCTGTTCTGTGATTTGGATTTGCAGGAGGATTTGCTAAATAAATTATATGATACACTACAAACGTTTCCTACAGGTCTGCCTCAACCAATAGGTAACTTTCACTCACTAATTCCTCTGGACACTGATAATGCCTATTTTTGTCTAAAAGGTTATACTGTTTCATCTTACAAAGCATTTTCAACTGAAAATGACCTAACGTACCTACTCTTAAGAATTACCAATATTCGACTGGGCCCGCAGAAATCTTTAAAGGCTCTCCAGCGGTGGCTAAAGGTAGCTTCTCCTTCGCTGGTTACAGTTTATGAAGCTTTTACTACATTAGCTTTTGATGATTGCTCTATAATTTTTGTTTATGACTACTTTCCTTTAGGTAGCAGCATCAAGTACCTACCGGAATATGGATCAAAATCTACTCTTTCAGAAAAGGATACCTGGGTATATTTTTCTCAATTACTTATGGCTGTAAAAACTATTCACGATGCAGGCTTGGCCGCTAGGTGTATCAATTCGACTAATGTTTTGGTCACCGGCTCACAGAGAATTCGCTTACTTGGACTAGGTACAATGGATGTCCTTGAGCCAAATGCTCTTGGTGATCTGGCTACTAGTCAAGCGGAAGATTTGGCTGCTGTCGGTGATATCATATTGTCGTTATTATGTCCATTTACGGTTGATTCTAATAATCGAGCTAAAGCTCTAACTTCTGCTAAGACGGCGTATTCTGCCGACCTTTCAAAAGCGCTTTATGGTCTCTATGGATTATCCGATGACAGATCTATAAATCGTACAATATCAGTTTCTTCGGTTTTGGAGCTTTGCGGGCCTGGTATTTTGACAGTTTTGGAAGGCCAGTATGCTTATAATGATCGAGTAGAGCAAAATCTAACTCGTGAACTGGAAACCGGTCGAATCGCCCGATTGATGTTTAAGCTGAATTTTATAATTGATCGACCAGAAGATAATAATGATTCACGCTGGAAAGAATATGGGACTTTTCATATCATCAAATTGTTTCGAGAGTACGTGTTTCAACAAGTCGACGAAATGGGTCGACCAGTTCTTGATCTGGTTCATGTTATAAGATCTCTGAACAACCTTGATGCAGGAGTGGATGAGCGTATAATGCTGGTGACTTCAGATGAACAAACTAGTATTATTGTGACATTCAAAGATTTGCGAAATACGGTAGAGCTTGCTTTTAACGAGTTAGTTAAATCTGCCTCTAAGCATAATATATAGAGGGAAGATGTCACAATAAAAAAGGGAATTTTATATTAATCTGTAGAAGTATTAGAAGTTATGTATTTCTTAGTTATATATTTCAGAATGTATGTTACCACTAATTATTTTGAAGTCATTTAATGCTATTATTGATTTAGAGTGGTTTAAGTTGTGATGAATAATTCTTGGATTCTTTAGTAATTTTTACTTTTCGGGAAACTTTGTTACAAACCCCGCAATCTCAAACTCGAAAGACATAGTAGTGAATTATCAATCAGCCGACAAATAAACACTCCTTGATATAATTTAATCAGCAAATTAAGCAAGAACCTCCTCAACATTTATCTGGTTTACTTAACAGACATGTCACTATTATCGCGCAAAGTGAAAGTTGCGCTGGTGCAGTTTGCAGCTGGTGCCGACAAAGCATTGAATCTAAAAAATGCGGAAAGTCGAGTTCTGAAAGCTGCAGCCGAAGGAGCTCAGATAGTGGTTTTACCGGAATGCTTCAATAGTCCTTACTCAGTCAGTGCCTTCCCGGAGTACGCAGAAGATGTTCCTGGCGGCCCAAGTGGGGAATTCTTGAAAGCCCTAGCTGCAAAAACAAAAACGTATTTAGTTGGAGGATCAATACCTGAAAGAGCGAGTGATGGGAAATTGTATAATACTAGTTTGACTTTCGGACCCGATGGATCACTTCTAGCCTTGCATCGTAAGGTTCACCTGTTTGATATTGATATTCCTGGAAAGATTAATTTCAGAGAGAGCCAAACATTATCTCCTGGAGACCATGCCACAGTTGCTACTTTGTCAGGACTTGGAAATATAGGAATAGGAATCTGTTACGATGTGAGATTTCCAGAACTAGGTATGGTGGCTGCTCGTAAAGGGAATGCTTTCGCCTTAGTGTATCCTGGAGCTTTTAATATGACTACAGGACCGTTACACTGGGAATTGCTAGCTCGAGCTCGAGCAGTGGATAATCAAACATATGTGTTAATGTGTGCGCCAGCTCGGGATCTATCTGCGTCATATCACTCTTGGGGTCATTCGCTTGTATGTGACCCTAATGGAACGGTCATAGCTGAAACCGATGAAACTGATTCGATAGTTTATGCTGAACTTGATCCTGGAGTCATTGCATCTGTTCGTGCTGGGATCCCTGTTACTACTCAGCGTCGATTTGATGTGTATAAGGATGTGGATGCCCGCATCAGCTGTGATACGTGAGCATTCATTTTGCTACAAACAATATCATTATAAATTAAAAGCAAGTGATTCATAATTCTGAAAGGAAAATTGCGCCAATAAATAACTATCTAGGATTTTTGGGAGATAAGTTATCGTAAACTGATGTCCATTTTCTCCAGACCGCAGAAACGTAGTTGCTTGATTGCACTTAAATTGACATACATATATATACCTTATTATTCTCCTTTTCGCCTCGTGTCGTACCCATCGCGATGACTAAAGACCAACCATTTAGTGAATCGGATGGAGGTTCAGCAAATATTAAAGATCTTCTCATACGAATTAACGAGGCAGAAATTGCTGCTACGGTAAGTGGATCCTATGCATATATCAATGCCAAGAGGTTTACTAACTATTAGCGTATGGAGGAAATGATGGACAAAGTTGAAGCTAAAATAGATGGAATGCTTAATTATGATCTTCTTGCTGATTTAGCTGCTGAAGTCGACAGGCAAATCAAATCCTTAGATCAAACAAGTGAAACCAGCGACTCACCTCTCGTCAAAAGAATCTGAGCGAGTATCGTATTTAACTATCTTACTGCTATCCTGCTACTAAAGCGTAGCAGTTTCTGCATGGGGGCACAGTAATTTGAATTGATTATAGTATATGTTATATCTTCTATACGGAATAAATAACATTAAAAGTAATTTTTGATAATCTCAGAGGATAAATAATTTTTATAAACAAGCTCGCATTCTCACTTTCTACTTGGTTTTCCCTCTCGAACCGGGTTCATTTTATACTTTTTCTTAATCAAGACTAAGGTTACCTAGTAGATGCGATGCCTTCTGCCACTCAATATCGGTACCGCCACACTACCATTTCGCCACCAAACTTGCCTGATTTAGACATATTTGATCCATCACTGGAAGTACTGGCTGCTGATAATCACACTTACAATGACTCAACCACCATTCAGCTTCATGATCTTAATTCCAAAGTTCGATCATGCGCATTTGAATCAGATATTAACCGCTCTTCCATAGACACAATTCCATCTTCAAGATATATATATCATCAGGGAATTGATACAGAATCCGTTAAAATGGATCCTGCATGCATTCCTAGTGCTTTAGAACCTGAGAGTGACCGCGAAGGGGTTGACCAGACATCTTTCATAGAACGTGAAATTAACTCATTATCTCCAAAATCATTAAATTGTTCACCAAATATAGCTCATGCAAATTCCAAGGAAATCTCTTTTGCTGAACTAGGTTCCAGTTATATGAATCGGTGCCGCTCTCGTCATGCAACCGATGATCATCAAACAAAACTGCGACAATGTTCCGTTTGTAATTCTATCCTATACCACGGTACTGGTGAGTGTACCGAAAACGACCATTTGGTGAATTTACTTCCCATTATCTGCGAAAAGACTAGTTTTATTCACCAAGAGGCCTCTGAATATAAAGGAGAGCCAGGTGTGTCCAATCAATGTATTTTAGGTAAGCTGATGCCGGATCACCAGTCAGTTAAACCTAAACAGATACAAGATTACCGGAACAACGATCATGACCACGTAGCAACATATGCTGAGAAGAATCTTGTTGAATTTCGTGATCCGGTTGATCCCTCTAAAGTATATATTATTCCTTTTGAAAAGGTGAAAAATTTGTCTAGCTTGGTGAAACACTTAAAGACTATATTTCCTGTACATAAAAAGGATATTCAGTCGCACCAATTTGAGTTATTGGATCTGAAAAGTAACAAGATAGTCATTGCTTCGCTTTGGAGCGTGTTGTGCCATCCTACTCAATATGAATTAGTCTGGCATCGCAAGAATAGTTTTAGTATACATTCAAGCCGATCTGATTCAAGCCGATCTGATTCAACCGGAAGACCCAGAACATCTAACAGCCAGATTGAAGATTTATCATACACTAATTCTCCATCGTCATTGCCACTGATGGTACCCTCATCTGTGTTTCATAAATTTCTACGTTGGGCATCAGAAAAATCTTGATCCTGGTCGGCTCGACTCAGACACCAAGAATAGCGTGCATGGGCAAGATATTCTCCATAGTTGGAGAAATTTAAACTAGGTTTAGGATATGAACCTAATTCTTTGGTTAGAGAATGGAGACACCCTGCTCGGCCCGAGACTGGAGAGAGCAACCAGTTCCTGAGAGACGTTGAAAGTAGGACTAGAGTATATTATATAGTTAGAAGAAATGTAGAATTCGGTAAGATAGATCTATGCATACTCTAGAAACTTAGTTTATCCTGTGCCCTTCATAATTTCCCCTACCAGAATAGCTATGTATAATCCTCGTCCTTACCCTAACCTGGAAAATCTCATCCTCCGAAAAAGAGGAAGGCGAGCCCAACCAAGTAGGACATTCAGAAACTCCCTACTCCTTGCCGTCAAACTACCAATTCTGTGTCGTGTCGCACACTGATTTAGACGACGCTTATTTGTATTTTGGTAGATTCTTTCTTCATCATTTTGCCTTTTTGCTATCAGTCTCACCTGGTTTTTGGTAAATAGAATCAAACTGTTTCTTTTTATTGACAATGGGGCTTTTTAGCCGTAAAAAGAATAAAGTGTCCCCGGATCTGGGCAAGACTACTTCAACGCATTTCAAAATGAGCTCATCCGAGTCATCTGCACGAGTTCTGAACGCTGTTAATGAAGAGCAGCCTTATGAAGTTAATAACCGGCATTCGCAGGGCACAATGTCTCCTGAAGGCATGTCGCGCGATCTGGCTGGCAATCCGATAGGTAAGTATTCTCTTCTCCCCCTGTCAACTTGATGATGGATAACGTGTGTGTGAGTTTTCCCTCCGTATTTATCATAGGAACCTTATTAAAGCTCTTTTCTTTACTGAAAGGTTATACTAACGTCAGTTAAACCAGATCGCACAAACCCTACAAGATCTCGGGACGAACGGCCCTTGGCCACTATTATGGGATTTGAATATTGTGCTACAGGAGATCCGTCATACCTCGACCAGATTCAACAAACGGATGCTGCTTGGTCCGACAGGCGATACACTGATCATAGTTCTCAAGAATATAATTCGCGTAATTATCAACAGCGCCAGCCTGAGTACCCAGATGAATATAACCAGTACTACAATGGTTATGATGCGCAGAATGGTTATCAAAATGGACCTAGTCTCCAGCAACCTCCCCCCCCTCCTCAAGAAAGAAAGATTATTTCATTGGGGGATGGTAATTTAGCCCCCACCACTGCACTTTCCTCGCCCTCTTACAGCTCTACAACTCCAAAGAAAGAGAAGAAAGGCTTATTCGGCCGCAAAAAGTAATTATTCACCACTTCAACTTATTTCTTCACTTCTGTCAGCCCTGCTTGTTATTTGCTTTTTATTGGGATCTCATTTTTACCTATTGGGTTCATCTTATGTAACGGATTATCTTTACTCGCTCTACGTATATAAACATTTTGGATTTCTGAATACCTCCCTTATTATTTCAGAGAATGAGGAGGTTCATAATTCATTTTTGGCTCGCCTCTGTATTGTCTTTAATTTAATTCTTTGAAGGCTCTTTTTTCATTAGTTTTGACTTCTTCTAGCTGCCAATTCTATTAGACTTATTATTGTTCCTTATGATCGTCTATATATAATATGTACGTATTACTTGTCATGCCAGTTTAATGTATATCAGAGATTCTCAATGATTGTAATATTTCTAAAAGGCTAACTTTGTCTTAATTTATACTTTCTTTTATTTCATCTTCATCGATCTTTGTTGCATAGAATGCAGCGAAACAACGTGGAGTGAATTCCCATTCCTTCTAAGCACGCAGAATGGTATCCGTGTCCACAGCGGAACACCACCAGTGAGCTCTTTTTCTCTGTTTCATCCATGGAGCAGTCATTTAGTCCATTAGATACCATCCAGTCCTTCAGGATGTTTTCTCCTTTCATATTCGCTCCTTTTCCGACCATACATTTGCCACAAATTTGGCATTCTGTCAGTCCTCCAGGATCGGCATTCCAGAATGTCCAGCCGTGTCGACTTAAATATTCATGTGAAGCAGGAGTACATAGCTGCATTGTGTGTCCAATGAGTTTCATCATTTTTTCCTGGTAACGATATGAATCAAATACTGAAGCAATAATCCTTTTGAGAGAACCCCTGCCGTAATCAAAGAAATCGCCAGTTTTAGAAGTCTTCAGTTCTTCTATCCAAAAAGTAATGTCCTCTAAAAGTGACTTCAATACTCTTATAAAAGATATTTTTAGTCTCGTTCTATTAGATGGGTTGTTGTGGCCGAAACTACCTAATCCCTTGTTCGACGTAGCCAATGCTAGAAAAAAGCATTCTTGTATCTTCCCTCTAATGTTATTAGAGAGTATGGCATCCTCATCTTTATTTCTGAAGGATCTGTTACTAATCAAAAACCATAATTTCAGGCTATATGCCAGGGTTTTATACCATAATTCCTCAACATCTGCTAGATCTTCCTCTGTATTGCAGACTAGTGATAGTTTCAAACAACAAGACTTCAAAAGTTCTATACAATACACAATATTCATTTTAATATCAGTATGAGAAGAAACTTTGCCGGTAATTTCATCAATTTCATGATCAAATTTAGCAGATATAAGTGTAGCACAATCACGATAATGACCTTGCTTGTAGTATAGCTCTCCCAAAAGGTCCTCGTACTGACTGGATATAAAGAGTGGTTTTATCATAGCAGTATTCAATCTTTGAATAACCTCATCATTCAAATCCTTGAGAACTTCATTCAAAATGGGAGAGTCAGACTTCATTAACAAAATGATGTAGCGCTCAAAAGCTTCGTGATGGTACCAACCAGGCAGAGTTTCTGTTGGGTTATTCTTCCACGACTGGATCAGAAACGAGAAAAAGTATAAATAAGAACTATCATCTAAATATTTTTCAATGCTATTGAGAACCTCAGGATCATACTGTTCAAGAAGCAATGTCGTCCGCTCCGCGCTAACGAAAACTAACTGGTCTAACAAAGCGTGTAAGATTTCCCTGTAACGGGCAGCTAGTTCACTAGATTCGCTTTTGGAGAATATAAATGCATCCGTAAAGTAGGGGAAGACTTCATTAGCATTATCGAATAGTTCCTCTGGATCAAATGACTCGAGTAAGTCGCCAAATTTCTGTTCTGAAAAATAAAGATATCTTAACACAGATTTATAATCTGCTTGTTTGAGTAAAGAAATCACAAAATCTAAATCTGCAGGCTTATACTGAGAGAATAGTGATTCTAGTGCAATCTCACACTCGTTTTTCAATAAAACACTGTCAGGTGGCTCATCACATAATAGTGCTATCAAAGCTTCCTTAGTCTCATCAGATATGTAGATAAACTGAATAAATTTTGCATAATTAGACAGTACGAATGATGCTAGCCTCATAGTCTCTTCCTTTTCCCACTCTTGCATGCTCTCATCAAAGAAGACCTGTAGCAAAGCTTCAATTATGGATTGGCGAGAAGCTTTACGCTTCATGACTTGTAAACCTGTCACGTCATTGTTAGAATTAACAGCACTCAGTTCCAGAGAGTCATTGTCGTTTAAATAGCTATCTTCCAAAACTTCGTTGAGACACGTTAGCATGCTCCTAATGTCTGCCTTAAGGAGAGCTCTGAGGTAAGGATAGCTTCTCCGGTCGGCATCATCGGATATATTCAATTCCTCCCCATCGATGAACGGCCAAACAATGATAGTATCAGAGAGCAAGAAATAATATATGATAGACTTTATCTCATTCTGTTTCTCTGGTGGAATTTCAGAACCAGAAGGAAAAATCCTGCCAGTTAGGACATAAACCAAATACTCATACACAACCACATCATCACCGTCAGTATAGTGTTTATCGGGCGAGCCTGTAAGTTCTAGCTTTTTCCCAATCCTTCTCATAAAATACATGATTGGTGTGAGATAATCCTGGAGTCCTTCAGACCAGAGATAAGACAATGCTTCCCATAATTCGTATTTCTCGCACAATGTAAGTGTCCAATCCAAATCGAAAGAGAGTGGTTGCAATCTGCATATTATCATTTGCAGATCTAAAAACTTCTTTTCTTCAATATAGAATCTAATCAGATTTTTGCAAATATCTGCCGGTATAGAAGTTATTGTACCTGAAACAATACATTGCTCCAATGTAAGATAATAATAGCGATAAAGATCACTGTCAGCTAATATTTCAAATGCAAAAGTAAAAATCAGATCATTGTACCCCAATTGAATTAAGTTCTTGAATGCAAATAGTAAGAAGGACATGAAGTCATCAATATTAGTGCTTGTCAAGTTATTGGAATAACCTCTTAAAGACTTAGACTCGTAAGTCACTGACGCTAGAATGATATCTTTTATCTTGTCTCTCATAATTTTTTCTCGTGCATCAGAATTGGTTGGTAAGCCTACTAAATCTCCTTTAATATCACCTCTGTAGTATTTCATCGCTAGAGCAATGGCGTCGCTACATAAGCCTTTATCTAAAATAGTCAGCAGTCTGTCTGCCCAGTTTGAGATAGACCCGACAACAACCTGCTGACTTCCCAAGAGAAATATACGTTCCTTGTAGATTGCCAAAGAATTGAAATAAGATTCAGGTACATAGGTAACAGAATTTGGTACTGAAGAATGATGATCTTTCTCGGAGTTTATGAGACCTTTAAGAGATAAGCAAAAGAAGGGCTGATGTAACAAAAATCGAGCGTTGATGTCAACTATATCTTCAGTCACCAGTGTTTCTCTGTCAATAACCAATATTTGTTGAGTGATGGTTAAAGCGATTAATACTGCATTGTTTAAGAAGGATAAATATAGTATTGTCTCTGCCCCTTTCCAAACACCCAGTTCTGTAAATTTAATGTCAGAAGATTCGATATTGGATCGAGGAATGTCTTTAGGATAGCTTAATTTCAGTAAGCGTATTTCATTGCACCATGAATAAGCTAGCATAGGATGCGTTCCAGCGCTTCCTGGTTTTTGCGTCGCAGGATACCAGCACATGCACCCTCCAAGGCTAGTTTCGAGAGCATTTTTGCGCTTAAATGTTGCAATTGTTTGAGGAGTGGGGTTTAAGGCCATAATAACCAATTGAAAAGGAGTCAGCGCGGCAACTATTCCCATATCATCAGTGGGATAAACAATATTTCCATATGGAAGAACTTTTAAAGATAAAAGTACACGTATTTGGGGTTTTACAGAATGCTCAGAATCAATGCTCTTGGTAGGATAGCGTCCTAAAAGCCGACGTGACATGACAGAGCGGCCAGTTAAGCCTCGTGTAGATTGATGAACAAAAGCCATTCCTGCATCATCTGATGATACTAGGAGTGAATGCCTTTTTCCAAGAAAAGCTAAGTGCAAGATTTTGGTATTTAACATATGCGTTCGATTCTCACGAGGTATAGCTGGAGGATTATGAGACCGGACATAAAAAAAGCATGCTTTTGGTTTAGAAAGCTCGTAAACGAATATATTACCAGATGAATCACCGAAGGCTATAGTAGTTGAGTCTGCAGAAAAAGCAACAACAGTTACAGATCCAATATCAGCAACATCTCTCCCAAGAATAGCTTGCGGCACTTGGTGATATGAAAAAAGTAGTACTAGGCCTTTTGATGTTCCTATAGCTATACATGAAGCAACAGCTATTGATGTAGGGGTACCATAAGTACGCAGAGACTCAGGAGAGTACAACTGAGTGTTTAGTTTCTGCAGCATTCTCCATCCGATGGAAGCCATTTTATCCGTTACTATTAGTATATCATCAGTTGCATGTTGCGGTGACTTATCGGTCCGCGTTGCACTGAGAAAAATGTCATCATGCTCTATCACATAAGGAGGATGAGTAATATCAAAAGATGAACGCAATCGCGATATAAAAGGGCTGGTAAATGATGTTAAAGAAGGGTGACGTGAGCCTATTGATGCAGGAGATGAGAACTTTAGATGATCAAAAGGTTGAGAATACTGCTTCAAGGCATTAGGAGTGTTTGGAGTAGAAACCCCAGAATTTTTCTGTTCAGCCAAAGATTGTTCAGATGGTGACAATGTTGCCTTATCAGCTTTTGGACATTGGTCTGTCTGCTCTGACTGTGGGCTCATTATCGCACAATATTGCTTAATTTTAACATCCTTCTGTGATGAGCCTGTATACTCAGTAGTATTCATGAAATTAAACAAAAAAATACAGGTATAAAGTACCCTTATGGGTAAGGAAAAACGCAATAGTTGATATTGGGCTAAATTTAGTGTATAGTTAGTTAGTTCACTTTTCACTTTCGTAGGTGTTTATCTAGATAAAGAGATTCTGAAGACCCAACTACGATTTCGTCATATTCGCTCTCACTAGAAAATAATCAATAAGATTCCGACAATCTTGTCATTCATGCTTAAAGTTTAATAAATCCCCACTTATAATTGAAGCAACATTTCCTTCGACGCGTTTACAATTGCTCATTGATCAACTCGGGTCAATTTTGCCTAGATTCCATGTCGGAGGTTTGCCAACAGTGCAAGCTTCCTCTGGTAACTCATTCAAGTTTATTACATTTGACTTCCAATCAGATAAAGAAACTTACAAAGTCCGGGAAACATGTTTCAGATACGCCTCCTGTAGTTTCTGAAGATCGGTTGCGTCTCTATGAGGAGGCTCTTCAAGGGGGTCCATTACCGAATACTGTCACAGAACTCGACTCGTTGGATTCGTACGTAGTACTAAGATCAGACTTCGCTAACGAGTTTGATAGAATTTCGCTAGAGAAAAAAATGGTTTCTTTGTCTCTTGATTGTGAAGAAGTAAACACTCTAAGTAGTGTGGAGCAACTGTACGATATTCTTGCCGGAAACAGTACAATTGACTATCCTATATGCACAGAATGTGCTGATCAGATCATAACTAGTCTGAAGGAAAACTTTAGTCAGGCTTCAAGAGAGCGAGATATATATTTGCATGAACTAAGATATTTAGAGCGAGGGCTTTCTAAAGCTAATAATAGCTCTGATAATGAACCTGCTAAAGCAAGCCTCACTAGTATTTCGAACCAGTGCTCGCAGTTAAAGAAAGACTTAAAACAACTTGAACAGAAGAAGGATAGTCTTCTTGAAGAATTAAGGACTCTAGGAGAAGAATCTGATATTTTAAGGGAGGAAGAAGCGAAGATATGGAAGGAGCGAAAAGCTGCTTCTGATGAAATCCGTCAACTTATGAACGAGCGTGAAAGTATGAATCTTCTTCATGCTTTCAGTTCTGACCAGTTGACCAAACTACTCAGATCAAACGTATACAACGATACTTTCTGTATCAGCCATGACGGGTTTTTCGGTACAATTAATGGTCTACGTTTAGGTAGGCTTCCCGATGTTTTAGTAGAATGGCCAGAGATCAATGCTGCATTAGGACACACGCTATTTTTATATAGTACGATAGTTATGAAGATGAACATCGTTCTGAGCGATTATCGTCTTCGGCCTATGGGCTCTACCTCACGCATTGATGTTATATCTAACGGCAAAGTGACAAAAACCGTCGACCTTTTCTCGTCTGGTGAGTATAGTATTGAGAGAATGCTTGTGTTTAGAAGGTTTGATGAGGCTATGGTCATATTGTTGGATGTGCTTCATCAGATATACCTCAGCTTACGTCAATCATATAGTGACCTCAGCCTACCTTATGTTATTGATAAAGAACAAATTAATGGCCTCAGTATTAAGCTATCAATGAATGCAAGCAATGGAGAGTGGACAACTGCTTGTAAATATCTACTGACTAATTCTAAGTGGGTGTTAGCATACTGCTCTAACCTATTGTCAAAAGGTAACCAAGCCAAGTAATATTTGTACAGCGCATAAGATATAGAACCAATTAAGAGAAAAAAATGCTTGATGGTTTAGTTATTTCATGCTTCTTCTTTCAAATATTGGACATTTCACTCAAATATAGCAATCTAATGCCCTTTAGTGGGTTGGATTGGAGCCCAGTTATCCATCTTGTCAGAACGATCAGGTAAGATATCATCATCTAACAGACTAGTGCTGCTAATAACTGAAATGTCATCATCCATTAAGTTGATCACTTCTTTCGTTTTCTTCAGATTTGCATCGTTGAGATTCGTATTAAAGGACCCTAACTTAGTAGCAGAAGGAAATGATTTTAAGCTGGCCGGCTTACTTGGTTTGGGAGGTGGTGTTGATACTTGGTGTCGCGCATGAGTTTGTGGTTTTGTCTCTTCGACGAAGAGTTCTTTGTCTTGTATTGAGTCAAAGGGATTAAGAGGCAACGATGAATTAACGATTCTGCCAGGCTTTGCCTGCGGAAAATTAACTTTAGCAAGCTTGCCGCCATCGAGCCACCATTTAGAATGATCTGATGAAGGAGGCGGCAATTCATTGGTAAAAACAGTCTGTTCTATATCAAGAGTTCTAGTAATTAAACCACTTCCACCTATTTCTCCACGTCTCGCGGTGTAAAGATCATGAGCCATCTCTGACTTCCTTTTCTCGTCGATGATGTCCACTTTGACCTGAAATATTGCAGTAACTGGACGGTGATCTGAGATGCTAATAGATTGACACGATCCATAAAAAGTATTCTTTATATTCTTCCCTCTATATACTATTCTGTCGGTCCATGAAGGGATTCTTTGCTTCTCAGAAGTATCATACACATTGGTACCAATATCAAACTTATAAGTAGGCGGGAATGTGATGGGTGCTTCACGGTAGTATGGAAATGCTAGACCGGCAACCATACACTGATTCAGCTGGTCCCTTTCCAAAAGAGTATCAATTTTACCGCGTCTTATATGATCTATGACATCATCATAGGACAAACCTCCCCCGATACGGAAATTAAAATCACCCATCCAAATCACCACATCATGTGACTGGACAGATCTACCACGAGAGAATCTGATACCACTAGTAAGCGTCTTATAGTTTTGAATTCTCTCCTCTACATTAGCTTGACCCGCGGCAAAGTGTGCGGTAATGAAACAAAAGGTAGTATCTGCATATTGTAGTGAACATGCAACTCCACCTTTATTACCTGCCATTCCACCAAGTCCTGTTTTCTTCATTCCGCCTTCTATTGAATGAATAAATTCCAAGTCAGAAGCTAATGCAAATATAAAGAGAGCAGTTCCAACCAACTGACCAACACGTAGAAGCACGTAGTGGCCATGCTTAGCAAGACAATCTGCTACTTTCCGTTCCCACTTGATACGTTTGCCGGAGTCAGCGTTCATGATTTGTCCAGGTGTCAGTTGCACTATTTCCTGAATTCCAACGACAACTACGCTGGCAAGATCTTGACCCGATGCTACAGGAAATAACCATTCATCGATATCAGCTTCAGTGGTAACTCCATCAATATTAAAAGTTGCAGTGAGTATAGAGATTTGCTTTGATGCTGAATATTCGTCCTTTTTCTTAGACAGTTGTGCATTTACAAAGTCATTGATAGGATCATATACAGTAACGACTTCTTGAGACGCAATGCGACCTAGAAGGGTATCAATAGTTTTTTGACGGGACTTGTCCACAAAATTATTGATATAGAGTCGACTAACTGATTTTGTGGCATCAGATAGGGCTCCCGCTAAGTTCATCTTTCCGGATCTCGTATAAGAAGACTTTAACGCACCAGTACCAGCGTAAATTTTCGAAAGTTGATCTCCATTGTCAGCCCATATTATAGAATGTTTATAAAATAAGTCGTCATTTATGTGTCCAGAGCAGTCTATAAATCTTTCCCGAAAAAATAGCTCCATAGTATAGCGAGATATTATCTGTTGTATTAGGTTAGTTCGATCCAGACAATCAAGACAGTTGGTACGGAAAATACCTGATTGTTCAAGCTGGATACTTGAGTTCTTCCGATCAAGGAGAAAAAACCCATAATTGTACATTTGATCTTGAATCAATTTAATGATATTGGATGCAGCAGAATAGCCACCTCCTTTAGAAACCTCAGAATGAAAATCAAATTTGACGCCAGTCATTTGGCCAGCAAAAGAGTTGGCAGTAGCATATGCAATATGATCGGAGTAAGCCTTAGATAGAGCAGCTTCACCAGGCTTTGTCTGTGAGAGCAAATCGATTACGTAAACAGTTCCATATTTGTTGATGAGGTTCTCAAAATGCTTGTTAAATGCTGGCCGGGTCGCTTCAAGAGAGCGGGTTACCCGAGCTTTCGTAGTCAGTATTTGAGTATCTTGTTCCCAAAATACAGGTACAGAACCTCTGATTTGAGTGTAAGCAAATAAGTAGGAATCTGTTTCCAACACAGTCTCTGTCTCTACGAAGTTGGCTACCGAGCCGGAATCATCTATACCTCTTGCGTTGAACCTAGTCCCAGCTCTAAGTGATGACAATTTTGAGACGATGGTGAGCCTTGCCGGCTTACCACCGGCGTTGACTTTTGTAGATGCAGCGAACCCCCGAATTACTGTGACCAGAATCTTTCCAGAATCGAAATTTGTTAGATCTTCACTAAGTAAATGTTCCCTGAAAGAAAGCAATTCTTGAATCATATAGCTATTCCAAGTGAAGGGCACTTCTATTGCCAACTCCGGTTTATAAACTGGTTTGCTGTGAGCAGTGTTTACAGTTAGATCTAGATCATCTGGGTCCAGGCCATCCAAGGCAGATATTCCGCCTTGACGACGTTGTACTGATGAAGTAAGATCAAAATCCGGCGAGTAGTAAAAAGACCCATCCGAGAGTAAACGTCTAAGACTCAAACTAGGATGATCTATCGTATCACCTATAGAATAGCCAGGGTGGGTGAAAGGAGAATGTACTGGGGATCTTTCTGTGCTTCTAGAAAAAGAAGACTGGGTCAGAGGAACATGAGTTATTGCAGCTTGAGCTCCAATAACTGCAGGATTCGAGGAATTTGTCGGTCTAGGTGGCAATGAGGGAGGACTGTTGCTAAACGCATCTTCGATAGTAGGTCTAGGCGGCTTCTCGGGAGGCTGTTCAGCGTAATCTCTAGGAATTAGCGGCACAGACAGAACAACACCAGTAGAGTCCATTTGTATGAAATCCCACTGTGCATCATTTAAACAAAAAAAATCAACATCCTTAATTTGATAAACAGTTTCCCCGGAACAGGGTGAGGCCACGTGAGAACGACCGGTTATTACGCCTAGGAATATACAGCTTTCAATATGAATTAGCCCTATAAGACCAAATATAGATTGATTGGTGATCAGCTCAAATGAAGAAAGGTTGATTTGATCAATTGGTACAAATTCCACTATACATTTTGTGGACTCAGCTGTAGGGCGGAGAACCAAGGCATGGTGTTTAGTGGTTAAAGCCAAACAACGAGGTTCTTGTTGAACGTACAGCTTCATTTTATACCTTTTTGGCTATATATCCTATCTAAGTTAAATTATTGATAAGTTCCGCTCTATGACTTTCTTTCTATTTTGCAGCCTCAACTTCGACAGTGAAAATTTATATATTTGTATAGTATGTAGGCTTATCGGGAGGAAAGTGAGATTGTCGAACAAGTGCAAAAAGACTTTATGACACGACACGACACCGGCTTACTACAGAAAACATATGACTAAACATACAGTAAGTGACAGTGTGACTCCAATTCAAGAGAATTTTAAACTGTGAATAAATTTAGTTTGTCTTAAAAACTACTGATATCAATTAGGTTACCTAATCAGATATGCAAAGGACTAAAGGTTAGATTACTTTCTTGAGAAAGATAAGTAAAAACAAATTTGTGTCACTTACCATTATTACCACGAATAAATACGTCGTCATAACTTCGAAGAAATCGTCCGCCAGACAGTTCTTTTGCCTCATGCAAGGCAATGTTCATGTATCCATCGATGGACTTCAGCATACCTAAAAGTTAGTACGCTGCAGAAACAATAACTACATTATAAAAATCTCTAATTCCTTACCTTCATATTCTATTCCAGAGTTTAGTTGAACTAGAACGTTCTTACCTGATAACTCGGTTAGAAATTTGGATGGGTCGTACTTGTCTGTCATACTGTGGTGATAGAAAAGCACTGAAGGATTGGGAAATCTCTCGATTCTTGCAGATTGTTCGATCTGATAACCATTAAATGACGACTCTCTCTCTGTACTTCCATTAATATTATTGTCCAATATACCGCCACAAGTTTTGACTATATCGAATTTTTACTATTATTATATACCGTATTTAGGGTTGACAAATTACTAAGGACTATCTGTACTATATTCCATCTACTACATATAGTTTTTAATTTCATTTCAGATTAGGCCCAAATAAGGCGAACCCTTATGTGATTGGCAATGTCATCGTCCACTTTGAAGAGATATAGGGATGATGAATATGATTCTGAAAGAGCAGGTCGCTCTAGAACTAAACGTCGTTTAGTTGAAGGCTTCCGGCGTTTATCCATTACCCCTGATACTAGTCATGATAGTGATCAAGACGATACCAATACCCTTCTTGAAGGAAGTGCGATATGCACAAATTCATCAAACTCTTTGGCACAAATATCTGCACAAGATAATGATAATTCTTTGATGGATATAGATGATACAAAGTATACTGTTTTTGTACGTTCTCTAGATGACTATGACTCTGATGAAGAATCTCAATCTGCAGCTTTCTCAATCTCAGAGCAATTCGTCAAAGATATAAATCATGTACCAGTTGCAGTACTCGATTCCACTAGAACTCACCCTGATCCCAGGGCTTTGCACTTGCCCCCTCCTCCTGCTCCATCCACTGCTCTTACATTGTACCAGCCTCCTCAAAAAATTTTTGAGACATTAACTAGTAGTGATGATGTGCAGCAAGAAGAAAATGAAGATAGCGCAGATTTGATGATGACAGATTAGTTACAATGGATAAAGGTAATGACTATTTAATTATGATGGATATACTTAAATACATAGTTGATTTAGCGAAATCGCGGGTTTCAGTTTTAATGTCACATTTCGATCTTTCACTCATCAGCTAGATCTTATCGATGGCTTCTCTAAATTTCACTGATTCTATTACGAAAAGCATAATCATAGTTCAACATGAGGAATTGAATATGTGTTACTTTGATGCGAGTCGCCGATGAACGAATCCCATGCACGAGACATGTGATATAATGAAAACCTGTAGATATAACGAGGAAATAATACCCAAGAGGTTAGAATATATTCTAAAGCCTCTAACGTTTTCGCAAATTCTTCATCCCATGCTCGCTTTAAAACCTCTTTCAAGGTTTCGGGGGAATTTCTCCCTGAATCTTCCTTTAATTTGTATTGATCACGAAAGTATTTGACAGCCATAACAGATTTAGAGAGTCTATCCATTGTATTTACCAATGCCACTAATTCGGTTCTTCTTAGAGACAAATCTTTACTCTGTTCTGGAGCTTCATCGGGGTATTCAAAGAGTATTTTCAGAGCTGTCCCATATCCCATAACTTGCAACTTCCCCCAAAGTCGGCATTTGTCACACCCGACACAATCCATAACCTTACTTACGTTCAAAAACCGATTTCTGAACTCCTCTTTCAAGGATTCAGCTACTTCTTTAGGGCCATCAAATAGTTTGGACTCGTCAAACAACATTCTATTCCGAGTAGCTAATGCAGCAGAAAGTTGGAGAAGTCTCCGTCGGGTTGTTCTATCATAACCACGATCATTAGAACAGAAGGTATAATCACTGATGTAAGCTCTCAGTTTAGCTATAGCTCTGGCGACCAAGCCATAATTGAAATAAAGATTAGCCAGTCTGTCAGGATGATATCCTACTCGCCTCATGAATTCGTCCAAATTTGGGCCCCAGGTTCCGGTCTCGGTATTTAAGTAATCGTAACTCAGGTGGGTTGATACGGATGCATGCATCCCAGAAATCAAGCGAAAGAAGACTTTCCATTCTAAACATTCCATATCTATGTTAGCAGATTTCACCTTATTCAAATCCCTAGGTCCAGAAAGAAAATCGTTCAGTGATGGCTCGCGCTTGTTGAAGCAATTTTGGTCGTATAATGCAGCCCATATTCTATTAGCAGCTTCCCCGGAGTAGCCGGTGTAACGTTCAGGGTTATCGAGAAGAGAAACATAAACTCCATTTCCCGACAAAGATTCATCCTCCGGTATACAATAATCTCTTCCACCTCCTAGCAGAACCCCTGTGGCGTCCTCTACTATACAACTTTCTTCAGTGTCAGGTCCCAGTGCACCCGCTAACGGGGATGGGCTGGCTAAGGTTTCAGGATCCTGGGGTTGTGTGGCTGTAGATCCAGAAATTCTACCAAGATATTCAGGTCTCCATATCTCAGGAACCAGATCCAGATCATCTACGGTTTCCACAGCGCATGCACGATTACCGCACATGCCATCATCCGGCCAAAATTCGCACTCTTTTCCGTAAAGATCCAAGCGGTAAAATCTGAAAAAATCTGCATGGATCAAGTCAATAATTTTCGGTCGTAACTGAGCATTTATGTCTTCAATAAAAGTAAATGCTGAATGATTGGCTGAATCTAGAAAACCGAAACTATCAGGAAGTGATGCTGTAGGGAATAAATCATCTTCGGCCTGAATTAGGGAAACTATACACACCAACACGGCTAGTAGTGTGCTTGATAATATCATTCCGAATAACAGATAGATTAATAATTTAAAGCAGTTATTGGTATGTGTGGTTTATTCTCTGAAATGTAACAATCACACTTCCGCAATAGATTTTAGCAGGTATAGATTCGACAGGTATCTTCTGCTATTCTGAGATCTTCACAGATTTAGAAGCTAAAAGCGATGTATAATTGACGCCAAAAGAGCGATACACGAATCTTCAAAAACCGCCGGAATGCAGTATTAATCACTAGACGATGTAAATATGAATTCTCTAGGTAATGATAATTAGAGAACTAGCGGATGAGAGGGTAAAGTGTAAGGTGGCATTCCGGGCAATTAAAACTCTAAATGAAGCAGATCGATCACAGCGAAATTTCTTGATACCTCTATACTAAGAATATAAATAATATAGTGTTGAATGCATCTTCTTTTCCTGCATTTTCTAATTATTTATTCTGGTATTTAGAAGAAATGTAATGATCTATATACTAACGGGAAGTCTGTGTCCCTTATACACTTCCAGTAATAACTCACTCACCTTCCCGGTGGCTTAAATAGTTCTTTCGAAGTCGCTGTCTCGCCCACTGGCTTATTGTAGGAGTTGACTTCCCCAAGTAGCTAGCCGATGCAGACACCCAGTTATCAAAATGTCACAAATCGGCTGGACTACCAGAGTCCAAATTCCAGTATAGAGTAATTTAGGCGAGAAAACTGTCCAAATGAAAAGATGATCACGCAATGTATAGCAAGCTGCGCAAACACTAAATGCCTCTAATGCATGCGAGTAAACTACCACGTGCTGTATTGTAGTCAATTCTTCAGCACTCAGCTCTGAAACAGAAATTGCCACTGCCCAGAATAAAGGACCAGACCAGGTGCCAAAGAATGTGAGAAGTCCGACCAACAATGGAGAGAATGTGCTAATACCATTATAGCTGTTAGATAGATCAACTGAAGACAATGCATTAGAGTTTCCTAAAGCATAAAAGGAGGATCTAGTAGCTATAATCATCCATATAGCGCGATTATCAACTGAGAATATGTCTTTTCCTCGAAGTAAGTAATATAAAGCACAATTGATTGTCCAAACTGGTAAGCTAGAATAATTTGTCTGCATGATCAAAAATAGCACAACAATGGCAACTATTCCCTCAGAGAATCTTCTTCTGGAAAGAATTTTAAACTCCTTTGTTCTTCCTGAATCAGATGAAAATGCCAGATGCATAAATATATGATAACACAATGTAGAGAGTATTGCTATGTAGCTGTAGCGAGCCATTGATACTAACTGGTCATCATTGCTATCTAAGCCCCAATCCTCAAGGATTCTTTTCATAAAAAGTGGCAAGTTTTCCCCGCTGTGATAAGCTGTAGAAAACCGAAAAACGAGAACAGTTGAGGTAATAACAGAGGAACAAAGAGTTGCAAACGCTGTGTTGCTGTAAGGCTTGAACACTTTTTCAGAAATTATAAGAAAAATTAAAAAACCGCTAATACTATTTATCCAAAACAAATAGTCTGGGTTAGATGTTGTTAAGAGCTTAGCAATGTCAAATGCTCCAGCATATTTTTGACCCGTTTGGTTCCATCGCCGGAGCAATCGAAATAGCACAAGTGCTATTCCAAGTTTGAGGTAGGAGGCTGATTTAGCTCTATAGCTAGATAGAGTACATATTCCTAAGAAAGCACTCCCTATCCAATACCATACCCAGTGCTCTTCTTCAACCCATGATGAGCTGAACATGCTGATCACATACAATAAGCTAAGACCCGTAATAGCCAATGCACCTATACAGAAACTATTATTAGTTACTTCATGCACTATCACAGGTACGATTGCTGTAGTGAGCCCAATAACTAAGCATAAGAGCCCGCAATACATGTAGAAAAAGTTGTAATTGCTGGAAACCGTTGTCAATTCGTTTTGACATTTGGTTAAGAAATTCAGTAAGCTAGCCTCATTCAGAAACTCCAGATTTTTATACTCACATGCTAACTGGTTGATGGTTGAGCCTGAGACACTACATTGTTGAAAACTAGGAAAAGTGGCATCCATAAGAACAGCAAGTTCGCGGGCATTCGCTCTCAAAACATCTAGTCTTTGAGTATTATCCCACAAAGGAAGAAAGTCTTTAATAAAAGCTCCAATTGAGTTCCGTGGAATTGGTAAGCCCAGTAGCAGGGCCAGTGTCGGAACAATGTCAGTCTGATCAACGGTGTGATAAAATGCAAAGGACCCACTTGCCGGATCCACAGGCCACACGTTCTTAACACCAATCGATTTGAGTACTGGAGATATAAATAGAAGTGCAGCAGATGTTTCCCCTTCACTTGACCCACCATGATTGCCGGCTTCGTTCATTCCATGATCTCCAGTCAATATGCAAAGTGTGTCTGGATTCCTAATCAAGAAACTGTGTATCTTCTTCATAATTTCATCCATTTCCAGCTGTTTTCTTGCCATATTGATGCTATTAGGGCCACCTTTGTGTCCAATATGATCTAAACCAAGGTAATGGAGAATCAAGAAATCCCACAGCATATCCTCAGGAGGATTGTCCAAAATGTTCAAATGTCTAGTTACATTGTTGTCTACCTCTGTAAAATCTGCAACGTAAAAGCTAGTAGTGCCATCACTCTCGTCAAATGTGTCAGGGAAAAGTTTGATCCAAGTGTCGTCTCCATACATATGAATACTGCGATTTAAGGCTTTAGCTTCAGCAACCCAGCTGTCTTGGTTAGCAAGAGTAGATGATGTATCTGATTCAGCCAGGTTGAAAACAGCATCAAGAAAGTTGGGCACAGTTCCGGTCGTTAGTCCTTTGATCCTAGGGAGAGTGACTGTTGGCGGAGAAGAATAACCCGTGTAGGGAATAGCTGTTCCATCCTGGATCATTTCATGCATGAAAGGCATATTAGAAGAGTTAGAAAAGACAAAATCTGACCTCAATGCATCAACAACAACAAATATTAATTTGTTGAATATTGGTGGATGCAATTCTATTTCAGTACTATGATAATAAGTTTCTTGTTCTATAGATAGCCCGGGCAATAAGGGCTTAAACGGGAAAAACCCTCGGCAGAATAGTAACAGTCCAAAAGCCTGGGCTAATAAAGACGTTAATATTGCCCATCTTCGGCTAGGACCCATGTCCAGTGGATGTCTAATCTCCTAGTGTTGTAAAGGATCGTAGATTGCAAGATTGGAACTTCCAGCTATGCGCCGAGTCGCTCATCAATCAGTCGTCTTTTTCCAGATCTGGTCCATATAGTCGCTTAAAATGGTTAAGTCTCTTGCGCAATACTTCTAGATACTATCATTAAATTTTATTTCACTACCTAAATAAAAACCGAGATATGTTTACGCATGATCCTACTAATGATTAAACCGGTTCAGTTGTTGCAAAATAACCGGCTTTAACAGCATCGCTAAATGCTCCTTCAATATGATCACATACTCTAACAAGGTCATCTAGGCCTTGTTCTAGTGCTTCCACAGCAGTAATATTTCCATACGTTTGAATTCGAAGATTCATCTTTGCTTCGGCTGGGTGAGGGATGGAATAGCCACAGAACTCAACCTCAGGGTTTTTCATAATCATGTATCGTAGTGCGTTTCCTAATGTGTGATCCTCATCTTTAATCTGAAAGCTAGCTGCCGTACCATCTTCGAGTACTCCAGGTAAAAGTATGATCTTTTCTGGATCAAGATCCGGCTGGATGTCTAAGTCCGGGATCGATTCATCTATATCCATTTGAGATGAAGACGACATTCTAATAATATCCTCTGGTTAGATCCTCTGTAGTGAACAGCTGAGCCAAAATACGGTGACTTTGATTTACTGTTATCAATGTCAAAAGAGTGATTCTTGCAAAATTTCGACAGACCAAAACATTATCCGGGTAACTAACCATAACTCCCAAGGCAGGATGATTGATCCATATCACGAGAAAAGCCAATCAACGGCTCGCAATGATAAAAGCTGAGATTAACCTGCTGCGATCATAATTCCTCTAAATTAGCTTCTACACAAAACGAGCAGGCTGAGAAAGTACTAGTTTAGTGACAGCTTCATTGCTAAGTATATAGTATAGACGTGTACTATAAAAAGCACATCGGCTTATCTTCTCCTCGCTATAGGATAAGACCCCGCTGATCAGAACTATCACCAAACACCCATTAAGTTATTCTAGCCTTTGCGGTATATATTTTATAGAAGCATCTGTTCTTCTTTTCATTATAGCACAAGATCTGGGTTGTATACTTCTCGCTCAAATACGTTACTCTAAGCGATATCGGTAGCTGGCAGGTATTTTAACCTTGTAGAAGCTTAAGTAATACCAGGCCCTTCGACTCATTTGTTCAAGACTTCTCTTCCGCATAAGGCACTTGCCTCCGCCAATACAAATGTATCTGAATATTATTTTTTTCTTTACATTTTGTTACGCTAGAACTACTATTGTTGATCTTCTCAGTTCCGATTCTCAGTTTTCAGAACTTCTTCTCCGAATTCAGAAAGCTGGATTGGTGAGCACGCTCAATTCTTTCGATTCTAACTATACTTTAGTTGCACCTATTAATAGTGCCTTTCAGCAATTTTATTCTTCTTTGTATACCGAGGATGATGTTATGAAGTATCATATCATCAACGGTATTATAGACTCTCGTGATATTTTGAACTCAACGTCAGCTGATATATCATACCCAAGCCTGTTGCAGTCTCCCAAGGAAGTTCCTATTCCAGTAATTGTGACTCCTGATCCTCGCAGTCCAAGTCAAGGGGGGGGCAGAATTATTATTGGAGGATCTACAGTCATCAAGACAGATTGGCAGGCTGATAATGGTATGATCCAAGTGGTGGAGCGACTTATGACTGTACCTCCCCCTGTATATGAGGTACTTCCACTTATTCCTGAATCATTTCAGTATTTGAGTCTGCTGAAATCTGTTTATGATGTCAGTGAGCTAGAAAATAAGACACTGTTCATTTCTAGTGACTCTTTCTTGAGTTCTTTCAATCCGATCGAGAAAGACTTCCTTTTCTCTCCTCACGGCCGTGATAAGGTGAAGCATCTATTAAAATCTCAAACTTTGAATGAAGCATTATATGCTGGAGATATTAATCAAGAAACCTTCGTGCGATCCTTAGAAGGCTCCATTATAGTTTTGAATAGATGTAATGGGTCTTTGTTGGTTAATAGCACTCATCGAGTGTTGGAAACTTTCTACACAGACAACAATGTTGTCTTATACTCCATTAGCAGTATGATACCTTCAGTCTCTTCATTTTCTTTTACTCCGATGGATTATCTCTACTCAATGAACGCTAGCTCGTTTGTAGATGAGTGCATAGTTCATGGTATGAAATCTTGGTTGACTAATATATCAGAAGCGGTTACTATTCTTGCGCCAGCTGATTCTGCAGATAACTCTCCAAGTACTGTTTACTGGAATGATTATAATTTTGCCACTAACGATGTAGATGCTGCAGAACTGAAAGGGGCCTCGCTTAGATATCACTTCATTACCGGTCATCTTGACTTTACCAATCCTGCTCTATATTCTACTCGTCTAGTCAAGAAGTATTTGGGTGGTAATGGACAGCGCATATCATTTGATATTAGCCATAAAGGAAAGTTTATTTTCGGAGGCTCTAAGGCTGTCGGTTCTCCGGTCCAGCTAGGCCAAGTTACAATGATACTCCTTGAAAATGACATATCTGTTCCGGGAGACTTGCGTACTGCTCTCGGTCAAACAATGTCTGCCACGATAGTAGCTAATGCTATGCAAAGGTTGAAACTACTTAAGACTCGCAGCACATCTGGCACTACTGTCTTCTACCCGGACGACCAGGCCTGGAAAAAATCGGGGTTGCTAAGTAAGTTCATTTTCAAAGATGATGTGACGCTTCTTTCGTATCTAGAATCCTTGATATACGAAGGGCTATTCTACTCCGATAGTAGCTCACAGACCATGAAGTCTCTGCTTGGGGATTCGATTGAGATTAAATTCACGAATGGCCAGTTTTGTTTAGGTGGTTTCTGTTTCTTTTCTGAATCTGCTGATGTTCTTTATGACTATGGGGTTGCACATTCATTTCCACAGGTGATGCTTCCTGAAAGGATGAGTGTTTCTCGCAGAGATCTGCTCGAAGTTACAGATTCAAGCATGTTTGTCAGTTTTTTGGACTATTGTAATATCACATCGGTGCTGGATCAGTTTCCCTCCTACTCTCTTCTGGTTCCTACAAATGTGGCTCTAAAGTTCGACAATATATCGACTGATATACCATTCTTAGAAACATTACTGCAATTGCACGTTTTAAAAACTGAACCAGGTGACGATTGTTTGAATGGCTCGACATTTGACACACTGGTTCCTCACTTATCCGTTTCGGTGGAGAACATATTTGAGGATATGTATGTATTTAGTATACACGGAGTATTTCCAGGCTCTGTAACTCATTCGAAGCATATTCGAGTGATCGAACGAGGCTGGACATCATCAGGTGCTCAAGTACTAGTCGTTGACAAGGAGATTGTTCCAACTTGGATGGTACACAAAGATCCTAGGCAAATTAAACCGGCAATTGCCATTGCATTAGGTATTCTTTCTGGGATATTGATTCTTTTCTTGACGTTGGCCTCATGCTTCTGTTGCGTATTCTGTCACCGACCTCAAAGGAAGATGAAGATTAGGTTTCTTCTGCCAACTACAGCTGGTGATGGAAGCTCGACAGAATCGCACACAAATACTAATAATGCATCAAATAACCATTATCTTGATGAGAGACGGCCTTTGCTGGACAGAAGTCGCCCCTCACGCTCTTCCCCTCTGTCACGAACTATGCAACTATCCTCACCTGCATCAGGAAATACAATAGCATGAGCTTAGCACTATGACATTAATTCCTCATTGCCAATATCATAAATAATACTTGTAATACTATTTATGCTTTTTAAATTTATCATTATCTCTCGGAAAGCCAGCATATATATATGCAATTTTACTGTGAGTATCTATTTTTTTCGTGCTTAACCACGTCAATGGTCCGTAACCCCTCACAGAATGTCCGAGAGTTTGACTAATCATAGCGTCCGATTATATCCCGATTCCGGGGTAACCCAACCATATAAAGAAAGCTATTAATATATATCCTCTCCTCATCACATATTCAATATAAGCTAAATAGTCCTTGCAGTGTAAATATATATCATGCCAACATTCAAAATTTTGGTTCTCGAAGGTGACCATGTCGGTCCTGAAATCATGGCCCAGGCCTTGCGAGTTCTTAGCACTATCGAGAAAGCTCGTCCTGATGTCCATTTCGAGTGTTCCAAACATCTTGTTGGGGGTGCCGCAATTGATGCCACTGGATCGCCTCTGACAGATGAGACTTTGGAGGTTGCCAAAGCTTCTGACGCGGTTCTATTTGCTGCGGTCGGGGGCCCTAAATGGGGAGCCGGTGCTGTGCGTCCTGAAGCGGGTTTATTACGTCTTCGTAAAGAATTGAAACTTTATGCCAACTTACGTCCCTGTAAATTTATCTCGGAGTCGCTAGCTGATCTTAGTCCACTTCGTCCAGAGCTCGTTAGAGGAACCGATTTCATTGTCGTGCGCGAATTGACAGGTGGTATTTACTTTGGTGACAAAAAAGAGGATGATGGAGATGGTGTTGCTTATGACGTTGAACTATATACTAAGCCAGAAATTGAGCGGATTGTTCGTATGGCTGGATTCTTAGCGCGTCAGCAGAATCCCGTGGGCAAGGTCACATCTCTTGATAAAGCCAACGTTATGGCTTCCGGTCGCCTTTGGCGGAAAACTGTCACAGAAATCATGGAGAACGAATTTCCTGACCTTCAGTACGAACATCAGCTGATAGATTCCGCTACGATGGTGATGATTAAGAAACCCACTAGTCTGAATGGTGTGGTTGTTTGCTCTAACATTTTTGGAGATATTTTCTCTGATGAATCCTCTGTGATTCCTGGATCCTTAGGCTTGCTTCCTTCAGCTTCTCTATCATCCCTCCCTGATAAAAACAGTGCTTTTGGTTTGTATGAACCTTGTCATGGATCAGCCCCTGATCTGCCTCCCAATGCTGTTAATCCGATAGCTATGATTCTTTCTACTGCAATGATGCTTCGACTTTCTTTTAACCTCACTAAAGAAGCTGATGCTGTTGAAGCTGCTGTGAAGAAAGTTGTCGATTCTAAACAACTCGGTGGTCTGGAGATTCGTACTGGCGATTTGCGTGGCTCTGCTACTACTACCGAAATGGGAGATGCCATTGTGAGCGTTTTAGAAACTCTTCTCTAAGTTTTACAAAATATAGCTCTAATTCACATTCGGCGTAGATAATCATTATTCGTAGCTACTTCTGAGAGAGGAAGGTTTCTGATGAGTTTACTTGGAGGTATTTATCTGTCGCTGCTGATACAATTCCTCTATAATGCCACTTCAGATCAAGAACTCTGGCTTTTTTGTCTCCTTTTTCCCGCTTAAGGGTGTACACTGAGCTACCAGGTGCCCTAATGTCCCACACCTTCAGTGTGCTGTCGTAGGAACCAGATATGAGCATGAAATCATTATCGGGCGAAGATGCCAATGCAGTAACAAATCCATTATGACCGACTAATTTGCCAGAGGAAGTTGATTGCGCTCGCGGATCATAAAGTAGTATATGTCGTGCAGCTGAACCGACAGCAAGCAGACCAGCATTGCCTATATGGCAGATTGATAAAAGAGGATAAGAGGTGGTATTGGAATTGACTAGTTGAGGGGTTAAGATATCCCATGTTTGAATTGTGTGATTTTCGCTAACAGCATAACACACTGTAGGATCATTTGCAGAAAATATAATTCCTGGAAGGCCATATGAAGAGGAGGAACCAGTTGTATTATTTGGGCTAACCATTGCCTGTGCAAAGAGTACCTCTGAGTCATTATCGAGAATTTTAGCCCGCTTCTTCTTTGGTAACTTTTCTCTTTGAGTTTCTAATTTATGTGACGAAGACACTGCAGTTAAGTCCCATATTCCAATTTGTCCATCCGAACCTGCGCTAACAAGAGTATGATCATGAAGAGCCAAATCATTGATAGGTCCCTGATGACCTTTGAAACAAGCTATATTCTGCTTATTCTGAGTATTCCACAACTTTATTAAACCTTCAACGCCTGCTGAAACAACCATAGAGTTGTTCGACGAATATTTAACAACTTTTACGCCATCTTCATGTGCTGATATCTCATCTAACATGTTTCCATCATAATCCCATGTTCGGATTATTCCATCATATGAGCCAGACAGTATATGGGCGTCAACAGTATCGACTGAAGATACCCAATCTTCGTGAGGGAAAGTGCCTGTAGTAATAGGAGGATCGATAGATCGATTGTACTCGAGAACAAGTTCATTTTCTGTGGATAATCCATTCTCCACTAAATAATCGCTCAGAGAACCTTTTAGCAAATAATTAGAATTCTCTACACGAAACTCGAATGGAACCGGCTTTTCTAGCTCTAATAGCTGGTTAATTATTTGTGAAAGACCGACACGGCGTAATTTTACTGGCACCATTAATGTTCTGGCCGGTATCGCATACTCGGTGTCGCGTGTAACTAGTTTGACTCTGACTTGTTGAGATTCAGACATGTTTAATTTATAATACACTAGATGTGTAAGTAAATACTATTGATATATGGTGATCTGGAAATTTTTCTTTCTTTCTTGTTTAGCGAGGACGGATCTGAAATGAAATAAAAAAAAATGCTATTTTGCAGCTTGGGAGTTAATTCTGTTGGGAGAAAGTTACGGACGGAAGACTTGTTCTCCAGTAGTATATTACGATAATTGAAACCAAATAGAGAAGGGAAACTAAAAACCAATATTGGCTAAAAGAAGAACCTTGAATATGCCAAATAAAAGACATTCGCCTAGTTGCGCTGATTTCAGCTTGGCTAGTAATTTGAGTGATTCGTTAAGCTGCAATCAGGTTGATGTTCTTATGTGGCCTAAGACATGTTGTATATATATTAAATTATATGATGAAGACGCCGTATCTCGTATTGCATAAAAATAGCTTCGTGGCTGGTCTTCTCTTGTCATGAGAATTGAGATTGGGTAACTACTAACTGTGATGGAGGCCATTTCTCCCGGGTGACTGACTCTAAGAGGGAGGAAGTGACTCTAGCGTCATTGTGAGATTACTTAGTTTAACGAGCCAAGATCAAGTATATGCAAGACTAATAAACAAGCGCGCAGTAGTGTTATCAAGATAGTTGTATGTCCTATTCTCCTAGTAGACGGATGTAACAAACCAGGTTAACGGTTTGACTAATCGGAGGACCTGCAGTTAATACTAGATCAGTATGGTGATACCTATAATGCAATGTCAGGGATAATTAGACATATAAATGTGGTAGCACCTATATAGATTAATCGAATGATTAACATCAATGTTTACACATTAGATTGTTAAGTACATATTATTAATAGCATATTTATTAAGTTAGTTTTTGGTCAAAAGTCCCAGACGTAGTCAAATCAACCTCAGATCATCTGTGCCACGACACTAACCAGTTCAGTTCTACCATATCCTCATTTAGGTTATCCGATCTATCTTACGAAGAAGTAAGAACTCTGGAGACAGATGATAAATTTAAATTCAAACAATGAGTCAAACTAACTCTATCCAAGTTCTGTCAATCAGTTTTATGGTAAGATTCTGTGGTTTGTAGGTGTGCTATAAGTTCTTCAAGTAATTAAGTTTCATGGTGAAATATGCTAATCTCGACATCAGCTTATAGAGTAGGTCGGAAATTGATCCAAGGAGATTTCACCTGGTCAAATATATTTAATTTTCTATTTATGTACTCCGTAATTACTCTACGGCCTTACTTAAATCATCACATTCAGTATGGCACACTTCATCCTTATACTGTTAAGGTTTCAGAGGATGAAATGGGTCCAAAACCGTAAGAATATCTTATCTATACCGCTTTGTTTTTATCTCGTCGCATCTACCTTTCATCCATATGTCGAGGTAGACATACATAATTTGCAGTGCTCTAATCTGTATAAATTCAGTACCTTATAATATCTGACCTGTTTGCTTTATCCATCTCTATTTACCACTATTCTACTAGATCGGTTTGTGTACCCACGTCCTCATTCTCGATACACCAGACTTAGATATGGCCAAACTAGGGACTTTTGCTGGTGTTTTTGTACCTACAACCCTTAATGTGCTTTCAATTTTGTTATTCTTGAGGTATGGCTATCTTCTTGGCCAATTGGGGGTCTTGGGGATGATTACGATGCTTATCTGTTCCTACACCGTGGATCTTCTTACTGTTCTGTCTATCTCAGCTATCTCAACGAACGGCACTATTCGCGGAGGTGGTGCATACTACATGATATCACGTTCTTTAGGTCCAGAATTTGGTGGGTCTATAGGTGTAGTTTTCTTCTTAGGGCAAGTCTTCAATGCTGCAATGAATGTTGCAGGTTTTTGTGAACCTCTCTTGCAGAACTTTGGAGAGAAGGAGGGAAGGATTATCAAACTTCTACCTGAAGGTCGCTGGGAACAGTTTTTTTATGCCAGTGTGATGCTTCTTCTTTGCACCGGCATCTGCATGGTTGGTTCTGCCCTGTTTGGTAAAGCTGGACAGATCCTCTTTGTCATTTTGGTAATCTCAACCTTATCTATTTTAATATCTTCCATAGCACATGAAAGCTTTGTTGATCCTGTCACCGGCGTATTCTACAATGGTTTGAATATGGCCACTTTGACTAGCAATATGGTTCCTTGTTTCACTAAGCACCCTGCTGGGTCTGATCTAAGCGGTAGAGAAAATGTTCGTCATCTCTTTGGAATATTCTTCCCTTCTACCGCCGGTATATTTGCTGGTGCTTCAATGTCTGGAGAGTTGTCGCAGCCTTCGAAAAGCATACCTTCTGGAACTCTTTGGGGCTTGTTAGTCACTTTCATTACGTATTTAGCAGTCATACTCTGTATGGCAGCGTCTATTCCCCGACCCATGCTCCTAACAGACGTTCAAGTAATCCAGACTGTTAGCATTAACAAACATATCATTATCATGGGTGAATTAGCTACCTCTTTATTTTCCGCTATTGTTGGAATATTCGGGGCAGCTACTTTGCTCCAAGCAGTCAGCAAAGACAACTTGGTAGGAGATTTCGGTTATTTCTCAAAGCAATCAAAAAATGGACCATTACGTGCAATTCTTCTTTCATATGTTCTTTGTCAGATTACATTACTATTCGATATCAATGAGATTGCTTCTCTAATTACAATGTCTTTTCTTCTTACCTTTTTAATTACCAATTTGGCATGCTTTTTGCTAAAGGTCTCATCTGCACCTAATTTTCGTCCTTCTTTCCGATTTTTTAGTTGGTATACAGCCTTAACTGGTGCTATTTCCAGTTTTGCAGCCATGTATTTGTGTGATGGTGCGGCTGCCTCTCTCATGTTTTGCTTTGAAATCTTTCTATTTTTTCTCATTCATATGCTCTCGCCTCCAAAACCTTGGGGTGATGTTTCTCAAACGCTTATATATCATCAGGTTCGAAAATATCTACTACGTCTTAGGCAGGACCATGTCAAGTTTTGGAGGCCTCAGATATTGTTATTTGTAGATCAGCCCCGCACTTGCTGGAATTTGATTCTTTTTTGCAATGCTTTGAAAAAGGGATCTCTCTACATTTTAGGTCATGTAGTAGTTGTCCGATCTGAAGAAATAGAAGAAGACAGCGAGAATTGGTCTTCTGGAATTCGTCAGCAACTCAATGCATGGACAAAACTTCGGGATTTAAGCAAAATAAAAGCATTTGTCCAAGTTTTACCGGCTCCTAATTTAGTCTGGGGCGTCAGGAGTATCGCTTTATCTTCTGGTCTTGGAGGGATGAAACCGAACATTGCAGTTCTAGGATTTTACGAAACGAGAAATCGTTACCTAAAGCGTGGAAAGATTTCTGAAACGAATACTGGCTATACTTCTGACAATTGCAAAAGCTCAGATGGACACTCTGTCCAATACGATGCTTTTCCATTGCCTACTGATTTCTGCAAGACAGAGGAACCTCCAAAAATTATCGAATGGGTCAAGATGATTGAGTCTCTGCTAAAACTCAGATTGAATGTAGCTATTGCTAAAGGATTTCCTGCTTTAGAGATACCATATACCTATCGTAAAAACTTTTGGAGCCGACAATCTACTAATAGACCAAAACTGACCAAAAAATACATTGATTTATGGCCCATTCAGATGAGTGCTCAGTTGTTTGATCCTGCAAGTGATCAGAATCTGACTACAACGAACTTTGATACCTACAGTTTAATATTACAGATGGGGCAAATTCTTCACACAGTGGATGCTTGGCATGAAGCGTACAAGCTGCGTGTCATAGTCTTTGTTGAATATCCTGATGAAGTTGCAGATGAGACACTAAGAGTAAGTGAACTTCTTTCCAATTTAAGGATTCGTGCCAGGATAGTTGTTCTCTGCCTCAGTACCTTGAATCTTCCGTCATATAATACTATAATTTATGGCGCTCCTGATCCTTCCGGAAAGATAGATATTCTGCTAGCAGATTCATTGTGGTGGAAAGAGTGTAAACTAATTCGAGCTAGGAGCAAGAGAGGCCAAAAAGTCAAGCAAAATAGCCGTCAAGATAATTCAATCCCTCGTCCTGGTGCCATCTCGCGTCATAATAAAGAGAAGAGGATTCCCCAGGTTGTCAGGCGCCATACTTTAGCTGATCTACAGCAAATGGAAGGCTCTTTCTCTATGCAAACACAAAACTTAAGAGAAGCTCTGGTTTTCGACGAAAATGACTCTTCTGAAACTACAGCTATATCTGACTATGAGACTGATGCTGACTATTATAAACATAATGATGAAGACTACAACTATGACGTTTCTGATGGTGCCGAAACTAGGAACGATAAAGTTGATATGGTCGAAGATCGGAGTATAAATGGGGATTTGTCAAGCTCGGGTTTTTCTGTACCTGTGCACTCATTGTTCAAAGTATCTGGAGATTCCAGACATCGTGCATATAGTATAGTATCTGAAAGTCAAGAGAGTGATGGTGATGAATCTTTGGATCCTCTGCTAAGAAGAAGGAATGATGCCCCACAAATGAGCCGACACTCTAGTCGTCTAAGTACTGTGGCAGCTGCTCGTCGGGCGATGCCAACGTTCACTTCTAGTATTATACCCACTGCCGCCATCGATCCTGAAGGAGATGATATCTACGTGCCTTCGATAAGTTTCAGTCGAGCAGGTAGTAAGGAATATGTATCAGGTGATAATCGGGGTGTGCAACAATATGAGACTCGACCGCTGCTCACTCCAGTAAGGAATAGCACGGTGATGGATACGCCTCAGAATGTTAACTATAATTCTCTGCTGAGCTCAAGTCAAGCGTCTGGCCTTGTTACTGGAGATTCTAAAACTAAGCTTATATCGCCCGCAAGTTCTGTCACGGGTGAATCACAACACTGTGATTCTAGTAGGAATGGCGGTTTATCTTTTAATGACATCCCTGCTAGTGCTCAGCATATTATTCTTAATGAGGTTATGAAAAGTATGAGTGAAGATACTGCTGTAATCTTTAGTACCTTGCCGGTTCCTGCACCTGGAACTAGTAAAAGGAGTGAAGATGCCGTTGCATATGTCAGTGAGCTTAAGCTATTCTGCGATAACTTACCTCCAGTTTTACTGATTCACTCTCAGTCAATCTCTGTAACTACAACTCTTTAAAATGACAATTCTGGAAATATATTATAGAAGGATTGTATATGCATATTAACTGCTCATAAATTCACTTATGCTTATTGCTGAAGGATCCTCACAAGAATAGATGATCAGAGTCTCCCCTCCGGTGTGATCAATAACTTGCTCCTTTTTACAACGGCCAGTATCCATCCGGACTTACCATTTGCAGCATTTGCGGGCCAACTAGAAATTCAGTGAGAGAGCTTCACTTAAAATACATTTGAAAAGGTAGTTAATGATATTGTTACGTGTTCCTCATTTATTCCGATATATCGGGTATCTTTTCCCTATAAGGGTTAATCTATATTCCGATACTCAAATGAAATACAGTTAGAGTTTCATGAAAGGACTTTGTTACGATTGTTACAGGATAGAAGCTCTTAGGCCCACAAAACTTAAATAGGATCAGAATTCGTGTATTGAGGACAGAGAAGAAGAAGAAAACCTCAATTAAATATTTTAGTCGATTAATAATTAATAGAGAAAGACAACCATCTTTATAATAAAAATATTGAAAACTTTCAGAATATCCCGAGATAAGCTACATGGCAAATCTTTCCTAAAGAGAAAAGATTATCCCTGTTTGTAAAGTTTCCGTTTTCAGTTCAAACCTTGCTTCGCTATTTTCTCAATCCTCGTGCACTAAAGGTGGAGGGGTAAATGGAATAAAGCTTATGTGACTAGACATATAAAAGCTAATTTGAGAGGTAGATGCCGCATATATATATAATTATGTATAAATTACATGTCTAGGAGAGAACAGTCTATAACGAAAAGCTCCTAAACTAGACTTACAGCTGTTGTTTTTCATGCAAGAGTCTAAAATTAATATTGAAAACCGTCCTTGGCGAGTAACACCTCTAATACATTCAGATGTCCTGTCGAAAAAAATAGGCTGTGACGTACGCCTGAAGCTAGAGCTACTGCAGGACAGTGGGTCATTCAAACTAAGAGGAATCGGAAACCTAATAAAGACAGAGTATACAAAGGCTAAGCTGAATGGCACAGCTGATAAGTGTCACTTCTATGCAGTTAGTGCTGGAAATGCTGGTATGGCAGCAGCTCTGGCTGCTCAAAGGCTTGGTGCTACATGCACTGTCTATGTGCCAGAAACAACTTCACCAGTGATTGTATCCATGCTTCGTGGTTTTAATTCCACTGTGAAAATAACTGGAAAAACTCTGAAAGAGGCTGAAAAGGAGTGCAGAGCAAACCTATCTAGTGATCCCTATGGGATCTTATGTCCACCATTTGATCATCCGGCTATTTGGGAAGGAAACGGAAGTATGGTAGAGGAGATCTCGGCTCAATTGGAAGGATCTAAACCAAGAGCTATAATTCTGTCTGTGGGTGGTGGTGGCTTATACATAGGAGTAGGTAATGCCATGCGAGCAATTGGGTGGATAGATGTGCCAATAATTACCGTTGAACCGGAAGGTGCAGCAACATTATACAGAAGTATGCTCAATAATTCTATTGAAGAAATTGACCAATGCAAAAGCATAGCAACATCTTTGTGTTGCAATAGAGTCCCTGCGCGTGCTCTAGAGTTGGCTACAATTCACCCGACTCTCCCAGTCCTAGTATCAGATAGAGATGCAGTTGATTCATGCATCCAGTTTGCTGAGGACCATAGGCTTATTGTCGAGCCTGCTTGCGGCGTTAGCCTGTCTTTGATTTATACAGGAAAACTGCGAGAGTTAATTCCTGATCTGAGACCAACTGATATTCTGGTTGTGATCGTATGCGGGGGGTGCACTATGGGGTTGGAGCAACTTGTGAAAGTCTTCAAAGAAAAACTGTAGCTCAGAGATCCTATTCGTTATTAGAAGCAATCAATATTGGATTTCCATTACAATATGGAAGCTTTGCATTGAAGATAGTTGACAGCAACTGTAAACTTAAACATTTTCTAATCTCTCTAGGACTGTTTCCCAATAGCTTTGTCGAAGTTTATCATATTTTGTAGCTAGTGCTAAATAAACATGTCTCGCTTTTGTGACATCATATTGTGTGTAAATAGTTCCCAATAGTTTCAGGCTTTGTATACTCTGTATAGCAGGATCACCTTCAGATTCTTCATCGAAAATCGGAGAGTATTGCAAACAGAAAGGTTCCAGTCCATAGTCAGAGGCATCCATACGAAATTTACGTAGAATGGCTGTAATATAAGACCATGGGCAACTGTTTTGTGGAGCAATAGAAATAGCAGCTTTTGCATATTCGATCTCTCGAGCTAAGGTATTAACATCGATGTTAATTTCTTCCTCTGAAGGCAAACCAAAAACTAGATAAAATCTGTAATTCCAAGCAGAGTTGTTTCTGATGTCACTGTCAATTTGATGATGTGAAAACTGAAGCTCTAGGTCAAGCATTGGTTGAGATCGAAACTCAAATGTGTCAGCTAGCCATTGACGATAAGTCCATACATGATAGTTCTTTGCATCCAAAAGAAGCATACTTTCTGTGAACCGCCTCTCATGCTCGATATCAATTTCATTGCAAGAATTTTCATGTTTTAAGCTGTCCCATTTCTGAAACACTCGAGTGCGATGGTTGAGAACCTGGTAATTTTTAGGATTGGCCTCACAGATAGACTCGATCCAAGCTAACTCGTCCGTCGCAGTTTGATTAGAAGAACTTATGATGTCTCCTCTATAACACCAGGCAGTATAGTGAGCAGGATTTATATCAATCAATGCGCTTGTAATAGCAAGTGCTCGATCAGAATGCTCATCCATGGCCATAAAAGCCCTTAAGAGCCCCGAGAGTACTTGATAGTCCTTAGAGTAAGCAATAGGGGCTAATGGTTCCTGTCCATCATCTTGAGTAAGCGGTTCAACATCATCATAATTGTATTCTTTCCATTCTTTGATCATGGTTACAGAAATTTTGCCAATAAAAAAGATCTAAGATTAAGGTGCGGTGGTGCTCTTTATAGCATCTAGTTGAAGCACTTGGGATAAAGACATGAAATGAAGTGAGGAGACATCATTGTTTTATCGCCCGCCGCACGATTTCAAAGATGCACTTTTAAGGACAATGATCCTTTTAATATTAGAAGAAACTAGTATAGAGTCTCAAATCTTCCCCTACATATAATATGTTTGCTATTGTATTAAATTCACAACAAATGTTTATAAATTCTTATAAATCAAAGTTATATGTAATCTTCTCTCTTTTAATTAACTGTCCTGATCTTCTGTGAATAAATGAATATCGCCCACTTACCTGTTCGGACTTCTCCACTTAGTAAATTTTCAATTAAAGCCCAAAGTGTAGGTGACCCAGCATCTTTAGTTAAATAGATCCCCAATAGCATACGGGCGTAGATCCGAGAAGACCATACTACTCTTTAGTATTTTATAGCGGACAGTGTATTATCATTGAAGTATGGCGTCATCAATACCAGGTATTCGGAGCTTGCCTGCTTCACAATATGACCTAAATACATATTGGGGAAGAGTTAAACATTGTGCCCAGGTTTCCGACCCTCGCATGTTATTTATAACAAAAAAGCAGCTAGAAGAAGCGAAAGCTCTGGTATTCCAGTACAAGAATAGTTGTTCTATGACAATGTCTCCTGCCGTTTGGCGAGCAAAGAGGATGCTTGATTCAACTTTACATCCCGATACTGGGGAGCCAGTTTTTCTTCCTTTTAGGATGTCTTGCTATGTGTTGTCCAATCTAATTGTAACAGCAGGGATGCTGATGCCTAACATGGGCACTTTTGGTACCGTTTTCTGGCACGTAGCCAACCAATCTTTGAACGTTGCTGTGAATACAGCCAATGCTAATAAGAGTCATCCTCTAAACACCCAGCAACTAGTGACGTCTTACTGTCTGGCTGTTTCTGCTTCTTGCTCTGTTGCTGTAGGATTAAACTCTATTGTTCCTCGTCTAAAAAATGTTACACCTCATACTCGAACTATACTCGGTCGACTAGTTCCATTCGCTGCTGTGGCTTCCGCAGGTATCATTAATGTCTTTTTAATGAGAGGACAGGAAATTAGGAGGGGAATCGATGTTTTCGACGCTGATCGGGATGTCACAGCAGATACTAAACCTGTAGGTAAGTCCCGTACTGCTGCTCTTTGGGCCGTCGGTGAGACCGCTGCCTCTAGAATTATAAATGCAACGCCAGTAATGGTTATCCCTCCTTTGATTTTGGTACGTCTTCAGAAAGGTTTCTTAAAGTCGAAAAGCAACTTTGCTGTTATTACTACCAATTTGGCTCTGATTTTAGCAACTTCATTTGCGGCATTGCCGTTTGCTTTAGCTGTATTCCCGCAATATAAAGTCTTACCTGTTTCGAGTTTAGAGCCTGAACTCGCAAATATAAAACGTGCGGATGGAACCACTGTTGAGAGAGTTACTTTTAACCGTGGTATGTGAACGATTTAGCTATACTTCTCATCACGATTTTCTTACGTTCTTTTCGTACAATAATATCTATAGAAAATCATATGAATGCTTCAAATCTACCAAGATTTCCAGCAACTGACAGGGACTTGTTTGAAATGCTTGATGATACTTTCAGCATTATCCAATGAAACAAAATAGTCCTGATCGTAGATGATAGAAGGGATTTCCTGGCTAGGCAAGAGGTAATTCACCCCCTCACCACCTAAGTTACCCTCAAAAATCTCAAAGTCATCTTCTTCCAGTAACGCTTTGAATTTTTCAACATTCTCTATCGTTGCATCTGGTTTCATCAATGTTATAGTACATCCTCCACCACCTGCGCCGGTGAGCTTAGTTTCGCCTACTCCTGATATGGAGCTAGCTAGTCTTATTTGCTCAATTCTTGGATGGGATACATTCAGGCTTTGTAAGAGTCCATGATTTATGCGAAACAGTTCCTGGAAGCGATGATTCCAGGAACCAGAGTCTTCAGAAGATAGGTCTGATAGGAGTGTGAAGGCTTCTTTAGTCACTGTTCCAATACTATTAATTAGAGAATTTCCTATTTCTGGTACATTTCGTAGGAGCTCTGCCACTTTGGCCACTAAAGTTGCCGTACTCTTGGGGACCATGGTATTGGTTAAAATCAATCTCATGGGAGGAAAATTAGGGATAATCTCGCATTGAGAAGATGCAGGTGATGTACTAGTAGCTTTAATTCTCTGAAACTTCACTGCTCCTCCATAAGTAGCGACAGTATTATCGATCCCTGAAGGATTACCATGGATGCACGCTTCACCTAAGAAAGACCATGCATTAATGAGTCGTAGGTTCTCGCGTCCAGAAGAGCACAATGCATGTTTGGTATCTTGTATCTGACTAGATGTGATTGAAGCTCTGCCAGTTAAAATACTTAAAGCTGTCACTATGCTCACTGAAACAGCTGCAGACGACCCTAGACCAGCACCTACTGGTAGAGTAGACCGTAAGGTGTAGTTGGCACCATCTATACGTACTCCCATGATAGTGTATAAGTATAAAAATGCCAATGCGGCTTTTTGTTTGACTGGTTCGGATCCCGCTCTTTTCAAAAGAGGTATTAGAGCTTCAACTAATGCTGGATTCAGCTCTGTTGGAATAGACTGATCGCTAGAAGGATGGCTGTATTGAAAGGGAATTTCCTCTAGATCCCAAGAACAATGAACATTAATGTCAGGAAAATTAAGCGTGATTCTGTTAGTATTCTCTGGGTTGCGCGAAACTAGTAAATACGCTCTAAGTGACAAGGACGCAGCAATAGCAGGCTAGGTTAGTAGGTACGTAAGGAGACACTTGATAGCTAATACTTACGAAATAGTGCACAACTGCATGCTCTCCAAATACGATGACTTTTCCTGGTGCTGAAACTAGTAAAGAATCGAGCGTCATAACGCTGTTCTTTACAAAAAAACGTGTTAGATTTGTAGGGTTCAAGAGTTATTAAAGTTTCATTTCAGTTAACTGCTGATACTGGATAGTCAAATAACTCTCCGTGTATAAGGACCCGATGGCTCCAAGATTTTGTCATACTCGATAATTTTATTGCTAGATTACGTAGATTATTAAAAGTCGCGGTCATAATATTCTTATAAGAGAGTGAGGTCAGATCTTTTTAGTTCTCCTAGTGCCTTATACACAGTGAAAGCCTTAATTGGAGTATGGTAATGGCTGATGCCTCAGATAATGAGGTCAATATAATTAATCAGTATCGTCATCATAGTCTTCACCTTGACTATCGTCATAATCTTGGGCAACACTACAAGAGGAAGCAGAAGAATAGGTTGTGACTTCTTCATCCTCAGCGTTGTCAGATCTTAGTACGTTAGTGCATCTTCCAATGTCTGATATTCTCTGTGAACCATGCATATCAGAAGACTGACAATCATAGTGGTCGGATTCTACTGAGGTAGCATCACTCTCATCTCCTAAAACATATATCCTGGCTGGAATCGAAGAATTTTGTATAGCTAATGACTCATCATCTGAAGAGTCTAACACTCTATATGCTCTTCCAGAGAAGTTCAATCCAGCAGCACGCCTTCTGGATGTACTATGCCGTCCTGGATAGTCACTTTCTCCACTTTCGTTCACGTCTTCTATATCATCGACATCCACGTCCATCTCGTAATCGATTTCACTTTCATACTCGATATTGTCAGCATCACTCACCACAAAGTCATCTCTTTCGTAAGACTCGTCTGAATTATATGTTCCGATTTCTTCTTCTTCATCATCCTCGTCGTCCACAGAGTAGTGATTACGCGCAGTAAGTACTTGATCATAAACAAATGTACGATGTGAATCCCGTGCACTATTAGCACGAGAGGACATGTCGCTGAAATATATTAACCCATCAACATTAGCATCATTAAAATCGCTGTCTTCGTCGTAGTCATCCTCGTCATCTTCATCGCCAAGGTCAGATGGGATATACTCAGCACCTGGATGGTAAAGACGACCACAATTTGGACAGTTAGTACCTTCAACTTCCCAACCACAATGAACACAGCGATCAACTTGATCATCATTATCATACATCGGTCTTGGTATGAATAATGATGATAGCAAAGAGTATGGATGTTGATCAGACTTGGCCTGTAGAGCCTGTTTGATGGTTCCCTCTGCCTCTTTCTGCAGTTTCAGGCGTTCTTTATGATTCTTTGGGTCTTGTGTCTCTGCAATACTAATATATGTCTGAAGAATTTGCTTCAGAACAATGTTAGAGGATGGGGTGTGTTCAATATGTTTTCGACAAAAGGGACATGTTCTATTATTCTGAAACCAAGATATAAGACATCCTATGCAGTATGAATGTCCGCACTCCATCGTCATAGGTTCATACATAAGTTCCGAACATATGCCACATGTAAGAGAAGTTTGAAGGCCTTTGTAGTGTGCCTCAAGAATATTGATGGTCTGTTCAGCTTTCTGATCTATACGACAATCTATGGTCTGAGTTTCATTTCTATTGACGTCAGCAGAATTTTTGAGATTAAGGTTCTTACTCGCTGGTTCTTTTTTGTTTTTTTTGAGTTTATTAAGTGACATGTGTTCTGTTTCAATTGCTGTCTATCAATAACAAGTTATGAGACTTCACAAGGAATGGAGGTATACGGGTCCGCCACCAGAGTGAGTTAACTTATATCCCAAACAGTGAAATGACAGATAATTAAAAAGCTGATCTGCTGATGATAATGACTCGTAAAAGGCACAAATCAGTAAATATAGGTAATTGAAGAATTATTTTGGAGAAACTTCGTTTTGGACAAAGTAGGAGGGCGATACTTTAGTGTTAGGACGCATGCACCATTGGGAGATCGTTGTCTGCCTGTGTCTTCTCTATCTTCTCTATACTATATAAGTTAGCTTCTCTAAAAATGAACAAACCGTTTGGGATCACTCACCGCTACCTGGAATGACCTTTTGACAAACGAATATAACTTTCCTACAGATGCTTCGTTTATTACATTACTCTTTTTCCCATATTTTTAAACCTCGTATTATAAACAATATTCCTTGTTCGTCATAATAACATCTTGGATGCTAGTTAAGACTAGACTTTAGATTCAGATAGCTGAAGAATTCGTTCAATTGACGTAAGCTGCTTACCATGAACCATCTTCTTCAAAATAGAAATATGCTGTCTAATTTCATTGACAATTTGCTTTCTTTGAGCTCCTTCTGTTGCCTCTAACAGCTTCTGTATGACATAATTAGCGTATTGATCTCGAATCATCTCAACCAGGTAAACCATTCCGTCAGCCTTTTTGGCTAGTGCTTGGTCGATAAGATACTGTTTCTGAGTTGGAGAGCAAACACATAGACATCTTTCAACAACATTAGACGAGAATTTATGCGTAGAATGATACAGTAAAGAGTCACATACAACTGTAATGATAGTATCTTTATCTTCCTGTGATCCCCATTGAAGAATATGTTGGATTACATAGTTGCCAAATTGGTCATGCATCAATGAAGATATATTCTGTCGAATCACTGACATTATAGCGTCAATCGCGCTTTTGTCACAGTATTCTAAGGCTCTTTGAACCACTCGACATCCAAAAGCATGGCAAGACAATGACATTATATTATTTTTCACAACGTCAGCAATAAATTGAGTATCACTTGGCTTTGAGCACTCTAGCGCTTTCTGTATAACATGGTTGCCATTCTGATCTTTTATGCATCGAAGAGTACAAGCTGATAACTCGGGAAGTAATTCGGACCTTTCTTCCGACGTCATAATATCTAAAGCCTTTTGAACCACCCTGCAGCCATACATTGACAGCGACAACCGCACCATTGACCCTTTCAAGGTTGATACTATAGCAGCTCTCTGTTCTGTGGTTCCCATCTCGATGTACTTTTGGATAATATAGTTTCCAAAAACATCCACAGCAAGATCAAGTATATGGGGTGACAGCTCAGAAAACACAGTTTCCTTGTCTTTAGCTGAAGCCCCTTCTATATGATATTGTATAAACCTTGATCCATGCTGATCTGTTGAAAATTCTACAACATGGCCTAAGACTACGTTCAGACTCTTTTGCGAGAAATCTTTCGTAGACTTCAGTACATCCAAAAAAGGATGCTTCGCTGAAGGTGTTGAAGGGCCCGTAACTGGCTTAGTAGCCGTTGGTTGAGCAGATTTGACTTGTTTACTTGTTTTGGACTTCCGCTCAGTTTTGCTGCTACTATACAATGTATCCAGCTTCCCTTTTCGTTGGTTTGGTCTCTCAATCCAAGAGTCAGTAAGTCTCTCATTAGATAGCTGTTGAGGAGAATACATCTCGGCGCTCCTTCCAGCTAGAGCTGCATAGCTCTGACAGGGAGGTTTCACAACATCCCCAGCTGATATTGGCTTCTGAGAACTTGTACTCAGTGCTGATTCAGTAGAAGCAATAGGTCTGACAGGGGTGTATTTAGGTATTCCTGAAAAGTTGTTAAAAGCGCTTAAGTTGGCTTGGTCCTGCTTATACTGAGTTCCTGAAATTAGGTCTACTGAAGATGCATCTCTTTTTGGTTCGGCGTCCTCCAATCTTTGGTGAATTTGTGGATTCGATAACTCCACATTTCGAGATTGAACAGAAACCATCTGTTGATACTCCGACCATGGAGAGCCTGTAGCAGGTTTGAAAGGGGACAACTTTTTCAGAGACCTGTCCATTTCAGAGACAGTTGCTTGCGTCTCTCTTCCATAAGTATCAAAATTAGAATAGGTGGTTGTATTTGCGTTGATAGTATCCTGTTCATATTGAAGACCTGTAGGATCTTCTTGGATCATATAAGCAGGCGAGTCATCTGAAGCCCAGCCGAAACTAGAGCGTCGACGCTCATCTGTCGGATGCGGCAAAGGTGACGGAGCTGAAAACGCCTTAAAAGATTCTGGAGCTATAGGCAAAAAAGTGTTAGAACCAGATGAATCTGAAGACGCGGAAAGATTAGAACTTGCGCCACTCCATAGTGCGGTATCAATATTACCTTGAAGAGCACTAAACTTTCTAAAGCTATTAGACTCAGACTCTATAGTAATACCTTGTGTGGTCGAGCTGGGTATATCGGACTCGTAACTATCTTCACTCACAGAGTAGGAGTGGCCACGGGATTCAGCTTCGCGAGTTGCTTCGGCTACACGGGAAGAACCAGTTGGGTGAGGAATAGTTGAAGTTACTGAGCGTGAAGAAAGTGAGGATATACGCTCAGATAGACGAAGCGCAGCGTAAGAGTCACCAGGTTGAGATGCAAAAGGCGACCAATATGACGATCGCGCAGCTACAGAAAGCTGAGATGCCAATGCACCAGCAAGAGCTGGAGAATGGATCGCCTGCAAAGACGTATTCGATGGATGCAGAATTGACAAATTGTTAGTCCTAGTAGCTAGAGGTTGGGGGGAGTCGATCTGGGAACGAAGACCAGAGTCTTGATGTAGTTCTGGAAAGCATCCATCCAAGTCTAGAGACGCAGTAGAAGATTGCCAAGAATGACTCCATATACTGTTAGATGACCTAGCAGAAGTATTTGCTAGTCTTACAGAGAATGGAGGAGTAGTTCGAGGAGTCGTAGATAAATCTCGAAGTACAGACTGAGAATCGACCAGACGGTTAGCTAAAAAAAGATCACTTTCAGGGTAAGCTATATTATCAGCGGTCATAGTGGTTCCTTAGAATTATCCTTAAAACTCAAGATATAGTGTTTATGGTATAGCAAGCTTGGTGTGGAAGTTGGTAACGAAGTTGAGAATGTAATATATGTATCACGGTGTCACTATGAAAAGGGGTTCAGAACGTATTCTAGATTGTAAGATGAGTAAAGAGGTTCTAAATCGGGTCGTACTAATGCAATGTGTAGCCTTACTGGATTATTAAATAGCAGTGCAAGTGATATTCAGAACCTCCAACTGAACAACGGTCGCGGAAGGAACGCTGGTGGACAGTTGAAGTATCAGATTGTGCGCAGTAATCACGAGGTCAGTAACCGACTAACCAATTAAATGATGTGGCTGAGACTCTGAACCTATCAAAGGCAGATTTCCCGGGGTTAGGGAATACTATGACAAAGGCTACTCAGAGAAGCTTGTGCGGCTTAACCTCTGAAATAGAAATTGACGCGATGAACTAACTAAGCTATTCAATATATGAGTGGGAAATGTATGTATACCTTCTAGTGATTCAATTTTATAGTAGATGGTGATTAAATTGATTATAAGTTCTGAATTTTCGAGTGACGATAGACTTGGGTCATATCCAGGTAATGGAATCGTTAACATGAAAGTATGAGATACACCGTTGTAGTGTTTTTTCCGAGGTTATAAAGTGCCGTGACCAACATTAATATTTATTACAGAGGTCCAATATTAGTCAAGAGGGCAGGTTTCGTGCCATTATTGGCATAGTCTCTACAATCTGTTGTCTTAGTACAAGTTTACTCGTAACTAATTAGTCTGTCATAAGTGAAGTAGGTAGTAATAGTCTCTATTACGGGCTATGGAGTGTTGCTGGTAAAACTTAGTTCTCAGCTTAAGAACTCAAAGATAATACGCTCTCAAACAGTAGTCAATGATATATATGGGAAATTGGTCCTCATAAGTAGATGATGATACAGCTATATAGCGAACGTCCATACTACATGCAAGTATGTTTTAGCTACCAAGGGCTCTGTCTCGTTCTTGAGAAACTCATTTATTCTTTCCTTAATTTGCTTCTGTTTAGTTTCAGGAAGAGAAGTAATGTAAGATCGAGTTTTCCAAACTAACCACACCTCTTCTTTAGTAAAGACTCGCTCAGTCGATACCTTGATCTCTTGAAAAGGGTGATCCAGACCAGGTGCAGCATTTAATGGACTCTGCCACTTGTTATGTCTATGCTGAGGAACCCCAACATCAAACGAGTGAACAAATGAAACTACGTTCTTTTGCCACTCGGGTGCAGCATCAAGGTCCTCCAGATTCCATAGCAGCGCCAGTCCCGCTTTAGGCTTCATAACACGTCTAATCTCCTTCAATGCATCCAAATCAGCAAACCAATGGAATGCTTGAGCTATGAGCACTGCATCGTACTCGCCATCTGTAACTGGAATGGAGTATGCACTGCCATCAACGATCCTGACGTGCGGGCAGCGTTTCTGAAAACTAATTCTCATACCCTCACTGGGTTCCACAGCCAATATATTTAGCTGATACGGTTCTAAAACCTCAGTGAACTTTCCAGTTCCGGATCCTAATTCTAAGACTTTGTCTCCAGGTTTAAGTTTCAGTATATCTTGAATTAAATGCCTTACTGTATCTTTATCGAAAGATGGTCGAACTTTATCGTATAGCTCATGATTAGCTGTAAATGCAGTTTGTGAAGTATTGTTGACTTCTTTCCTAATAATCGACATATTGGTGAGAGTAATGGCAGTGTAACGAAAACAGTGTTTGGTTAGATTCTTATGTAATTGAAATGGACTAAAAAAGTGTTGAATTTTAAGGTGTTAGCGAATAAAGCTGCCACAGAGACAAATAAGGTTTAACCGAGGATTGTGGTGACACACGTGACTAGAGGGGGATATTGGGCCCCGATTGGGTTTACGAACGTAACAATCAATTATATGTCAATTATTATACACATTATGTATTATAGCTAACTAGTGTTACCGCCAGGTTCATTATATTACGCGAACCAGTTACTCACGGTAATACTACCTAACGTAATCTGGAGGTCATCCTATTAATAAGACTCCGGTCTTCTACCTCCGCCTTATAGGAGAATAGGACATACACCTATCTTAATAACCCTACTGCAGTATAGAATTAGCCTTCGTATATCATGGATCCAGAGTTATG
>JAJMFD010000030.1:0-110059 GCA_030574535.1 Tortispora starmeri | reverse complement strand
AAAAAAAAAATAAAAAAAAAAAAATAAATAAAATAAAAAACTCACAAACCTTCTTGTTATTAATTCCATAAGATATTTGAAAGACAAATAATTGTCCGCCTGCAGATATTTTAGCTTTATCTTTCTTCTAAAATTCAGTTAATTAGTTAAGCTGCAAAGTTTCCAGCGCCTCAGAAAAGACGTTTTTATTCCCAGGAAACCGCTCGGAATCACTACACATGTGCTGGCATGACCAGCCCCAATATTGCAGCACCTCTAAAAGTCGAGGGCGTGACTGAATGCTTTTGTGTTCCAAAATCGCGCGGTTAACTTTGGCTGCTACCTTGAATCGCATAAGTGGATCAACCAATTTCGCTAAATATGATGTTCCTGTGACTTTCTCAGTCGGTAAACACATCAGAGACATGGTATGCTCTAAACTGTGTAGATATTTCTGCATTGGTTTATTGCTAGAATCACGCGGTAGCCGTGGTGCTAGCATTTCAGATGCAAACTTCAAAGCCTCATCCAACAAGTTGTCATCATTCTCGGCAAGAAGTATTAACTCTACTAATTGCAGTTGGAGTAACTCGAAATGCAATTCGGGTTGATTTTCAAGTAACTATGGTTAGTTTAGACTGTGAAATAACAAGGCTCATTTTGAAGACTGAAGATTGAGTTTTTCTCGACATTATGGAATCCGCGTGGTGCATGAAATCATTAATCATCGCCAATAAAAATATGAGTTACTTACCTCAGGGTCATGGTCCATTATACTTCCAATGGCTTCTGGAATGTTTCCTTGTTGAATGCATTCGCGGATGGCATTACGAGCTGCCAAAGCACTGGCCGATTCTCCTAAATTGACATTAGCTTCCTCTGCAAACTTTTCTGCAGCAAGATGATAGCCCTCGGTGGACAAATAGTTCATAACCAGTGAATTTAGAGTGCTAAATGTTAGTTTCTTAGCCGGGATACAACATCATAGCCTCGGAAGAATAATTAACAGTATTTTCTCCATGGTAATTATGTCAGAGAGATTCCCATCTGAGTAATTCATCATTGGCTATCCATTTATTATCCATAGTAGCAACTTCACATACCTTTGACTAACATATGCCCCATCTTGGAGTCCAGCCAAGTCTGCCTGGGTCATTCTCCCTTGTGGCTGGCGTATATGGAATATATAATGAAAAGCCAGGTTATTGGACCAAGGTGAAATTTGCCAAACTCCCTTCTTAACTATCCCTGTTACCCGGCCCCCGGCTCCAATAGCTCGGCCGCAAGTATCTGATATGTAAATAGATGGAGTTTATCTGTGTCTAAGCAGCTATAATGGAAACCGAGTATGATTACTTATTAATGGATGGGACTCTGCCTACTTCAATGGATTTGCCCAGTCGGTTGGCAAGTCCTTCACTAGAAGATGAGGAATCTATTAGATTCGCCCCATCTCTCCAGTCTGTCATAGAGCCATCTCCCTTAGATGCTATGTCCATATATACCGTGTATGAGACTAGAGATTCGTGGATCATAGTGGCATCTAATGCTTCAGAGTCTGTATACCGGGTTTTAGTTTTGGATCTTGCTTCTTCGACCCATTCCTTAGTCGTAGAGGAGGATCCCGTGGTATATACTGCTATCTCTATTGCTGCGTATCTGGATCTTCAGCGTTTACAGGAAGGTTTTCATAAGAGATGCAGCGCATGGGGTATAGTTGGGTTCATACGATTTACTGAACAATACTATATGTGTGTGATCACGAAACGTAGTCGAGTAGCCTTACTGGGGGGACATTATATTTACCACATCGATGATACCGAACTACTCCCAGTAGCATATTCGGCTTCTTATCGCAAACCTGATCGCAAATCCGAGGAGGCGAGATTTTTATCTATATTGCAAGTTCTCGACCTCTCTCGCACTTTCTACTTTTCTTATTCATATGACATTACTAACACCCTCCAGCATAATCTAACCGAACTTCGCTCTCCTCAGCCAAAGCCTGTTCAATTGTGCGAATTATCTAATTTCAATGAAATGTTTGTATGGAATCATCACTTGCTACAGCCCTTGGCCTCTACATGTAACAAGCCTTTTCGCTGGTGTCTCCCTATCGTTCATGGTTTCATCGATCAAGCTGACCTCAACGTCATCGGCAGAAATATTTTCATAACAATCATCGCAAGGCGGTCATGTCATTTTGCTGGGGCTAGATTTCTAAAGCGCGGTGTTAATGATGAAGGCTATGTTGCCAATGAAGTAGAGACGGAACAGATTGTTTCTGATATGTTATTATCCTCTTTTCATGACCCCCGTGGAGGGGAATTTGCCAGCCCTCGATATACTTCGTATGTTCAACACAGGGGTTCTATCCCTCTGTATTGGAATCAGGATTTTGGAGGAATAACCCCAAAGCCACCAATTGAACTCACAATTGTCGACCCTTATTTCCGTGCTGCTGCTATTCACTTCGATCGCCTCTTCAAAATGTATAATGCACCTCTTATTGTTCTCAATCTTATAAAGACCAAAGAGAGAATACCACGTGAAACTCTTCTCCTAGATGAGTTTGAGCAATGTATAGCCTATCTTAATCAGTTTTTACCTTCTGACAAACAAATATTATATACTTCTTGGGATATGAGCCATGCTTCCAAAAATCATGGTCAAGAAGTTATTCAGTTTCTCGAAGAGTATTCGGATAAAGTCTTAAAAGCTACTCACTTTTTTCATAATGGCTCAAAACCAGCACTGCAGCAAGGTATCTGCCGTACAAACTGCATTGACTGCTTAGATCGGACTAATGCAGCACAGTTTGTGATTGGTAAGAAAGCTTTGGCTTATCAGTTAAAGGCATTAGGAGTTATTGAAACCCCAAATGTATCATATGACTGTGATGCTAGTAATCTTTTAACAGAGATGTTTCATGATCATGGAGATACTATTGCGTTACAATATGGCGGATCGCACTTGGTTAACACCATGGAAACTTATCGGAAACTAAATCAATGGAGTAGTCACTCTCGTGATCTAGTGGAGTCTATTAAAAGATTTTATAGCAACTCCTTTTTTGATTCTCAAAGACAGGATGCTATCAACCTTTTCCTGGGGAACTATGTCTATGAACAAGGCAAAGCCATGCTTTGGAATATGGCCACAGATTACTACCTTCATCAACAGACTGCTATTAAGTTATTAAATGATAGACATCGCAGTTATAGGTGGTGGTGGACTCCTATTAATCTCGAAAGTACTTTAGTGAACACCTCGGCCTTTTCACATAGCCTACTTCCCGTATCTAATGATGACTTTTGGATTGAGTATTATGAGCCCTTGACTTTAACAGGTATCAAAGACGAATACTGCAGTCAGATGAATTCTACGAATAGATATTTGACATCTGATGCATTTGTACCTACCACTTCAAAGCTTCATTCAAAATTAAGTCCGTTTGTGGTAAGAGGACACTCTCAACGACAACAAGTGTTGGTTATGAACGATTTACATTCAGAGAAGCCGAACAAGTCCAAGAAATCGCGTAAGATTGGTGGACACCTCAGTATAAAGAATTGGGCTAAACTCTTACCATACCATTTGAATAAGGTGCCATTAATCCCGTCTGACCGACTGGCGGAACATGTTGCTGCTAAAGGGAAGGAAAAGGTGGAAGATGGATCCATGTTGACATTCACCACAGCACAAGAGAGGCTGAAACATACAGCTATTACGGTTCCATCTACAAATAAGTCTGCCCTAAGACGTGTGATTGATCAGACGCTATCACCATCTGTGGCGGAAGCAGAATTAAAAGAGTATGATATGTACGTTCAGCATCCACTGCGGCTATCACAGCAATCGCAATTGAGCGAGAAGAATAATATTTACTCCATTGAGTTTGAAAATTACGTGTCTGACGTTAACCTTTCTCAGCTTAGCTCAGTGAGTGAGGAAGCATTGGCGCTCTATGAAAAGTTCGCCAAACCTATTGCTCGACTGAATGATAATGACGACCGCAGGACTAAGTTTTACTCAGCTTGGGTAAAACCATACACTTGGCAGGAAGTATAGAACATAGACGAAATAATTAAATATTAAATGACATTTTTGGAATATTATATTGAATTCTCATAGAAAATAATGATCATGGCGACGGTAGTAAAAATGTATTTTGCTTCCTTATTAATGAACCTTAAAATTAGAAAAACTCGATGACCTTACTCTCATTTCTTCAATACTAAACCCATACCGATGCCTAACTGCAGGAAGTGAACACAGTTTGTTATTAGCGAGTGATTCATTATTATTTTTTTGACTTGAAATTCTCCTGATATGTCTCCAGCCGATAAAGACTGTTTACATGAGTTGATAGAACAAATTAAAGACCAGCTTGCTAACTCTAGTAAACCAATAGAGCCAACATTAGAGGGAAATCCATTTTATTTTGATAAGGAGGAAATCAATCTAAGTGAAATATTTGGCCATTTTTGGGTTGAGAACTATAGTGAAGACACCACTGTTTCAGAATCAATCTCTAGAACAGAACTTCTGGAAAGAACTGCTAGGCTTCTAATTTGTGATGCGCAATTAGTACACGTCTCTGATCATGCCTCACTTACGGGGCTAGAAGCAACATTATATGAAATATTAAAACCAATTTTAATACCATGGCTTAGCGTTCCTGAGCAATATACCAATACTAATACTCTCCCGTCTGCTACGATTAGTCTACAGTTGGAGTTTCAAAGACTGTTTTCGATTGGAGTGCAGCTACTTAATAATTTAGCTTCTAAGTATAAATTTGAGCAGACCTTTCTTTGGCACTTGCGCTCGTGGTTGCATAATACTGATGCGCCTTGGATTGATCAAAGAATAAATGATAATGTATTGGAGCTAAAGAGAAAACTTGAACTTCAGGAAACAACTCAGGATCAGTTTATTGAGTCGCAATTGTTGGATGTCGTTTTCCCTATTTTTCAGCGTGCTTCTAGACTAGAAAAGGTCCGTATAGGAACCGGTAACTTTCAAAAAACATCCTCTCATCTACCCTCATTGACAGAACCGAGGCACTACGAGTATACTGAATCTAACTCTCCTGAACTTTTATGTCGTTTTCAATGGGCAAGTAATATCTGCTACGGCCTTAATTGGTGCTCTCCGTCATTCTTCCATTCAAATGGACGGTTGATCGTCTCTTGTATTCTAAATCTGTTGGATAGTTCATCCATATGGTTAAGAGTGAGGGGCTTAGAAGCGGTTAGAGTATCTTTCAAAAGGACTCCATTGACATTCTGGCAAAACAGTGGTCTTCATAATGTATTCTGGGAATTATTCAAAGGATATTTTGCCCATATCCCCCCAGGTGCTCCTTTAAAGGAGTCTGTATTCTTACTCGACGCTACTTTCGAAACTATTGAAATTATATTCCCAGTTTTGATTGAAATAGATCGAGAATCTGCATTGAAGCGCATGGACAATGACGTAATTAGACATGGATTGATTAGAGGTATTGAGCTGTGTGGTGAGAAAATAGTGCTTGCAGAAATGCTTATCCGTCATTCTATCGCTATAATTGATCTAATGGGTATACAAATTATTCGTCATCTAAAACCTTTTATAGGTATCTATACCTCAATTATGAGCGACCCTTTTATTGATGCCAGTCCTGATCTTTCTCGAATAACTTTAGAGTGTTTGGATAGATTGATTAGTGTTGCTTATCCACGCATTTCCGCCTACAAATATCAAATTCTGGAGGCTTGTATAGTGTTTTGCTCTCGCTCACTTACTCATATTGGCTCTGGCAGCAATATTACTCAATCTATTGAGTCTGTCACTCCCATCTTACAGAAACTCAATTCCGTAGTTCAAGCCCAAACCACTGAAGAGAGCTTATCCATTGAACTTGCAAACCTTTATCAAAATTTTCCTGATCTTACATTTTTGAATGACATTAAACTTGATTAATATGTTTCTATATGTATTGTTTTCTCTTATATCTTGTATATTACTCATGACTGTAGCGGTCAAGCTGTAAGAATATACATAGTGTGGCCAGAATTTAAAGTTTATTTGGTGCCATTGTTGCCTTCCATCAACCTTCCATCTCTTTACCTTTACTTCACTCTTTGCCACGATGGATAATACTACTGACATCGATGAGAGTTTGTACTCTCGTCAGCTTTATGTCCTTGGAAAAGATGCCATGCAGAAAATGAAGGTCTCCTCCGTTTTGATAATTGGCCTAAAGGGTCTCGGTGTAGAAATTGCCAAAAATGTCGCCTTAGCTGGTGTGAAATCACTGACATTATACGACCCCGAACCAACAGCTTTATCTGATTTGTCTTCCCAGTTCTATTTGACTGCTGAGGATATTGGAAAACCCCGCGCGCAAGCTTCTGTTGCTAGAATTGCTGAATTGAACGATTACGTACCGACATCTGTGCTTGATGGACCTCTTACTCCTGATACTGTTGCTGGTTACAGAGTAGTAGTAGCTACAACCCTTCCATTAGCTCGCCAACTAGAAATTGATCAGTGGGTCAGGGATGCCGGAAATACTTTTATTTCGGTAGGTTCTTATGGTTTATTTGGATACCATTTCAATGACTTCGGTGATTCTTTCGAAGTTATAGATACTACAGGTGAGGAACCCGTCACTGGTATCGTAGCCAGTATTGAGCCTGAGGGTTTGGTCGCTACTATTGAGGATACTCGACATGGTCTGGAAACTGGGGACTATGTTCGGTTTACTGAAGTTGAGGGTTTAGATATCAATAACTCTGGTCCATTCCAAGTTACCGTTCAAGGTCCCTATGCCTTCTCCATTGGTGACGTCTCTTCCAAAGGTACTTATCAGAGTGGCGGAATCTTTCATCAGGTGAAACGCCCTCACACTTTTCACTTCCAGTCTTTGAAGCAGCAACTCGAGTCTCCGGAATTCTTCATTTCTGATTATGCTAAATTCGACCGTCCAGGGCAAATTCACTTAGCCTTTCTAGCCATAGATAAGTTTGTTCAGTCTAATGGCTCTCTTCCAAGAGCCCGTAATGAAGAAGATGCCTCAATCGTTTTGGAGCTAGCTAAAAACTTTGCTGCTCGGATTCCAAACGTTCTTTCAGGAGCTAATATCGATGAAGCAATTATCAAAGAGGTTGCTTACCAAGCTAGAGGTGATTTAGCTCCTATTAATGCTGTTTTAGGTGGCTTTGCAGCTCAGGAGGTTTTAAAAGCCTGTACTAGTAAATTTTCTCCAGCAAAACAGTGGCTTTATTTTGATTCCCTGGAGAGTCTTCCTCCTAATCTTACAGAGGAAGAGTGTGCACCTCTTAATTCCAGATACGATGGTAATATCGCTGTTCTTGGTCGTACTGTACAAGAACAGCTTGGCAACCTAAAAGTTTTTTTGGTTGGCGCTGGAGCCATAGGTTGTGAAATGCTTAAGAATTGGGCTTTATTAGGGATTGGATCTGGTCCTAATGGCAAGATCACTGTTACCGACATGGATTCCATTGAACGGAGTAACTTGAATCGGCAGTTTCTTTTTAGAGCTTCTGACGTTGGTAAGTTAAAAAGTGATGCTGCGGCCAATGCCGTTGTGAAGATCAATCCAGATCTAGCTGGAAAGTTCTCTGTGCTAGCTGAAAAGGTCGGTCCTGATACAGAAAACTTGTTTAATGATGATTTTTGGAACGATCTAGATATTGTCGCTAATGCTCTAGACAATGTTGATGCAAGGACTTATGTTGACCGTCGTTGCGTATTTTTCCGAAAACCATTGCTTGAAAGTGGAACTTTAGGTACTAAAGGTAACACTCAAGTTGTGGTTCCGGACTTAACTGAAAGTTACTCTTCGTCGCACGATCCCCCCGAGAAGTCTATACCTTTATGTACGTTGAAAAGTTTTCCTAATCAAATTGATCACACGATCGCTTGGGCCAAGAGTCTCTTCGAGGAGTATTTTGTTCAATCTGCCACATTAGTTAATCGCTATCTCTCCCAGCCTGGGTTCATTGACGAGATAATGCGGTCAACATCTGATCAACTGAATACTCTAGAAATAATCACGTCTTATCTAGTGAAAGAGAAGCCGTTGTCCTTTGAAGAATGCATAACATGGGCTCGTTTGCAGTTTGAGCGTAAGTTCAATAATGATATTAAACAGCTGCTGTATAATTTTCCAAAAGACTCGGTAACATCTACAGGTACATTATTTTGGTCAGGCCCCAAACGCGCACCCACTCCTTTGGAGTTTGATGTAGACAATCCATCTCATATGGATTTCGTGGTGGCTTGTGCAAATTTACATGCTTTTACTTATGGTTTACAGGGTAGTACAGATCGTCAAATATTTCGCAAGGTACTAGGAAATGTCGTTGTTCCCGAATTTGTCCCTCGATCTGGGGTGAAGATTAAAGAGAAAGATGATGATCCAGATCCTGTTGATGGTTCTGACACCACAGTTGTTCAAGAATTACTTAGTGCTCTTCCGACTCCTTCCAGTCTTGCTGGATACCGTTTGACTCCTGCTGAATTTGAAAAGGATGATGATAGTAACTTCCATATTGATTTTATCACTGCTGCTTCGAATCTGCGGGCAATGAATTACTCTATTGAACCGGCTGACCGAAGTAAGACTAAATTTATTGCCGGGCGTATCATCCCCGCTATTGCTACAACTACTGCTCTTGTAGCAGGATTGGCTAATCTGGAACTCTTCAAACTTGTTGCAGGAGACTCGAAAGATATTGAGCGGTTTAAGAATGGTTTTGTTAATTTGGCGCTTCCATTTTTTGGATTCTCTAATCCTATCGAGTCTGCTAAATTGAAGTATAATAATAAAGAAGTAGATCAAATCTGGGGTCGCTTTGATGTGAAAGGTGATATGACCCTGCGTGAACTTATAGACTACTTTGAGAAAGAAGAAGGGTTGACAATCACGATGTTGTCTTGTGGAGTAAGTCTCTTGTACTCCAATTTCACTCCAGCTAAGAAACTCCAAGAGCGTTATGGAAAGACTATCACCGAACTAATCGAGATAATCACCAAGAAACCAGTTCCACCTGATTCCAAAACTTTGCTGCTGGAAATCTGTGCTGATGATCTTGAAGGTGAGGACGTTGAAGTACCTTTCGTCTGTGTCCACTTGTAAGATTAATATCAATATAGGAAAACCAATAAATCAATAGTTACAGAGGATGCTCATGTACGGTTTATACATATTTAATGCACTCGATTAGTTTGTTTATTTCATATATATAAATAAAGCAACTGGATCAAATTGTATAAACTACTGAAATAATACCTAAATAGACTGCAAATACGCGATTAATGTCCAGCATCTTTTGCGTAAGCCCAAGCGCGCTTAGCAGTCCATGCACGACAACGTTTGCCGTAATAAATCATGGGGAACATAGGAACCCAGAAAATAAAGGCCAAGAGACCAACGACAATGAATGTGTTTTGGTAACCCGAGTGATTGATCCAAGGAGTGATAGCGTAGGCAAAGCCAAAGCCCATCAGGTTACGAACCAAAATGACTGCGACCATAACATCGCCACCAAACTCCTTGTAGCAATCAAGAGCGTAAGTGTATGGGAGCGAAGCAGCTAAAGTGTTTCCAATTGCTGCCAAGCCGAATCCGACTATGGGAACCATATAATGACAGCCTTGAGCATATCCCAAGCCATACATCCACATTCCAGCTGGTGTAGTTACAAGAGCAACTAAACCCATCCACAGACGCATTTCAGGTTCACGGACACCACCATTGCGACGAGCAAGTTTGAGGGCAATTTTATCTGAGAGTGAACCACCAAGGTACACAGCGATACAGACACCAACAAATGGTGACAGATAAAGAAGACCTAGTCCAGTAGTTCCGAACCCGTAAAGTTCAGAAGAGAAAATTGTAGCGACTGTACCGGTCAAAACCATGAACCAAGAAAGTGAGGAAGCTACGGTCAAGGCAGCCCAAAGTACAGGAGGAAAGTATATAAGAATGAGCCAGGGACGATACATACTCTTAAGGAAAGTGTTTGGTTTTCCAGGAATAGTGGTGTAGAATATAGGACGCATTTCCCAGAATGATTTGATATGATATGTTACACCGGTTCCCATCTCTGCGGCGGAATCGTCACTAACTGCTGATATAGCAGGACCCTTTTCAACGTTTGATAGAACAGGTCGCGGTGTATCTGCAGCAACCAAAGACTCGTCTAGTTCCAGATGTCCATGAGTTTTGGCCTCGTCGATTGCAATAGTATCCTGGAGCGCGGTGGGACGGTAGTACATGGTTTCTTCTTGAAAGAAGAAAGAGCCTACAGCGCCAATTCCCAAGAATATAGCAAACCAGTAGTTAATCCAGCGCCATCCTTGACCTCCATTGATGAAGGAAGTAGCCAGAGGTCCCAGGTATGTACCACCCATAAGAGACCAAATGTAGACTCCCATGAAGAAGCCACGCTCGTGGGCAAAGAAGAGATCACCAACAACAATCTCCTGTAGGGATTCGACAGGAGCCAGAAACAGTCCAGTAATAAGACGATTTCCGTAATGGCTTCCAGGGGTGTCGGCAAAATTATACCAGATACAACAAGCGACACCGCCAATCAAACAGAACCAGGTGTAGAGAGCACGACGGCCATAATTTAGGGCAAGGGGCTGACATATCAGACATCCCAAACCCAGCATTAAAAAGAGATATCCACTGCCGTTCACAAGAACATCAAGACTGAAGCCCAAGTCTGCAGCTATATCGAGATAAGCTGGGGCAGTAGCAGCTGCCAGAACTGCAACGAAGAAAGTATACCAAGAGGGCCAGAAGAAGGTAGACCATTTCCGACGATTGGACCAATTTAAAGGATCGTTGGGGTCGGCAGAAGGTTGAGGTACCAAAACAACATCTTTCTGATTACCGTGCTGGATACCTTCCAAAGAGTTATCTATATCCACAAGGTAGACAGTACCAGGGATAGGAAGACCATCATGGGTAAGAACAGGCTCAGAATCAACCATTATTAGGGTATTGCTACAATGTAAGCTTGATGCCAAGTTCAATGTATGCAACTGAAAATGTGGGATAGTTGTAATTTATATTCTCCAGATCGACAGAATCTCCATGATAAAGTAATTCTTGAAAGTAGAGGACAAAGAGAGTAGTAAGCCAATAAGATGAAGATGCGCGCTAATTAAGTTCGACTCTATTTAGCAAATTGGATTAAGTCCCTTTTTGGGTGATAAGAACGCCGGTACCGCCCGTTCACATTACCTGAGATGTAACTGAAGCTTAGACCGATTAACTTGGCCAGAAAATAACTCGTTATTACAGCAAGTTTTCTTGTTGTAATCGCCATATAACGGTAATGTTAGTGGTATTACATTCCTATAGATAACAAGTTCTATGAGTGGGCCCGATGGCGTGTATCATTTATCAGCGCCGCATTCTGAAGGCAAATAAAATAGCCTTCGAACTGTAAGGTAGAAAGTTAGATATTTACCAGACGCAAGGGTCGCTAACTGGAAGCGAAATGTGCTTGGTGAGGGCTTGGCTCTCTCAAGCAATTCCCGTTAAGATTTAAGTTACTTCGATAAGATAAGAAACTATTAATTACTTCCGGTGTGTTATGATACCAACCTAACGATAATAGAGACACTGTAAAACTAGATACGTCTTTACGTCTTATATCAATCAATTTGTCATCACAATTACATATTATACTAGAATATTCATCATAATGCTCTGCAGTAGAAGCAGCTAGAAAGGGAGGCGCGTTCTTTGTACATGAAATTGAAAATATTCCTATAGAACATATAGTCGTTTGACTGTCATCTTTCTTGAACCCTATTTCTCTTCAGATTCTGCAGTTATTTCGAACTCATATCAGCAAAATGCTATTTTCAGTATTTCCAGTGAGGTCTTTGCGCTGTAACTGCGGTTATGTCTTCAACTTCTCTTCAGCTTGTCCAGGGCGTTCAAACCTTATTTGGAACGATCGACGATTGTGGATGGGAATAGATATTAGGTATGGGAAAAGAACAGATATATTGCATGCCGCTAATTCGCAACTATAAAAAGCTGCTAAAACCTTCGTTGCTGAAAAATTAAGAGAGAATATCGAAAATATACTAGAATAATTATCTTTTTGCTAGTTAAAATATTTTCTAGCTCTTCTTGCTGTTGGTTTTTTTGTTTACAAATTGTCTATACTCGATCAACTCTTATCGCTCGATACTAAACTAGTCGCTAATAAAGTTTGAACATCACCTCTATCAATTTCATATTATTCCTTAACATTATTAGGATAAAACTCGAGCGAGAGAAAAATTTACTGGCACTTGTCTTTAGATTTCTCATTTTAGTGACTCTTACGTTCCCCCTATCTGAAAGAGGAAGTAATAGTCAGTCAATCAATTAATTTTCTGGCCACTTTCAGAGATCCTATCCCCATTCTCTCATGCATAGTCTAATCTCGCTTTTACAAACCTTTATCATGTCCCCCAGCTGAAGTCATTCGTCTCGAAAATCTTAATCTGTAATTTAGTAGCCCTTTATATCTAATTTGTCGATTTCATCTTTATTTATGTTTTATTCAACCTGAATGCTGGCTGTATCAACAGGACGGCCTGGTCTTACCGACCTCTAATAGTAATTGTTAGGAACATGAGTCACGTGACTCGTCGTCTAATAGGTTTTTTCTTTCTTTACTTTCTTCATCTCAGCTTCTCAACACAAAAAAAAAATGTCTGACTCGGACGATATAACGGCCTCTTTAATATCCTCAAATTCCAAACATCTTGTTTCCGCTTCCTCTAATGTTTCGGACTCTGATCTTTCTGATAATGACCTTGATTCGATTTCACTTCTTCCTTCTACCAGTCAAACTACCTCAAATAAAGGAGCAGGGAAAGGCACCTTTGAAGGTTTAGGACTTTCTCACACTCTTGCTACTGTCGTGAAACGTCGAGGTTTTAAACTACCAACCCCTATCCAGCGTCGCACAATTCCAATAATTCTTGAAAAACGAGATGTGGTTGGTATGGCCCGAACAGGAAGTGGTAAAACTGCCGCTTTCATTCTTCCTCTGATCGATATATTGAAATCTCATTCGGCAAAAGTTGGCGCTCGTGCTTTGATTTTGACTCCTAGCCGTGAACTTGCTTTACAGACATTGAAAGTCTTCAAGGACTTCTCCGCTGGTACTGATCTCAGATGTGTTCTACTAGTAGGTGGTGATAGTCTAGAGGACCAGTTTGGTTTCATGTTAACTAATCCTGATGTTATTATTGCAACTCCTGGTCGATTTTTACATCTTAAAATCGAAATGGGCCTTGATCTGAAAACTATTCAATATGTTGTGTTCGATGAAGCAGACCGGCTGTTTGAGATGGGATTTGCTTTGCAGTTGACTAATATTTTGAGTTATCTTCCCGATTTTCGTCAAACGCTACTTTTCAGTGCAACTCTACCGAGAAGTTTGGTGGAATTTGCTAAAGCTGGACTCAAAGATCCGGTTTTGGTTCGGTTAGATGCCGATCATAAACTCCCAGAAACACTTGAGATGGCTTTTTTCTCTATTCGGTCCTCTGAAAGAGATGCTGCACTTTTATATCTTCTTAATAAGATTATCAAAATGCCTATAGGTGATCAGGCTAGAGTAAGTTCTCGTTCTGAGGATGATAAAGTGCGGGCGAACGAACTTCCTTCGCCTTACTCGACTATTGTCTTCGTACCCACAAAGCATCATGTTGAACATGTGGCTACTTATTTAAGAAACTTCGGCTATCTCACATCGCATATTTATGGTAGTTTAGATCAACATGCTCGACGTGAACAACTTCAAAATTTTCGTCGCGGCATTACTACTGTTTTAGTAGTCACAGACGTCGCTGCACGTGGTATAGATGTTCCTGTATTGGCCAACGTCATAAATTACACCTTCCCCAGCTCCCCTAAAATTTTTGTCCATAGAGTTGGTCGAACCGCACGTGCTGGGAACCGGGGTTGGGCTTACTCCATCATTCGAGAAGCTGACCTTCCTTATTTATTGGATCTTGAACTTTTCTTAGGAACAAAAGTTAAATTGAGTGCTGATATTAGTGACTCTGAAGCCAAGTTTGTTTCCTACCGGAACTATCTGATACTTGGTGGCTTTATTCAAGACAAGCTCGAAGAGGATTTAGAAGAAATCGATAAAATGCATAAAGATGATTTCGATCTCAAGCTTTTGAAAGACGTTGCTGATAAAGGTGAAAAGCTCTACCTTAAAACCCGCAATCCTGCCTCTGTTGAAAGTGTTCGTCGGGCAAGAATTGTTCACTCTAACCAATGGATGTCTAGGCATGTTTTATTGAGGTCAAAAGGTGGTACTGAGGGAGAATCTGACTCCAAGGAAGCTGAGAGGCTTGCCTTTTTGGCTCGTTTAGAAAGGTTTCGTCCTTCGGAAACTATTTTTGAACTAGGTAAGAAGGCCGGGGGGCCTAATTCCGACATGGTGGATCTTATGGCTCGTCGAAGACGGGAAGTTGCTCGCATTCAAGAACGCTATAATGATAAGCGAAAGTTAGCAGCAACTGAATCTGAGTTGCGTGATGATGAAGACGGAGATATGGCAAGTGAACATCATATTGTTGCAGATATGACTCCTGCTACAGATATAGACTTAGAATCTGCTTTTACTCCATCTGCACCGGCTTCTAAAAAGCTGAAATCATTCAGAGACCCAAATTTTTATTTAGATCATAGAGATAAAGTTGAACTCTCTGAAAAAGGGTACAGTGTCAACTCATTTGCTGAATCTGCTAAGGATGTGACATTTGATCTCATGCGAGATGAAGATGATGGAAAATCTAAGAATGGAATGCGTTGGGATCGTAAGAAAGGACGATATGTTCAAATTGGTAGTACCAATAATGATGATGGCAAAGGACCCAAATGGATCCGTGGAGAGAACGGGTTAAAGATTCAAGCTTCATTTAAGAGCGGCAAATATGAAGCATGGAAAACAGCTCACCGTATTTCCAATGCGGATGTTAATAGTGAAGAATATGCACCTGGGTCTGCAGGACATATTGGTTACAAGTTTCGACATACTAAATCTCGTGCACCGAAGATGCCTGATAAAGCTAGAGATGATTATCACAAACAGAAGAAGAAGGTTGAGCAGTCTCGAGATCGGGATTCATCGCATAAGAGTCGTGGTGGTGTGCGTACCGCGATGGCGATTGCCAAACAGCGAAGAGAGAAGGATAAACGACGGGAGAAAAATGCACGTCCATCGAAAAAGCGGCATCATTGATGATCTGTTATGAATTATGAGATATTTTACTGGGTAATGAATATAACGATTATGTGCAAATATGTAGTATAGTTGTTATCCGTATAATAGTTATGTTGTAGTGTGGAAGATTTCATTTCGGCTAAATTCGCCCGGACCGCTCTTGGAGATCGTCGATAAGTTCATAGCCAGGACGGTAAGATACAACTCCTTGCAAGTTCTTCGTAGCAAGGAAAGGGTTTGGTCGAGTGTTGGCTTGGGAACCCAATGATGTGTATCCGAGGTCGTATAACTGACAGTATTTAGTTTCGGTACCTCGAAGGAAATCCCATATTTCACAAAGGTGCCAGTCAAGTACAGGAGACACTCTAACGAAGTCAGGCCAGCCAGAATCTGTAGGACTAAAATAGGAAATATCGGCACTGTAAGGATCAGACCTGCGAGTTCCGATCATTATGGCCTTCAGGTTTGGATAAGTTTCGGAAAAAGTCTGCAAGGCTTTCTTTAATGGTTCTGGATAAGTAATGATCTCCAATTTATACCTTTCTGCACATTCCTTCACAAATGAATCTACTTCAGGAAATGCGTCGCTGCATCGCACGTATAAGCACAGAATAGACTGGGTTGCGAGGAGATGAGCAGGTGATTCATGAAGTACAGCCAAGTACAGAATTAACATGACATGACAATCTTTACCTCCATTAAATGACATTGCTATTTGGTCCGGATTGAACTCTTGGAGCATTTGCCTTAAGATTTGTAGGCTAGTAATAATCTGGGCCTGAGTTTGTTTTCGATACAGAGATTCGGAAGGAGATGAGGCTAAAAACCGATTAACTAATTGGAAGGCGGATTTGGAAGCATGACTCAAGGATGAATTAGATGAGGAAATGTTCATCTCCTCATAGACTATAATGCGCTGTTATGGTGATGCTAAAACAAGCAATATCGATCCACGGAACAATACCCCGCAAACTAAAAATATATCGGACCGAAAGTAGCCGAACAAACCAGTTAATGAACCTGTTAAGCTTAATGGAGTATATGATAAGATAAAAAATACTTATAATCCAAATCAAAAAAAGAAAGAAAGAAAAAAGGAAAGAGAGAATAGTATTAGCCTGTTCAGGTGAGTAGATCGATAGTGTAGATGGCTAGTACAGATAGTATGTAGGAAACAGGAGAATAAACCAGTAGAAAATAGTAGAAGAAATTACCTATAGCTAAACCTTTAAGCTATTTAAGCTAATTAGTGTATAAATCGATGGCTTCTTTCACTCTAATATACAGTGATGTCTAAAATTAAGGCCAAACTCGAGATTATATCCAGGAAGGACGAAAATAGTGAAATGTGTATTACTCCGATTTTAAGATATTCTACTGATCCCAATAGATTATTCATTGTCAATTGTCAAATTGGGTACAGATAATGATTATGTTGAGCATATCCAGGAAATAGAACTAAAGCATAATGGACATAGAATAATGTCAACTAATTTATTTACAGGTATAGAAATATAGTTACTCGAGAGACTCAATATAGATTCATATCGACGACAAAGGTAACCATAGAAGCTTTAGAGTACTAGACACCGGTTTGTCAAAGCTGCATACATCAAAGTGTTCATAGAGGGAATAACAGAGCTCATATCAAGCAACTTGTCTATACACATAGCTATAAAGGGGGTTTACTATAAACATGTTTAAAGGAGACTGGCATCTTTCACTCCGTTGAGTTTCATAGCTACAGTACAAGTTGCTATTTCTCTCTCCCTTTGATACAGAATTCTTCGTAAACACCTAATAACTTTACAAGATTCTCATAGAGCATCGTCATCGAACAAACACGAGGAACTTACCTCTTCTGGTTTCGATATAAATCGTGATATACATTATATTAGCCGGTCGGTAAAATGCGTCGCTGAGCTCGTACTAGTCTCAAACACCCCGGACACTTTCTAACAGTCTTTAAGAAGTCAATTTTAGACCCAGCTCATAAATCATCTTAACCAACTTGACCAATTCTGTAATTCCAGCCTTTCATGCACAATTATGGACAGACTGGCTTAAGTGCCATATGCGAGATCCATGCCTGTTGTGTGAGATAAGGAAGCAGCAATGCTATAGGCTATTGGATGTTAATAATTCTCATACGAAACCTTAAACTAATCCTTTAGAATTCCTTCACCCTATTGCTAACATTCTCAAAAGACGTTTAGTGTCTATTCAGAAAATCCACTATTGTAAATACTACTAAGACTATTTTTTCGGTAAAGAAAAATAAACATGACAGTTTGTATGAGGATATAGGTAAGTCTATTGTACCGTTGCCTTCGTTCCCTCTAGCCGCCGGAGGGTGCCGAGGTGTTGTCTCCCCCACAAATGATACAACCTTATTGCGGTATAATCAACCAATCACCTTACAGTATCCTGCTGGTCCTGTGAGCACTTATAAGTACCAAGACTTATCGCCTAATTAAATCTATTCTGTACTCAAACCCAACACGCCACTCACTCTCAATATCGCATGACTGCGTATTATCCAGATAATGTTCCTCTATTAGCCGTGGACCACAATGCGGTTCTTTTCCCTAGCACCATAGCTCGGCTAAGGGTAAGCCCTGAAAATCGAGCTGCTATGCAGAAGATAGCCCGAAAGATGTCACGCTTTGCGGATTCAGAACCTTTTTATATCGGTGTCTTTGCCAGAAAATTATCCTACGATGATAAAGAACAAGGTGAATCTGCCAGTGACCTCGGTGCAGATCTCTATCCTATAGGAACTTTAGCCGTAGTAACCCAGGTCGATCGCTCGACTCAGGAGATCCATGCTACTCTACGTGGCCTTAGCCGAATTGAACTACAATCCGTTACTGCTCCAGAGCCGGGAGAATATCCAAAATGCAACATCGTTCATCGCCCGGATGTTTTCCCCAATGATCCCAAGAAGCTGGAATCCTCCTTTGAGCGCATGCGCTCCTCGGCAAAGGATATGCTCACAATGATGGGAGGAGAAAACACAGGAAACACCGTGCTTCGGCGTCTCCAAATTTTCTTAAACCGTGCCAGTATTGAAGATGCTAGTACGCTGGCCGATTTCCTTGGTGCAACCATGGCTCTTGATCCCGATCAGAAACTAGCAGTCCTAGGTGCGATTGAGGTTGTTCCTCGAATGGATGCTGTGGCAGATGCCATTCTCACAAAAGTTGGATCCGTTCAGATATCGCAGAAAATAAGCAAAGACGTCACTTCAAAGCTATCGAAACAGCAACGTGAGCTTATCTTGCGACAGCAACTCAAAAATATTCAGGATGAGCTCGGGGAAAACAAAGATGGCAAAGGCAAACCAGAGATAGACTCTTTAGCTGCCAAAATTGAGCAGGCACACTTGCCTCCGGAAGCTAACAAAATCGCACAAACAGAACTTCGTCGTTTACGAGGAATGCACCCCACACAGGCTGAGTATCATGTATGCCGAACTTATCTGGAGGTACTATCGGAAATCCCGTGGTCTAAGTCAACTCAAGATGTTTTAGATGCGGAGACAGTGACTAGAGCTCGTCATCAGCTAGATGCTGATCATTATGGTCTTGAGCCAGTCAAGAAACGCCTTCTCGAATACATATCTGTGCTGCGTCTTAAGCAAGTTGCTATAGCCGAAGAATCCAAGGCTCTCTCGGTTATTCCGAAGTCATCCGTCGATAAGTTCATGAGTGAATCCGAGGAGCACCCTTCGGCCCCGGAATCACAGTCCCCTACTGCTCATCTCCTCGGAAAGGCACCAATTATATTATTAGTCGGACCTCCAGGAGTGGGTAAAACCAGTTTGGCTCGCAGCATCTCCTCAACGCTTAATCGTAAGTTCTATCGTATAAGTCTTGGTGGCGTCCGTGACGAGGCGGAAATCAGAGGTCATCGTCGCACATATGTCGGTGCAATGCCAGGATTAATTGTCCAGGGACTACGCAAGGTCGCAGTTAACAACCCTGTATTTCTACTGGATGAGATCGATAAACTCAGTGGGAATAACTTTCACGGAGATCCAGCTGCTGCCATGCTGGAAGTTTTAGATCCTGAACAAAACCATACTTTCAACGACCACTATGTGAATATTCCTATCGACCTCTCAAAGACATTATTTATTGCTACTGCTAATAGTCTCGATACCATCCCTGCCCCTCTGTTAGACAGAATGGAGGTTATTCAATTACCTGGGTATACTTATCTCGAGAAGACCGAAATTGCCAAGAGGTATTTGCTCCCGAAACAAATCAAAGCTAATGGGCTCAAACCAGAGTCCATATCCATTTCGCATGATTTAATTCTTGACATCGCTACTCTTTATACTCGTGAAGCCGGTGTGCGTAATTTGGAACGTGAAATAGCTTCAATTTGTCGAGGCAAGGCTGTGGAATACGCAAATTATTTAGATAATATCGAGAAGCAACATGAAGCCACCTATAACCCAGTGGTTACCAAAGAGGACATTCTGAAATACCTAGGCATTCCGAAATATGACCCCGAAATAGTCACCGATGAAGATGATATTGGGCGCGTAGGAATTGTGACTGGGTTGGCCTATATGGGCAGTGGCAACGGGGGTATAATGTTACTTGAAGCCACCACCATGCCAGGAAAAGGACAGCTCAAGCTCACCGGACAGCTAGGCGATGTAATAAAAGAAAGCGCACATATTGCATTTTCCTGGGTAAAGGCAAATGCTTATAAGCTTCATATTTCTCACGATCCTAAAGTGGATATTGCTAACGGATTGGACATTCATATCCATGCACCTGCAGGAGCAGTTCCGAAGGATGGACCATCTGCCGGAGTGGCTATAACTACTGCTTTGGTATCTCTATTTTCCGGTCAGAAGATCCCTGTAGACGTTGCAATGACAGGTGAAATGACCCTTCGAGGTCGGATCTTACCAGTCGGCGGGATTAAGGAAAAATTGATTGGAGCTCATCGAGCTGGAGTCAAGGTAGTCTTTTTGCCGATACGCAATCGCAAAGACGTAGAACAAGATCTACCTGAAGAGATTCTTCAAGATATCACAATCATCTACGTTAAGACCATATGGGAAGTATTGGCAAAGATTTGGAGTAAAGGATATGATGGAGTGATGGAGAGTCACTTGTAACTGTAATATTTATTATATATTCTCCTTTTTCTGGACCTCCTCGAACATTTCCGTAGCGACATAATAGGATAGGGAATTATCAGTATAGTTGTAGTGTATGAACAGGGACATTATTAGTAGCCTTTTCAGCGAGTAGAATTGCTGTTCATTTAGCCGAGCAACTTCGGTTTTTTGGGTTTGCGATTAGCGCGAGTACGGCGAAAATCTCGCCAGGCATTAACTCGAATATCTCTAGTTTCTTCCCATTTCTCCTCAAATGAGCGCTTTGTAGCAGCTATTTCCTTTAATTCAGCAGCCATCCTTTCCATGCGCTGCTCATCGCGTCTTTGCAGCTCCAACCGGCGTTGGGCAGCCTGATGCTCCCGCAATAAATCATCCGCTACAGCTCTCCTTAATTTGATTAACTGATCAGAAGTATACTTATCATATGAGACATCTTCAAAAAGCAATTTCTTACGATTGACAGTATATACGGCATCCAAAGCCTTCACTCGCTTTTCATCCTCCAATACCTTCACAGCATCACCTAACTTGCTGAATGCTGCGGGAGCATCAGGTAGAGAGCATTTGTCAGGATGGATAATCAAAGATTTCCGTCTAAAGTATCTCTTCAGTGACTTATTATCTACTCCAGGAACCAGATCCAGTATAGCGTAAGCATCTAAAGAAGAAGCTTGAAGTATTCGTTGTACTTCTTTTTCTTGCTCAAAAGTAGAAACCTCAGAGTTTAATAGTTTGTCTATTTCAACCACTTCAGAATCTGAGATATCAGAATCATCATGAGGTGTCATATCGATGCAGCTGAGAGTGTATTGTGGAGAGAGAGGGAAAGCAAATGGGAAATAAGGTTCTGTAGATTAAAAGAAAAAATATCAGGAAACCCTCAGAGTGACATTTATTTTTTTTTAAATTTGCGACTATCGAAGACAACTAATAACGTATAAGTGAGAATGACTAAACGAATTAAAAAGGAAAAGAAATTAACTAGAACTGAAGCTAAAAAGGCATCGAGAGAGAACAAGATCAAGATGTTGAAAGAGCTAGACCAAAGGGTACAAGACTTTGAAGAAGATCAAGTTTCCACTTTTGAAGAACTGCCAATTTCAGAGATCACGTTGAAGGGGCTGAACAAAAACTCATTTAATGAATTGACTGACATTCAAAAAAAAGCCATTCCTATTGCATTAAAGGGGTTAGATCTGTTGGGTGCCGCTAAAACAGGATCTGGAAAAACGCTGGCTTTCCTGATTCCCGTCCTTGAAAATCTGTACAGAAACCAATGGACTCCTAATGATGGGTTGGGAGCTCTAGTTATTTCTCCTACAAGAGAACTCGCTATACAGATCTTCGATGTTTTGAGACGAATTGGAGGTGCTCATCTCTTTTCCGCTGGCTTGGTAATTGGAGGCAAGAACCTTGAAGAAGAGCGGTCGCGGGTTGGCCGTATGAACATACTGATTTGCACTCCTGGAAGACTGCTGCAACTATTAGATGAAGTGGCAGATTTCGACTCTTCTAACTTGCAAATGCTTGTTTTAGATGAAGCTGATCGAATTCTAGATATGGGGTTCCAGCACACCATGTCCGGAATTCTGGGTCATTTGCCGAAAAATCGCCAAACTCTGCTATTCTCTGCTACTCAAACCAAAAAAGTATCTGATCTTGCCCGACTAAGTCTCAAAGATCCACAATATGTTGCGGTGCACGAAACACTAGCTACTGCTACTCCTGAAAAGCTCGCACAACAGTATATCGTCACCCCGCTACCTGAAAAACTTTCTGTTCTATATAGTTTTATTCGAACACATCTGAAATCGAAAATATTAGTTTTTCTTTCTTCAGGAAAGCAAGTGCGATTTGTTTACGAAAGCTTTCGGCGCCTTCGTCCTGGTATGCCACTATCTCACCTTCATGGTAAACAGAAGCAAACCGCCAGGCTAGAAACCATTACCAAATTCTCTGATGAGAAATATTCTTGCCTATTTGCAACTGATGTCGTGGCTCGAGGACTTGATTTCCCTTCCGTAGATTGGGTTATTCAAGTTGACGCCCCAGAAGATGCGGCTACCTACATTCACAGAGTCGGAAGAACAGCAAGGTTTGATCAAGATGGCAAGGCACTTTTATTTTTGACACCAGAGGAAGAACCTGGTATGGTATCTTGTCTTGAAGATCGCAAAGTACCTATTCAAAAGTCTCATATGCGAAATTCCAAGATGGAGAACATAACTAAAAAGCTGCAAGGCCTTTGCTTCAAAGACACAGAATTAAAATATCTAGGACAAAAAGCATTCATTTCATATGTAAGGTCTATTTTTCTACAACAAGATAAAAAGATCTTTCATTTCGACTCGTTACCTTTGGAAGAGTTCGCTGAAAGCCTAGGTCTTCCCGGAGCACCCAAGGTCAAGATGCATGGAGGAGCTGGAGCTAAGGAACGCAAAAATCTACCACGAAAGCTACTCAAACTGGCCGAGGAAGACAGTGAAGGCGAAGAAAGTAAACAGAAACCGAGGGTTAATCTTACTCGTTATGATCGAATGTTCAATCGAGTGAACCAAGATGTATTGTCTGAGCATTATACCAAAGTGGTAGATCGAGAGTCAGATGAAGATGAAGAGTTTTTGAAACCAAAGGGTGTGAAACTAATCGAAGACGAACGTGTACCAGCCAGCATACCCGAGAAGGAAATGTCTATGCGTCAACGCAGAGCTGCAACATCGAAGAAGCAAATGTTAAAATACAAAGAAAGGCCAAAGAAACTACTATTCGATGAGGAAGGAAACCCACACTCTGTCTATGAATTCAAAAATGAGGAAGATTTTAAGAAGACTGGGGATACGGAGGAGCAGATCGAACAGTTCCGTCAAACCACTCGTGAAGCATTGGCTGAAGCAGACAAGATAGATCGAGCAGTGGCCAAGGAGAAAAGGGCAGAGAAAAAACGCAGACGGAAAGAAGCTGAAAGGGAACAACATCATGACAGCGATAGTGGTTACGAAAGTGCGGAGAGTGAGTCAGGGGGTGTGCCGTTTGTGGAAGATGAAGAACTCCTGGAACAGTTACATCGGGACATGGAAGGCTACGATCAAGAAAGACACGAGCGAAAACGGACTAAAGTGGATTATCGACGTCCTGGACGTAAAGAACCCATGCATGAGAACGAGGAGACCGATGAGCTGGCTGAACTTGAGGCCTTGACGACCCAAATGATGGGCTGAAACTAAGCGAAACGATGATTTACGACAAGAATAGGAATAGAGAATGCTGTAAAACTAGCCTATAACAGGAATAAAGAATTAAATTAATTAAAAAATATCAACGAAGAAGCCAAGGAGGAGCCTTTGCAGGATCTATCTCAATAGATTTGGTATCAAAGGCTTCAATTAGTAGTTCAATAGAGATGCGCTGTCGAGAACCAGCAAAGCGGCGATACTCCTCTGAGACAGAAGCAAAGTTCCAGCGTTGCATACGGCGTAAACAGCCAATTACGGTCCCGGTGCGATGACGGCCCATACCGCAACACACCAATAAAGGATAATGAGACTGGTCGCAGATAATATTTAAGGCATCGCCGATAGAAGCCTCAGTCAATTGACCCCAAGAAGTTGCATTTTCTGTAGTAAGACCGAGATGTATAAACTGAATACCATGATCATCGGCAAATCCTAAAAAGCTTTCAGTGGGGTCTTCAACTGCCAGCCAAACCACGGTACGGAGATGAAGCTGGGCCACGAAAGGGAAGTTGACAGGAGCCGGTTGGCCCGAACGATAGACTCCTTCCTCTACCGCACTAAAGTTCATGGGAGCCACTACCTTGTCCAATGTGGATAAGCCCACAGTCACGCTGGGAGCCTCCAAGGCTGCAACAGTGCTCATAGACTGTGTGTAAGGATCGGCGGTGAGACAGGGAAGGGTAAGTAAATTCGAAGATCTAGAATTTGGAAGCCGAATCCGGGTAAGGGCCCGTAATATACAGAGTTGAAAAAGGCATAAAGAACCTATTTCAGTTACTACATACTACTTATAGGATCAGTAAAACTCTCTTATCTCAAAAAATAAAAAAAAACTGAACATCACAATTCATACCTGTATCATTTGCTGGTGGATGCTAGCATAGTTGGATCTCTGTAGCTTATCACTAGCTGTGCTGAAATGTATTGGAATATCGTCACACCAAATTTCCGATACTTATTAATCACAAACATAAGGTGCGACACTGATGAAAAGATCTCACAGTCTCAATTGTAGAAGTGAGTGAGCCACTGACTGAGAACAGCAGATTTGGCTAGGCGTTGATATCGGCGACCAAACCTTATCTTATCGCTGTCACACCGCGGTAAGTAACTTCTATACACCGCTTATCGCGCGGCTTGGCTATTAAGACATACATAACTTCATTATTGCTTTTGTCACAAGAAACAAGGTTTTCAGACAGATTATACTTAACCACAAGTACTCCCCAAGCGCATCTAGCGCTTCATCTAGTCAGGGTATGGTATAAATATAGACCACACTTTATCTCATCAGCAATGAAATTCAATACTGCAGGAAACAGGGAACTGTTTGAGTCGCAATGGCTTCCAAAAGTCCTTGAAGCTAGGAAACACCGTGATGATTCTGTTGTTAAAGAATGGCTGTTGCCCGAAGATAAGCTACCACCTTCTAATCAGCTCAATGTTATGAATGTTCCCTATGAGTGCGGAATCATGTCTGAAATGGAGTTAAAGATCACTGAAACGAAAGCTGTTGATTTAGTTAACCAAATGTCTAAAGGTGAGCTGTCTGCTAAAGAAGTACTCATCGCTTTTGCTAAACGGGCCACCATTGCCCATCAGCTACTCAACTGTGCTACCGAATTTTTGATAACTGAAGCCTTAGAAACTGCTGAAAAACTCGATGCTTACTATAAGGAGACAGGGAAAATAGTAGGCCCTCTACATGGCATCCCTTTATCTGTTAAAGAGCATGTTGGCTTGGCTGGAAAGGAAGCTTGCTGTGCCTACGTTTGCTATCTTGGTACTGTTATGCCGCAGGACGCTGTTCAGGTTGCTGCGCTGAAAAAGGCTGGGGCTATAGTTTTTGTCCGAACTAACGAACCACAATCGTTGATGCACGGTGATACCGATAACAATATCTGGGGCATGACAAAGAATGCAAACAACCTTAACCTATCATCTGGTGGATCCTCTGGCGGAGAGGGAGCACTAGTAGGATTTAGAGGATCTCCTTTAGGCATCGGAACCGATATTGGCGGATCAATTCGTATTCCAGCCGTATTTAATGGTTGTTATGGGTTCAGACCTACTGCAGATAGAGTATCCATGAAGGGAGCGTTATTACCCGGGGGCGGGCAGATAACTGTCCTATGTTCCATGGGACCACTGGCACAGAGTATTGATGACATTGAGATCTACATGGAAGCTATTACTGCCGCCGAACCATGGGAGGCTGATTCCAGTCTACCCATCTCTCCCTGGAGAAAAGTATCTTTACCAACGAAGCTAACCATTGGATTAATGGTAGACAATGGGATAGTAAAGCCTACGCCGCCTGTGCAACGGGCTTTGAAGTATGCAGCTGAGAAGTTGGAGGCTGCAGGATTTACAGTAGTACCGTTTGAGTGTCATCGTGGTCCAGAAATCATGGAGGCCTGTTTGTCCTCATATTTTCCCGATGGAGGAGAAGGGCTAGCCAAAACTCTGGACATGTCAGGAGAGACTTGGTTAGAGTTAACCATCTGGGCTGTAGAAAATTACGCTAGGAGCCTTACAGCTGCTGAGCAAATGGTCTATAATGATATTCGAGACAAAGAACGCGAAGAGTGGAATGACTTAATGCTAAAGAATAAAGTAGATTTCATTCTCTGCCCTGGATATCACACCTCTGCTGCGCTACAAAAACAGAACCATCACTGGGCTTATACAGCCTTATTTAATATATTGGATATGCCAAGTACAGTGTTTCCTACTGGACTGTTCTTGGACCCTGATATCGACGTTATGGATCCTGCAGACTATATACCTCGATCCCAACATGAAGCCGAGGAGTTTGCTCTGTATGATCCGATAAAGATGGCGGGAGCGCCTGTGAATCTGCAACTGGTCGGCCGTCGCTGGCACGACGAAGAAGTGGTAGCTGGATCGAAGATAGTGGTTGATGCCATTCTCCAGTAACTAGTTTTACTTTAGATAAATATTTGCTTTTAATAAATTTTTTTAATAAAGTAAGCCATATTGCTATGCACAGTTCATAATTCAATTACAAGGTATAATTTCCTGTAGTAAAAGAAAAATTACACTGGAGCTGATAGTAGAGAAACCAAACCTTCTTTCTTTTCCCTAACCGGCAAGCACATTAGCTAGATCAAAAAATAATGACAGAAGACGCATCTTCAACTATATATATAAGAAATATTAACTCTAAAATCAAACCAAATCAATTAAAAGATGCTCTTATGACCATCTTTTCTGAGTTTGGTCAAATAATTGATATATCAGTTCGTCGCAGTGTGCGCATGCGAGGACAGGCTTTCGTAGCATTTGATAGCAGCGACAGTGCCAAAGAAGCACTAAATAAAATGAATGGGTTTCAGTTATTTGGCCAACCGCTAGATATCCAACCTGCGCGAATGCCGTCTGATGCCGTAGTATTGAAAACGAATGATCCTTCTCTCTACGAGCAACACAAGAGGGCTCGACTGGCTGCCAAGGAGCGTCGATTGGCCGAATTGTCTAACCGACCTCAGTTTGTTAAGACCAAGCAACTAAAAAGCACACAAGGTGCTGATTTGGATGAGTTCTTACCGCCAAATCGAACTTTACTATTGCGTAATTTGCCTACTGATATCACGTCTGAAGTTCTTAATCGTATCTTCTCCCAGTACCCCGGCCTCCTCGAAGTCAGGGTTGTTCCTGGTGGTAGAGGATTGGCTTTTGTGGATTATGAAGATGAATCTAGTGCTGTTACTGCAAAACAAGCCAGTGATAAAGTTCAGATCGGGGAAAATATAGTTCGAGTGACATATGCCCGCCGGTGAGTGTGTGCTAATAATACAGGGCTCCTACTAAATCTCTCAACTCTATAGGGTCTAAAAGGACATATTCTTGTGATTAGTTATGTTATTCTGCATCTCAGTGAACTGAATGGATCTTTAGCTGGAGTTAAGTACCATCTACCTATTTCACGACTAGCGCAAAGCAATGCTGCATAGTTAGTTTCAAACCCTATGAGAACTTATAGTGCCAGCCATTCTAGAATATGACATCAGCATCCTCGTCATCTAACGCAAGTGTCTCTTCAACAAGTGCAGCCTCAGCTTCCAAGGCGGCTTGGGATTCTGCTTCAGCAACTGCTGCGTTACGTTGCTTCTTATCTTGGACCTTCTTTAAGCGGTAAAACTCCTCTCGATCGAGTTCATCCAATTCGGACATGATGTAGGAAATGGTGTTTTCTGTTCGGGGGATAATCACATGCTCAATGGCATTCACTCGACGATTGGTCACTTTAATCACATCATCTAAGATTACGAATGCAGTTTGGAGGGATGCCAGGTCCACAAGAGTCTCTACGGCCCGGGAATAAACTTCCTTCGCCTTTTGAATTTGCTGACCACCTCTTCCCAGTCCAGTGAGCTGAAAATCGTTACTCTCTTCAACTTCATATGCCTCGAACTGGGGTAGGTATACTCCGGAGACATTTTCCTGTCGCGCTCGAATGCGGAACCGGGCCGATTTCACTGCTTCCTGGACCTGATAACCAATGTTCTCTCCTGTGGCATAGTTTACTTCGGCCAGACTGAATGCGGCGACCTGCATGACTTTGCCCATTTTGCGTTTAGCCTGGGAAGAAGTTAGTAGGGATTCTCGTGAGTTATAAGTCAAGTAATGTGTCAAAGCTCAGATAACAAGCCTTTTATGCTTCAGATATAACTTACCTCATCAATTCGGCGGGTAATATCGCGAAATCTTTTCGTTAACGCTTCAGATTTGCGCTTCAACAGACTGTGGCCGGTAGTTGCGCCTTTAAGCTTGATTTTCATACCACTTAGAGACATTCTAGTGGGAAACACCGCCTCTCTATGGTTAATATTCACACAATTATTATAATTTAGCAACCAATACTTACCGATTTCCAGTTCCTGACATGGTTGTGATATGTGGGGGTTCAAGCCTTGTAGGAAGAGTTACAGGGAAGAGATAAAGAGTTTCTCCCAGCTATAGCTAACCAGCTCTAAAAGTTCTTTACTTCCCTCCCGTATATATTCCCCATTGTCAGCGCATGTACCTTTCACCTCTAGGGAATAAAAAACAGAACGGTGCATTTTGCTAATATTTATGATCCGATGAATCCTGCTGATTTACCCTACGAATTGGATGTGTTAAAGTCTCCGACGTCCTTGAACTCCTGGCTGCGATATATTCGACATATCGAGGCTGCTCAGCGTTCGGCTCAATACATTGCTGTAATATATGAGCGAGCATGCTCACACTTGGATCGCTCCTATAAGTTATGGAAAATGTACCTGGATTTCCGTGTTGCTCATGTTTCCACTCTCAGTCCCATCAAGTATGCCGCGCACTATCAAGCCGTGAACTTGTGTTTTGAGCGTGCATTAGTTCTATTGTATACAATGCCTCGAATTTGGTCCGATTATGTCAAGTTCCTTTTGACTCAACCCGATGTTCGCCGTATTCGTCATACTTGCGATGAAGCTTTACGGGCTTTGCCCATTTCTCAGCATCACTGGATATGGCCCGAGTACTCTAAGTTCGCCTTACAGGTTGGCGGCCCTGTTTTTGAATCAGTATGGTCTAGATATGTAATATACAATCCTAAGAAACGGGAAGATTTTATTGCTGAATTGGAGACTCATCAGATGTTCCAAGAGGCGGCCCGTCAGTATTTGGCGCTACTTAACGACCCTCGATTTGTATCTTATCGAACCCAAACCGGTCATCAAATCTGGTCAGGCTTGATTTCCATATTGGTTTCCCATCCCAGAGAGATTGATCAATTTGATTTAGGAATTTCTACCCCTGCTATCATAGCCGATGCTCTGTCTCGCTTTCCTGACCAAGCCGGTAAACTCTATACCAGCCTGGCCACCTACCACATTTCTCTAGGCGAACTTGAGCTAGCCCGGGGCGTTTTTGAGGATGCACTAGCTCATGTAATCACTGTTCATGATTTCTCCACTGTATTTGATGCATATACGGTCTTTCAAGAAACAGAAATTGCTAATCTGATCCCTAAAGCCGATCATAATCCCCAAGTCAAACTCCAAGTCGAACTGCGTATGTATCAATTTCAATCTACCATCGATCGCCGAGCTTTACTTTTAAACGCAGTGAAGTTGCGGCAAGACTATACCAATGTTAGAGAATGGATTGATCGGGCTCTATTAATGGATGAAGATCATTCTCAAGCAATTCGTACCTATATGGAAGCGATAGCCAAATTGTCACCGAAAACTGCCCGGGGCCCATATCAGTTTATATGGACTAATCTGGCTAAAGTATACGAAAAGTTGGGTGATATAGAGACGGCTCGTCAAATCATGGAGAGAGCAACTAAAATTAAAGATCTTGATCCGGACAGCCTGGCTGATATTTGGATAGAGTGGGCCCTAATGGAAATCAGACATGACGAATTCGACACAGCTGGTAAAATTTTGGAGGTAGCTACACAGGCTCCTACTCATTTAAAAATTGATATATCAAATCACAAATTTACTGGACCACAACTAGTTCATAAATCTTACAAGCTCTGGGCGTTCTATGCTGATTTTGTGGAGGCCACAGGAAGCGTAGAAGAGACTTGCCAGGTTTATGATCGACTTATTGACCTAAAGATTGCTACAGTACGCACTATTGTGAATTACGCAACCTTTTTACACGAGGCCCAATACTACGAAAGGGAGTTTTCAGTCTTTGAACGGGGACTAGACCTGTTCTCCTTTCCAGGTGCATTTGAACTGTGGAATATATATCTCACGCGCGCAATAGATCGCGAGTTACCACTAGAGCGACTCAGACAACTCTTTGAGCAGGCAATTCAAGGTTGTCCGCCTAAACTTGCCACACCTTTGTATATACTATATGCAGACTTAGAAGAAACCCGAGGACTATATGGGTTTTGCCTCAAAGTGTTGGAACGAGCTGCAGAATCTGCACCGCGAGATGATTCTCTCTATTGCTATCGCATGTGGATCATGAAAACAGCCACTTTATCCGGAATTGAGGATACGCGACTCGCCTTTGAAAAAGCGATCAGTAAGCTACCTAACCGAGAAGCCATCAACATGAGTATAGTATATGCTGAGACAGAAAGATCTATGGGTGAAATAGATAGAGCTCGAGATATATATAAGCATGGTGCCCAGATTGATGGCCCAGGTGTTGCTGAAGATTTATGGAGACACTGGCGAGAATTTGAATCTGCATTTGGAGATGAAGCAACCAAGCATGAACTAGCTAGGATACAAAAAAATATGGAGTTTATAGCTAAGCGAACCGATGGAACTCGAAATGCAGGAATAAATGGATCACGAGAAGGCATCCAGTTTGTTCAAGGGGATACTGAAGGAATGCGATCAATGGCAAATACCAATAACGATACAAGCAGTGCGATGGATAACCCTGATGCTATTGAACTTGAGATATGATTAATGACTAATAATACTATCTACGATATCTGATTAATTGTTATGAAAAATTAAAAATTTCAGATTTTTTTTTCGTGTATTTTTAACCGTAAAACCACTACATCTAAATCATAAATATTAAAAAAAATAGAGCTTCGGTACCGGGAATCGAACCCGGAACTGCCCGGTGAAAGCGGACCGTGCTAGCCGTTACACTATACCGAATTGGTTGAGAGAAACTAGTAACTTTGATTGATAAGCACCAGAAAAAACTTTAATTAATTATTTGATTTGTAAGTTATTATATATCAACAGGAACCAATACGATACTGGAGAGCCTCTTTCTATATTTACATTGTCTTAGCTTAGCTTATGGAAGGATACAATAGAGAATTTACTGTGCGAATCGACAGCACTAACCTGCCAGTATTGGCACGTAATAAATAGTCTGCTAACAGTAGTTAAAGATATAAATTAAGTTAGCCTATGTGTCTGGAGAAAAGAGCCACGCAGGCGAGGATCATTGAAGTCTAGTGAGTATAATAGATATCAAATATGTAGAAAGATTTATACAGCTGAATTATGGATATATATGTATTTTTTAGTTTTTTTTTTGAAGCAGCTGTAGGATCTGTCAGACTTATCTGGTAGGATCCTGGCATGGTAGCAAGTTAAGGCCAGCATTACATACCCTAACCCTGAACTAATTGTAAGATAGAGTAACCCTGTCTAAGTAATGAAACCTCATTCTCTTCCTACTGCCATTAATAAACGTTGTAGCTGCCTTTTAGTCCTAAATTTCTCTTTTATCTCTACGGTGATTTGTGCCTGTAGAATATTGGATAGAGAAGTTTGGCACACCAAGTAGAGGGATCTCATATAGATTTACTAGTTTCACCTCACCAAAACTAGTCGTAACGTTGTTTTCTGGAAAAGAAGTGAACTTGATAATCGTCTCCACTTGACCAACCATTAAAATGTCTTACGGCTCTGCTTTACCTCAAGGATACCAGGATGCTACTTACCGGGCCGGGGGCGTTGGCTCGAGTTCTCCATACACATTTAATGTGGATAGTCCACAAGTGAATAGTTTACGTAGCCAAACCGAAAAGATCGAGGCAATTATTGACATGGTTTCTGACCCTATCAAGCCTTATCTTCCCACAATTGGCCGGATCATGGTAATTCTAACTTTTGTGGAAGATTCCTGGCGATTAATTACTCAATGGTCGCAGCAAGTTTACTACTTCCGTAACCATCGTCATATGCCCTATTTGTTGGTAGTATTATTCTTGGCTACCAATGTTGCTGCTATGGTTTCTGGATCATTTCTGGTTCTTCAGCAGAAACGGGTCATGCTAGGCGTTGGGCTTTTATTGGCGGTAGTACTGTCTCAAGCTGTGGGCTATGGATTGCTCTTTGATCCTAAATTCATTACTCGTAACTTGTCTCTGATAGGTGGTCTTGTCATGGTTCTCAGCGACTCTATCATCCGTGAGCAATCTAGTCGAGGGTTTGCTGGTTTGCCTCAGTTGGCCGACGAGAAAGATCGACGTCGCTACTTTCAATTAGCTGGCCGGATCTTGCTGGTACTGTTATTTATCACCTTCATATTTACCGGAAAGTGGACTATTGCCCGGATGTTTATGTCTGTAGTTGGACTGGCTCTCTGCCTAATGGTTGCCCTTGGCTTCAAGACCAAATTCTCTGCCGCACTCTTAGTGTTTCTCCTCACTCTCTTCAATGTTGCCGTCAACCATTTCTGGGCACTACCTTCTACTAGTGCAATGCGCGACTATTTGCGCTATGAACATTTCCAGACTCTATCAATCGTCGGCGGATTGATTCTGGTTGCCAGTTCTGGTGCCGGAGCAATTAGTCTTGATGAGAAGAAGAAAGTCTACTAGTCAACTACCTTCTAATCGATTCCCGATTATTCCCTAAAAATAAGTCTATTTTTCTTTAGTGCTAAAATCTTGTACTCTAGTTTAATACCTGTAGTCGTCTTATATTATTTGTTCCCTTTATATTCACCCTGCTTACTCTGTTTCCCCCTAGTATTCATCTCCCCGGTTGGGTTACAGGCAACCAACCAGCACATAGTCTCCATGGGAAAAGGTTGCCCTAGGCAACCAAGGGGGCGTCTCTCATTGCATTTTACCTTTTCCTTCGACACATTGTTTAATTGTTCGTTTGTGTGTGTTTTGTCGATATAATATCATTCAAAAATGGGTCTCTTTTCGTCAAAACTTTTTATGAACTTGTTCAAGCTCAAGGTATGTATCTATAAAACAGACTTTTCTGTGAGTTCATGGGGGCCCATTCCCTCCTGTTCCGCTCGCTAGACTGTGTGGTAGTGGTGGTGGTGGTGGTGGTTCATGACCCCGAGGTTCATCGTAACAATTTTCTGATAAAGTTATATTGATGCATCCATATCTGAAATAATTGACTTCTCTTAGTATTGATGGCCGTATTGACATTTGTTAACTGGGAATTACCCACCCCACCTATCCCCCTTTTTTTCTCTCTTTATATCTCTCGGTGTTACTAACCTTTCAGGAGATGCGCATCCTTATGGTGGGCTTGGACGCTGCCGGTAAAACCACTATTTTGTACAAGCTGAAGCTGGGTGAGATTGTCACTACTATCCCCACCATCGGTTTCAACGTTGAAACCGTGGAGTACAAGAACATCTCATTCACTGTGTGGGATGTCGGTGGACAAGACAAAATCCGTCCTTTATGGCGTCACTACTTCCAAAACACCCAAGGAATTATTTTTGTTGTAGACTCAAACGATCGCGAACGTATTTCCGAGGCTCGTGAGGAGCTGCAGCGCATGCTCAACGAGGACGAACTTCGCGATGCTCTTCTTTTGGTTTTTGCCAACAAGCAGGATCTCCCTAACGCCATGAGCGCTTCCGAGATCACCGAGAAGCTTGGTTTGCATTCTATTCGCCAGCGACCTTGGTACATCCAGGCTACTTGCGCCACTTCTGGTGACGGTCTCTACGAAGGCCTAGAGTGGCTTAGCACCAATCTCCGCCGCCGCCAATAGACTTCTCCTTACTTTGTGCCTGTTGCCCTGCTATGAAGGAGGCCCATGTTTTCCTATACGTACCCAGGTTACCTTGCTTGTCTTGTCTTTTAGTACCTAGCTAGAGATTTGTATGACAACTAAAAATGCATGTGCCTTTTTTTCCCTCTAGCCCTGTATTCCCACTTTCTACGTAGTTAGTTATATTGGAGGTTGCTCTCTGATTTTAGTTGATTGTCTTTGTCGGATTATATTCTAATGCTTGCAATCCGTGTAATTTTTCTATTTTTTTTTTTGTCTGTTTGAGGTCAATATCCTGATGTTATCCTTGGGGTGTTCGTTCCGCGCTTCCATTTGTCACATTATCGTAAATTTTACTCCCATGGCATCAATCTTTCCGTAATTAAATAAACAAACTACCTAATTCGGTTGAAGTTCCTTTCTTGGTTTCCTTACAAATTCTGCCATGATTAGCGGGTCGCAATCACAAATTTCTTCAATGACACAATTTTCTCAAGGAGACCCTCTACCTCGCTTAAATTGTCAACTAGGTCCGGTTATCGGGCGTGGAGCATTTGCTTCTGTACGTCTGGCGCAGGATCCCAACGAAGGCTCGGTTTTCGCAATGAAGTTAGTCAATTATCGACGAGCGGCCAATCAAGGCATTAGTCGTAAAACTGTCAATAACGAGGTTTTGTTACACAAACATTGCTCCTCTACCCGACACCCGAACATACTGGCATTCTATGGTTCCGGAGAGACACCCACATGGCGATGGATCGCCCTGGAATATGCTTCCGGTGGCGATCTGTTTGACAAAATCCAACCAGATGTTGGAGTAGATACTAATGTTGCTCAACTTTACTTTTACCAGTTAATCAGTGCAGTATCATTTCTCCATACTCGGGGGGTTGCTCATAGAGACATTAAACCTGAGAATATCTTCCTAGATCGAGATGGAAACCTTAAATTGGGTGATTTCGGTCTTGCCTGCTTATTTAAATATCGAAACAGGACTAAACCTGCTCGAGATCCTGTAGGTTCACCTCCATATGTTGCCCCTGAGGTCATCAAAGACACTTACGATCCTTCACGAGCCGACCTCTGGTCCTGCGGAATAGTGTTAATCGTCTTATTGACGGGCTGCACACCTTGGGATGAACCTACTGACAATGATCCTGATTTTACATACTTTCTACAGTCTAATGGCAGACCCGAGGCAAGAGTCCCTTGGAACCGGCTTCCCTTTGATTGCTTGTCTCTACTTTGTGGAATGATTAAGCTAAATCCAGCGGAAAGATTAACTACAGAAGAACTATTTCAACATCCTTGGACTCGAAGGACTAATCCTTTACTAAATCCAGATGGGTCTTGTGCTGATCCTGTTCAATTAGCTATGAAGATGGTACAAGGGCTATCCTTAGATCTTACCGCTCCATGTCCAGCTCCGGAAATGGATACTGCTGGAGCTTCGGTGGCCCTTAGTCAGCCTATGCCGGCATTTGAGTTTGACGATGAAGCTGGGTTGTATCATCCTGATCCTTTCGGTTTTGCATCTCAGCCCAATTTCTCAGGCATGGCTGCCACTGGAGACGACGCTACCACCGCAGAATTTTTGGCGAATTTACCTGCAAACATGCAATTCACTCGCATTATACCCACTTCTATGTCTCAGAATGCCAAAACATTTCGAGATATCTGTCCTCCTCTCACGTTCACTCGCTTTTATACCACTGTCACCATGGACCAACTAGTACCTCGTTTACGCTCTGCTCTACACCGTCTGAATGTCACATTACCTTTAGATGACGGCCGTAGAGATAATGTTGTTTTTCGAGTTCGTACAGTTGATCGTCGACGTCTACATTTGGTTGGTGAGATCCGATGTGCTCCTTTGGATAAATCTAAGCTTATTGAGGTCCATTTTGTAAAGAATTCAGGAGATCCACTAGAATGGCGTGCCTTCTTCCGAAACGTTGTTTTATACTGCAAGGATCTGGTCAGCTTCTAACTTGATTTTGTTGGAACCGGATCCGTTTGGTACCGCCTCCTTACTGTACATACAAGTTAGCTCTGTCATGCATTCAATACAGACTTACAGTTATCTCCATAACCTTTCCTCATATTTTTACATCTGTGTTTTTTTTCCATTTATATTATCTGATTGATAATTTATTGAGGGAGCTGTACTGGCTCTTTACCCAAAAAGTTTTGTAAGTGTGACTACTATAACACTTTCTCTTTATCTCTCTTCCGTACTTACACTTTTCTAGTTAACTTGCCTTTTGCGAGTAGCTAAGACAATGTGAGTATTAAATCAACTCTATAAAATTATTACTAACTTAAGGTCTACTATATCCAAGGTATTTATATCACTTTACTTTACTGTAGATTTTTTTTTCTAGAAAAACTAACATTTTCAGCTGAGTATCTCTGGAATTCGATCCTTCCGCCCTGACAAGCACGAGTTTATTGAGATCGGCACTCCTTTGACGTTGATAGTGGGTCCAAACGGATCAGGAAAGACAACTATTGTGGAATGTTTGAGATACGCAACCACCGGATCAATGCCACCGAATTCAAAAAACGGTGCATTTGTCTACGATCCCACTATGGCGCGACAAAACACTGTAAAGGGTCAGGTCAAACTGCAACTGCATACGGTCGACGGCAAGTCTGTAGTTATTACCAGAACACTAGAAGTTCAAGCTAAGAAAGCTACCCGAGTATTAAAAACGCTGGAAGGCCAATTGAAGATTGAACATCATCATGAACGCTCTACACTGTCATGTCGTAATTCTGAACTGGATGAGATGATCCCAAACTTCTTAGGTGTTCCTGCTGCAATTCTTAACTACGTAATTTTCTGTCATCAAGAAGACTCACTATGGCCTATGGCTGAACCTGCAACATTGAAGAAGCGGTTCGATGAGATTTTCGAATCTACTAAGTTTACTAAAGCTCTTGATCGTCTAAAAGCTTTGAGCAAAGATCAAACGACAGAAATTCTACTGCAGAGGCAAACCGTTACTACTTTAAAACGTGATGTTGATAATGCGCAAGAAACAAGGTCTCAGATTCAATCTTTAACACAAACTGCATTTTCTATGAAGGCAGATGCAGATGCAGCTCAAATTATGCTTACTGACTGCCAAGCCCAACTAGATAATCTTTTCAAGTCTAACCAGGAGTACCAAAAAGTTCTGACCGACAAGGCTCAGAGATCTCATCAAATCTCTAATATAAACAGCTCTATTAAACACCTGAAGCAAACAATATCGATCTCTTCGGCTTCGGACGAACAACTTCGAGAAACGGCGAATAACTCATCCGCATTCTTGAATGATTTGAAAAATCAGCTCTTTGAACTAAATAAACAGAAATCCCTTCAAGTAAAGTCACTAGCTGACTATCGAATGTCTCTTGATCGGTTATCCACCGACTTTGGACGTCAAACCGCTAACAATGAGAGGCATATGGCACTATTTAAAGAATTTCATAAACAAATCCAGAAATTTTGTGATACTGTCTCCATCGAATATTATGAATATGATGATTTGAGGCAATCCTCTAAGTTATTGGAGATATGCTCCTCAGCTTTTGCTGAGCAGCTAAATGAATTCCAAGAAAGGAAAGCCAAACAGGAAGCGATTCTGTCTCATATATCTGAACAAAAATTGAGTATTAGTAATGATGTCGCAGGATTGAAGCAGAACATTTCCTACTCCATCGGAACTACGAATAAATTGAGACTCAAACTGAGTGAAGCGAACCTGCAGCTTGAATCATTCGATACCTCAGACGACTCTGCTATATCTGAGAAGTCCAGACAGCTGGAAAGTTTGTTGAAAACGCGGGAAGATTTCGCCGAAGAGGTAGATAAAGAATTCTTGAAAATATCTGAACAGCTGAAAGATATTGATAATTCCATTCTTGTCACTAACCAGGAGATTGATACTATAACTAATAACCTCTCCAGCTATCAAAGGGATGTATCTTCTAACCATAAGTTAGAAACTCTTTTGCAGGATATAGCTAACCGTAAGACGATTATTATGGATCTAGAAAATGAAGTGAAGACCACTTTACCTGAAACACTCAAGCATCATTACACATCCAATATGGATTCGGCTGAGTTTATTAATACTTTTTACTTGCATTATGATGAGTTTCAAAAGAAAAAAGATGAAAACAGGGACACAATTGTTTCTTTGAAGGCGAAATACGAGCTGGAATGTCGTGAAAAAAAATGGGTTTCTGAGTTTAAACAAACCCTGATAGATAAAATGTCTGAATTTTCTGAAAATTTGCAAGATAGTTTGCCTTTACAGTATCAGAGGGAACTGAACTATGATTCTATTGAATCGGCTTATGTTTCTGGCATTGTATCCCTAGAGAAGGAGTTACATTCGAGGTATGAGTATGAATACACTGCTAAACTATATGCTCAGGCTAAACAGTTAGTTGATTCAGACAGTGAACGTGGGAATCGCTGCCTTCTTTGTTTACGAAAACTAGCATCACAAAGCGAGAAAACTGCATTCAAAACTATTATAGTGAAAAAATCAGACAGCCTCGAAGACATGAAAACCACGACAGATGAAACCATAAACAGACTAAGATCTGAGCTACGAAAATTATTGCATGCCTCATCTATAATTAGATTACCAGAATTGGTAAAAGAGCAAATTAAAAAATTGGAAGAAGAAGCAAAACGATGCGAAAAAGAACTATCTGATCTAAACAGTCAGCGTTGCAAAGCTACGAAAGAGCAGGATAAACTCTTGATAGACGTTGAGAGATTAGAGAAGAGCCGCAAATTAGTATCAGATATTGAACGGAATTTAACTGAAATTGCTTTAGCCGAGAAAGAAATTTCTAGTATGGACAAAGAAGGCGGTTACAACAGCGCGGATCTATCCATAATCTCCCTGCAAGGAAAATTGAAGTCACTGATGAACAAAAATCGGCTTGCAAACCAACAAAAGAACGAATTGATAACTCTACAAGATACTTTAAGGAACAAGCTATCCTCAGCAGACAACGTCATTAAAGAAAAACAAGGTGAAATTGCGGAATTACAGAAGAAGGTAGCTGGTGCTACTGAACTGAAAAAAGATATTAGCCGTTTAGAACTAGACGTTGCTGAAGTTGAACACCGGCGCAAGGAGTTTGAAAAAGAGTTGCAGGCTAAAGTGCTAAAACTTGATGAAGTCACGCAGAAATTGTATGAAGCTGAAGATGAGTTCCACCAAGAATTTATTTCCCGCGAGAAAGAGCTAGCAGAATTCAGCAGGTTGGAGGACGATTTGAAGCGACGTCTTGCAGAGTTAAATTCTTTCGGATATGATGAGAGTCCAGCCAGACTGGAGAAGAGCAAGAGAGAACTAGATGAACTGCGTCTGAGGATTGAATCATCAGAAGAGAAGTTAGACAAAGAAATCAATCACAATATAGCTAAGCTGGAAGATCGAATTCGTGATCATGCATCACACGAAAGGGCTGCGAAAGATAATCTAGAGCTTCGAAGATTAGAAAAAGAGTTAGCGAAAGCATGCAAGGAACTTGATGCGATTCTTGTAAAGGTGGCTGAAGCTGAACAGAACGATAAAGATTACCAGGAAAAAGCTGCGGAGCTATCTGCGGAACAGACAAGACTAACGGCGGAGGTTGCAGGAAAAATGGGCGAATTGCGGCAACTAGACGATAGAATTGCTAGTCTAGAGAAGAAGTTGAATACTGACTATTTGCAAGTTGAGGATGTATACAAAGAGGCATTTGCCAAGCTTATCGCCATGGAAAGTGCCCAGGAAGATATACGTAAGTATACTGCCGCTGTGGAAAGAGCTATTATCGATCACCATTCTCAGAAGATGGCCGAAATCAATCGCATTGTGGATGAGTTATGGAAATGTACTTACGCTGGGACCGACGTGGATACTATAGTAATTAACGCCGAGAAAGGAAAAGATCTCCGCAGCTTTAATTACCGAGTAACCATGCGAAAGCAAGACTCGGACCTGGACATGAGAGGGAGATGTTCAGCTGGACACAAAGTCTTAGCCTGCATAATTATTCGGTTGGCATTGGCTGAGAGTTTTGGAGTGAGCTGTGGATTAATAGCCCTTGATGAGCCTACCACTAACCTGGATCGCGAAAATGGAGAGAAGCTTGCTCAAGCACTAAATAACATTATCCAGTACCGACAAAGTCAGCGAAATTTCCAGTTGATAGTTATTACTCATGACGAGCAGTTTTTAAGGCACATTGAGCCTTCACAATATACTGATCGTTTCTACAGAGTGGGAAGGGATTCTAGCCAAGCCAGCACTATTAAAAAAGAGCCAATATCAGTGTTAGTTAATTGATATTGTCTGGAAGATATACCCAATTGCCAGCATCTTGAGAGAAAAAGTCGGACTAGGTAACAGGGTATAATTAGATACAACACGATGCCTAGATGAACTTTAGATCAGAGTTACAGCTGGATGGAACTCTCTGGAGTAGTTATTACTACAGGACCACAAAAAAGTTATAAACGAATAAATGCGGAATACTGGATTGTTGGAGAAGTCGTTATATTACTCCATAGACATATTGTTGATTGGATTAGCAGAAAGCCTGAATGCAATAAGTATTCAGGAACAACAAAACACGTAATACACTGCCGTTTCCTACAAGCCAATAGATTTGCGGAGCACGGGTCCACTTGCAGCTCTCATTGGACCGTAATAAGGTTAATGAGATATTCCTTGATCGGAAAGTCTATTGCGCGGATGGTGTCTAATCCTAGTATTCAACAATGTAGTGTAATATCAGCAGATATATATAAATTATGTATATATATAACCTGAAAAAAGGTCACAATATCATGCCAGTCTATAGATTATTTAGTAGCAGCTTTTATATTCGTCCTTTGCGATTATTTGTCTAACCGGTCGGGTTAAGGGGTTCTTGAATACGCGGGATTTACATCTGAATGCAGGTTAAGCTTTTTTGGAGGTAAAGCTAACAATATAAGAATAAGATTTACTAGGTTAGCTTGGCCCCAACCCAATCCTTATAAGATTCTTAAATCCAGTGCATTTTCTAACACTGTGGTTCCTTCTCAACATAGTTTCCTAGAAGCACATTCATCTTTGGAAGAACACGGTTGCTTTCATTTAAAATATGTTGTCTTTTCTGCTCTCCTTGGTCTCAGTGCCGGGGGTTGTTAATGGCTTTTCACAAGTGCACCAGCCATCCTTAGCTCTTCACCGACGAGATGGTTTTCCTGAAAAGATCCGAGGTGTAAATCTTGGAGGTTGGCTTGTACTTGAGCCGTATATGGACACCTCACTATGGGCACAGTTTGATGCGGCTAACCAGCCGATTGATGAGTATCATTTCTGTGAGCAACTGGGCATAGATGAATGCTCTCGGCGCTTAGTCCAGCACTACGACACCTATATCACAGAGGACGACATAGTACAGATTGCTCAGGCTGGCTTGAATCTCGTTCGTATTCCTATTGGATACTGGGCATTTGGAACATTTTATGGTGAGCCTTACGCTTCCGGTATTCAGCTTGAGTACCTGAAGAGAGGCATTGAATGGGCACGCGGCCATGGTCTCAAGGTAATGCTGGACCTCCATGGAGCTGTTGGAGGTCAAAATGGATTTGACAACTCTGGTCTTCGTGATATTGTTAACTTTCAAGTTGGAGACAATCCGAAGAACACGCTTATCTCTCTTCAACGCTTGGTGGAATTTATTCACGTTAGTCAGCTCCAGGACGCTGTAGTATCTATTGAAGTTTTGAATGAACCCTTGGGACCTGTTTTGGATCGGGATGCTTTACAGCAGTTTTATAATGAAGGATATGATATAGTTCACGCTGGTGGGTTTAATACCGCGTTCTCTGATGCCTTTTATGAAGTTAATTCCTGGAATGACTACCTGAGCTCAAAGGACCAGGTAACTCTTGATAATCACAAGTATCAGGTATTTAGTCCTGGAGAGAATGCCATGTCTCTGGATGATCATATCGCTACGGCTTGTGCTCATGGCAACTACCTTCAGTCTCTACCAGTCTCAGTTATGGTCGGAGAATGGTCTGCCGCTTTAACTGATTGTTGTCCTGTTCTCAATGGAGTTTATCGTGGTGCTCGATACGACGGTTCCTTCGGTGATTCTTGGCACATTGGGGACTGTGCTCCTTGGCAAAACCGCCAGTTCTACGCTACCGACGGCTGGGTTTCTACTAGACGATACATCGAAGCTCAGATAGATAGCTGGGAAAAGACTAATGGCTGGGTATTTTGGGCATGGAAAACTGAAATCTGCACTGATTGGAGTTTCAAGGACCTTCTGTCTTTAGACCTAATCCCTCAGCCCTTGGACACTGATCGTCGTTATCCCAATCAATGTGGCTATTAAGTAAGTCACTGGATAAACGATCCTCAGGATTTCTGTTTTTCATTTCCCATATTTGAAAATTTGATTCTTCGTATTGATTCTCCTTACTCTTCTCGAAATAAATTAATAGGTAAAGTTTATTGTGATATATTTAAAAAAATCTTATCAATAGTATATAGTGCTAAAATAACTTTATATTCCGATAGCCCTTAGATGCAATCCAAAAAGAGAGATCAACATAATTCCGTAGTCATGTTTTCTTTAACATCAAAAGAACCTCGACGAGTCTCAACGAATTGTGGTAACAGTAATGATGGATCAGCTGTAGGAGAATCTGGTTGGTATGTTCGGTCCTGGTCAGGAGTAAAGGAATTAGTGAAACTGGGGAACTCACAGTCCAATCTGGCCTGTAAAGCAGCACATTCAGGCAAGGCTGCAGTTTTACTATTAGGAGAACCTGAGTTGAAGCCGGGATCAGAGTCCATGGCTATATCATTCAAATTCTTAAGGAGGGTTTCAAAGACAGGATCTGATACTAGGCTATCCGGACTGGAAGCTCTTGGCAAAGGGCCCGAACTAGGGTCCCCACACTGCTCTTCAGCATCTAAGGGTAAAGAAGATGGAATACTAATGGTATCATGTGACTTAGACGGCGATACTTTTGAGGATGAGTTGAAGGAATCTTCTATATTAGTGCTGTTCGCCGGCAGATTCGCCCGGGATTTAGAAGGAGAACACTGATCTACCAGCCAAGTATCGATTGCAGCATCTAAGGCCTGAAGTACATGCTGAATCAGCTCAGAAGAGTCTAAATTGAAAGAGCGATAATGCGATAATTCTGATAGGTACTCTGCCTCGGTTTCGGGAGCGATTTCTCCCTGTAATATGCGAAGCTTAACCAGACATTCGTAAAGTGCATTGGACTGGGCAGAGTTCTCTGTCTGAAGTGACCAATGCGCCATGGTTAGGTTTGAGTAGGCCTCAATTATTGCCGGATCATATTCTGACAATGTAGCCATAGGAGCAGTAGGGACAAGAATATTACGACGACTCGGCTTAGCCTGCTCTTTGCGAATACGATCTTTTAAAGCCGCGATCTCACGATCTCGTTGACGAAGTTCAGTAGCCCAAGTGGCACGATACTTATCAATAGTGGAGGCATTATGAGCAGTAATTTTTGCCAATCGTTTGTCAACATTCTTGGCGGCTTGTTCGTATTGTTTGGCAGATCGTAGTTGATTTTTTAAAGAGGCAATTTGTTCTCGAAGAGCATCATTTTCTGCAGATAAAGCTTTCACTGAAACATTATTAGCCGGAGATGTTTTCTGTAAAATGTGATTTTCTTTTTGTTTTTGTGATTGAGCTTGATCTTGAACTAATTTGTAGAGGATTCTTAGGGTTCGTTGGACGTCTTTGCGAGACGAATCATTGTGACACCAAGCCTTAAAGTCGATAGGCTCATCAAACGAGACATAACCTTTGGCAGCAAATACATCATTCAAATATTTTGATAAATGAGAGATTTCCGACATTTCGGTGTAGTCTGTAGATGATAAATCACGGTTCTGGATTTGTTTACACAGATACCGGGTTAAGATTATAATATGAAGTTATTGGGAATGGGGTCTCCAATCAAAGGGAAATGAAATCCAACTCGGTTGGGAGAAATGGAACTTGGTTACAGCTTCGCACCTATTCCTTTTTTTTCCTTCTCTCTCAAAAAAGAAAAAAGAAATGGTGAAAAACGCAGTGCAAAAGCGCGACGCTTCCGGACCGGGCGTTATCTCTACGGTTGTTGAAACAGTACGATCTCCTTATGTGGCACCTCTGTTATGGTCATCAGTTTGCTTTGTGGCTGGAGTGTTGTTTGTGAACTCACCCATAATGGATGCAGCGGTTCCTCCGTAAGTGTGAAAATTTCCTACAGCAAACAACTGAGGACGGGCAGTGCAGCAAGCATGCAGTTTCTTTTAGTTTTCTTAGGTTCTAAGTAGTAAATGTAAAGTCTAATTCTAACACCAGATTCTAAACCGACCAAGAAGGTATAAAAATACACAAAAATCCTACCATACTACTGGTAGGAGCGAGAAAATAGTAAGAAGACGATTATGTATCATGACAAACTACGTAGGGAGAGTAGTAGTAAATAGTAACAACGAACCCAGACGAGACTACAAGTCAACATCATCCTCATCAGGCAAGGGCATAGCCTGGGCTTGGTCCATCTCGTCCTGATACTGGCGCATGAGGTTGGGGTCGACGGCCGCCTCGGGAGGCGCTAAGGCAGGAGAGGCCACAAAGTCCAAGTTGGACTTGCCAGAGATCTTGCGTGCAAGCCACAAAAACGGTTTTTCGAAGTTGTAGTTGGACTTGGCCGAGATATCGTAGTACTGCAGATTTTTCTTGCGGTGGAAGGTGATAGTTTTGGCCTTGACCTTACGCTCTTTTACATCGACCTTGTTGCCGCACAGCACAATGGGGATGTTTTCACATACTCGGACCAAATCACGATGCCAGTTAGGCACGTTCTTGTAGGTGATACGAGAGGTCACATCGAACATGATGATACCACACTGACCATTGATATAGTAGCCATCACGCAGACCTCCAAACTTCTCTTGACCGGCGGTGTCCCATACATCAAATTTAATTTCTCCGTAATTGGTGTGGAACGAAAGAGGATGAACTTCTACGCCAAGGGTGGCAATATAACGCTTTTCGAATTCACCAGTAAGATGGCGTTTGACGAAGGTGGTCTAAAGTGGTTAGTGCTGCTTAATACATGAGTCTACGTCAACCCCAAAAGACAAAATCTTTGGCAAAAACGAGACTGCGATAGCTTTCTTGTAAAGAACTAATCATAAAAAGAGTACTAGTATGTGCGCTGGTCGTCATCCCGCTTTTATGAAATATCCAATCCCGGGCTTCTTTTGTTTTAGGCCAGGACAGACAAACAGACAAAGGGGGTCTCTGCCAGCAACTACCCGCTAAACTACATACTGACTCCAAGATTGTTCTGATTACAAATTTTTAGTTTACTTACCTTTCCAGTACCACCGTCTCCTACAAGAACAAGTTTGAATGTGGGCACTTCTTGGGCCATTTTTTTTGATTAGAGGGTGATGGAGTGTTTGTGTAATGTCGAAAAGAAGGAAAAGAAAGAAATCTTCGGAATTTGCCTAGCAACCGTCTATGTTTCGTTCCTGTTCGATCCAAACTTCCCGAAAACTCTAAATTCTCTCTTCCTCCTTCATCTTTTGGGTGAATAGATTGATGGATGTCCAATCATTTATCTGGAGCGAAGCAGTCATGGTTGGAATCCTTGAAGTACGAAAACAACGAGATCAAACCTAAGCAATCCAATCTATCTCGATTAGAATCATTTCAGACTAGATCAACTACGAAAGAAAACAAAATTCATGTGACAAAACAACGGTCTAAGGCTCGGTCTAGATTAGCCCGACCGTATGCTCCTCCTGACCAATATTCTCACCTTCGACCGGTTCCTGACGCTGTAAAACCCGGGCTTATATGTATATTTGTAGGAATAAACCCTGGTATTCAGACTGCCAGGAAACAACATGCCTTTGCTGGACCGAATAACCTGTTCTGGCACTTATTGTATGAATCTGGCTGTGTTCCCGATAAGCTGAACTACTGCGCCGATCGATCCTTGCCGGACAAGTACCAATTAGGCCTTACCAATCTCATTGATCGTCCAACTGCCGAAGCCAGTGAGCTGTCTATCTCAGAGATGATTCGAGGTGTTGAGCCTCTGCAGCAAAAACTCCAGGATCTTCGCCCTCAGGCCATCTGTTTCGTAGGAAAGAGTATTTGGCAGGCCTGTTATACGTACAAGACTAACCCCAACACTACTAAGAAGACTCTAGCAGTATTAAAACCATTTCAATATGGTTGGCAGCCTCACTCTTTTGCTGGATCCCCAGTGTATGTAGTCCCTTCTACTTCTGGCCGTGTGGCTGCCTATTCTCGATCCGAGAAACTAGCAATGTGGTCAGACCTTGGATTATTTATATCTGCCAAAAGAGGTATAGCTAAACTTTCACAGTAGCCAAAATTAAAAATTTCTTCTGCAGTTTTACTACGTTTATTAGCTGCTTGGCTTCCTCAGATAGACCTTAGTCAGCACTTACTTACTATCTACACCAGTTGGGACATACCCCATTAATCCTATCACATTCCTTTTATAATCAAGCCTTTACCAAACCAGACCTTTCTCCTTGATCACCCTATCACCGTCTCTCCCTGCTTAGTCATACATTCACATCAGCAAAGAACGATATTTATCATTACCACTTTTTTCCCTGTTTCTTTTTAGTATTTTCTTTATTTAATCATTAATATCTCTTAGTTCTGCTACCGGTACATATTCCCCATTTCTCAGATCATCCACGTGATCTATGGCTACTACTTCCTTAGTTGATCTGAGTCTTTCTGAGGATGAATTTACTGATAATATAATTCAGAAAGGTCGTAAAATTTCTGGAAACTCGTCTGGGTTTGTTTCTGATGCCGGTTCGGCTACAGATATTGGGTCTACTACCGTTTCCACACCTGCAGGTGTGGACTCTAGAAATCTCTCGGCATCTCCTCTTTCTCAAACTGCGGCATCGTCTGTGCGCCATGAAGATAATGGTAATGTACAACCTAATCCGTTATCATCTTCTTCTAATATTATAGTAGCCACCAGCTCTACTCCATCTTCCTCGTCGTTTATATCGAACTCTTCTTCTCACCAGTTCCCGCCACAATCATCTACCAAACGACGTAAATTTAGCCACCAACCATATATAGAGATATCCGATTCAGATTCAGACCCAAACTCTTTACGTGATACTAAGGCTATGTTGTATTCGTCTAGCGACTCAGAACTGGAAATAGATGAAGCGAAATCCAGTATCAGATCAGGTTCTCTTACTCTACCTTCTCATTCTACGGTTGTTCCTCGTCCTCATACCAATAATCTCTCATCATATAGTGCGTCCTTTGCCTCCCAACAAGCAGTCCCTAATCATACCTCAAAAATGTCTCTCACAGCCCGCGCAGATTTGAGTCCTGTAGTTGGAACTCCAAACTTCTTTGGCCAATCAGACCACCTGGCCAATTCTACAGCAAAGCAAGAACAACCTTTTGCCACTAATGAAACAAAACATATAGATAGTGATAGTCGACTTATACAATCAATCCCGACTCTTATCGCTAAGAATAGTGATGCGTTGGCTGATGAATTCTCCGCCAGAATCAAAATTCTGGTAGATATAGTTAAAGCTTTCCCTTCTTATGACTACATTACAACCAATAGAAAACGGTATCTGGAGCAAGTTGTTCAGAGATGTGTTTCTCGCCGAGACTATCTGTTATCTAATAAAGATGCTGATAAAACCCGACAGGCTTTCCTAATCTCCAAAAATATCACAGAGTTAGCTAACGCGGTCAAACTAATGCATCATACCTGGAGGACCCGATCTCTCAATGAATTACTAACTCCTTCGCCGCCAGGAATTATTCAAACTTCAACATCTAATCCCTACAGTATGTATTCAGATTATTCTTATGGAAGTACCACTGCCCAGGCAGACGTCGATTTGACTAAGTTACTTGATGGAATAGAAGCGAATGCTGATATACCCCCAGAAAAACGTTTACCTACTCCATATGGCCTAAATATTCAGCTTCTTGAACACCAGCGTATAGGCTTGACATGGCTTTCTAAACTTGAAACCAAAGCCCAAGGCGGTATTCTTGCTGATGAAATGGGCCTGGGAAAAACTGTTCAAGCATTAGCTTTGATGTTGCAGAATAGGTCAAAAGACCCTCTATTGAAGACCACCCTCATTGTGGCACCAGTATCCCTCATAAGACAATGGGAAAATGAAATAGAAACTAAAGTCCGCCCGGAATGCCGTTTATCTCAGTTATTGTATTATGGGCCTCGGTCTCAGAGATTCAGCAACTTTAAAGACCTATCTAGGTATGACATTGTAATCACCAGTTATGGAGTCATTACTCACGAGTTCAAGAAATTTACAACCAAGGGCACATCAATATTTTTCGACTCTGGCTCAAAATTTTTTAGGATCATTTTGGACGAGTCGCAAATGATCAAAAATTATAAAACCAAAATTTCCATTGCGGTCTCGAAATTAAACGCGGTGCATCGATTTTGTTTAAGTGGTACCCCTATGCAAAATAGTGTCGAGGAATTATATGGTTCAGTAAGATTTCTCAGAACTAAACCATATGACGAACACAAGTTTTTCTCCACACAGATATCGCGTCCTTTGAGTTTAAATAGCTCTTATAACGCAAATGCCGTGAAAAAGCTTCAGACTCTTCTTGCATTAATATGTCTGCGGCGTACTAAAAACTCTACCGTTGATGGTCGACCATTAATGTCATTACCAAAACGTACGGATGTTGTCCACACAGTCAGTTTAGATCCAAAGCATCGTGAATTATATAACCATCTCGAGTCTAAAGCATCTGAGTTGGCTGATAGCCTTCTGAAAAAGCAAGGAGTCACTAATATGGCTCACATTCTTGTATTACTATTGCGTCTGAGACAAGCAGTAGACCATATTTGGGTATGCAGAGATAAAGGCAAAACCGGGAACCTTTCCATTCTTGAGTTTGCCAGGCGGCAAGAAGAAGAAAACCAAGCCTTTGCTGGCGCGAAGTTGACTCAACCTCCTAAAATACAACTATCTCCTACTACTATCGAGAGACTTAAAAAGACGGAGCTGTCAGAATGTCCTGTATGTCTCGATATGCCAGGCGAGGATCTTATGTTTATTGCTGTACCATGTGGGCATGTTGCCTGTGGAAGTTGCTGGGAGCAGCTTGAAGAGCGAGTGGCAATAAATGCTATTGCCATAGGACAGGCTGAAACAACGAAGTTGTTGTGCCATACTTGCCGCGCAGAGATTAGACGCGATGATATGATTTCATATGCTGACTTCTCAGTAACTTATAATGTTGCAAACACAATGGATTTTGATACATCTGCTATATTTCGGGAGACTCATAATAATTCTCAAATTGATGCTGGGGAAGTAGCAGGCGAAACTGGGACTGAAGGAGAAGTTTCATCCATCGTGAACAAAAAGATACAGGCTAGATACCATCTGACATGGATTACATCTGCGAAGCTGGAAAAGATAATTGAACTAGTGGAAGCAAATATCGAGAAAAGTACCAAAACTTTAATATTTAGTCAGTTCACAGATATGTTAGAGCTGATTAATGCGGCATGTGAGGTAAATGAATGGAAATACGAAAGATTCTTAGGATCAATGTCATCGCGAGAAAGGGATGACGCAGTTAAGCGCTTCAATGAAGACCCGTCGGTAATGGTAATGACGATGAGCCTTAAAGCAGGAAATGTGGGCCTGAATCTAACAGTTGCTTCTAGTGCGATACTGGTGGATCCATTTTGGAATCCTTATGTTGAAGAGCAAGCTATTGGACGAGTGCATCGACTGGGGCAGCAAATGCCGGTAAACATCCATCGTCTGGTAGTAGAGAAAAGTGTTGAAGATAGGATTGTTCTCCTGCAAGATAAAAAGCGGCAAATCATCGATAATGCGTTGAATGAAGAGGGCATGAGCTCAGCTGCCAGTTTGTCTCGTGCAGAGTTGAGGTATCTGTTTGGATTATCTGGTCAACCACAGTAACTATGTACTGATAATTCTTTTTATTTCATCTGGAACAGTTATTATTATTTGTCATTAGTAAATTATTGTTTAAGAAAGGTTAAATCGCGTCACTCATCCAAGTAATGTTAATGTATTCTGTAATACTGATGCTTGCTCATCTTCAAAGCCACCAGGAACATCAGGTCGGCTAAAAATATGGACTACAGCAACTCGGACAGATTGAGTAATTCCAGATAATCGAACTTGATCAGTGGGCGACATTTGTGAAGATTGGAGCAGTTGCGCCAAGGCAGCGTCCAATAAATCCAGCAATTCGAACATGGCGGCAATATCAGACTGATTGAAAGTATTGATCGATTCGAGAATAGACGAGTAATCATCGGTAATACGTAACAAATACTGAGATTTCAAGTGAGACGGAGTTTGCGGCTCCATTATCAATTCTACTAGTTTTTTCAGAGATGACGATAAGGAGTAGAGACTGGAAGGATTGTTAGCAGGCGAAGAGGATGTCTGTGCCTGGTATTCAGGCATGAACCGTCTTAAATGATCACGAGATATTGATTGTAGCTGAGCATCAACATATTCAATAAATCGAGACTGTTGGGCAGAGTTCAGGGAATTCGGCATAAATAACTACGTAGTATCGAAGGGTAAGAAGATCGACTATACAAAGGATCATAATATAGATCATAAAGCTAACATAAAATGAGTACGGGATACAAAACAAAAATTGAATCAATGACTATTGTGATGGTTTTGTATCTAATCTTAGACCATGCATTTGTGCTATATCATCTTTTAGTATGCTATTCACCAGTCGGTGTTGCTTTACCATACTGAGGCCCTGGAAGCGAGGTGATACTATTTTCACATTGTACATGGATCCACAGCCTCCTGAAATATCCTCGACTTCCAGAAGTTCAGGATCCAGGGCTTCTTGTAATTTGCTATATATTTTTCTCTCATTCTCTGTCTGCATAGAGTAGTTGCAAGACTGGCTAATAGATGGCCGGATAGATCCAGAAAATCTTGGCAATAGAGGCACTAGTAGCGGGGAACCAATAAACTTTCGCTTATTTATCGCTCTGAGCATATTGTAATATTCCAAAAGTAAAAATTATAAAAAAATTATACAAACCCGTCAACTACAGAAGATTCAAATCTGAAGTCACTCTGTATTATGTAAGATCAGTTCTCACAAGTTTTAAAGTTTCTGTTTCCTGACCTCTTTCTTTCTCTCTACTGCTGGGACCGATCGAGAAGTTTGTTTCTTGATTTGCAACCACCCATCAAGAAAAACTCGTATTGCCATGGCAACCACGATGGCAATACCTCATCGCTACTTCTTCCATAACACTTCGTCCATACTAATTATCTTATCTTGCAGACTAATTTCAGATCGACCGTTTGTTTCTTTGCTTGATTTCCTTTAAGTTTGTTGCTTGGTTAGTTTGATTTGTCGTCAAATTTACATTGTTTTAAAGCCTGAAGTTGTTATCCACCTTCTTCTTCCTTTATCTCCGTTGATTCTTTTGACTAGAGTTTTTTTTGGTATACTATACGCATCCTTTTACACCTTATATACACATACCTTGACGGTTTTTTCTGTTTTTATCTGTATTTCCTAGTTTCATCTAAATTACTTGTCTGACTAGGTAATAGGAGAATTATTTAATTTATTTTTCTTCTAAATTCAATCAATCTATCTGTTCTTTTTGAAGGCTCAGTGGAAGGTGCATCTCTACTGCACTTAGTGCTTTGTTACGCGTTTTTATTGTCGTTAAAGTAGCCCTCTATCGTACCGCATATTCTTTTGCATTTCTGCATCTTTCTCATTTCTTGCATTCCTTTTTCTTTTCGTTTTTTTTTTGCCGCTTGCCGCTAAGTATTAGCTAACCTTTCTTGCTAGTTATGTCTTCTTCCTCTTCCGAGCTGCATGCTGACAAAACTTCCGAACCTGAGCCTGCCTCACCTGTAGCTCATGTTTCTGAATCTCAAAATGAACCACCAATCTCAAGTGTTTCAGCTTCTGATGATTTACAGACTGCCGTACCTGATGATACTTTGACAACTTCTGAAGACCAAAAACTTCCCCCCAGCCAACCATCAGCTTCACAGAATGAAGGTAAAACAACTATATGGATGGGAGAGCTAGACCCTTGGACTGATGAGGCTATGATACATCAGCTATGGGCCTCTCTTGGTGAAGAAGTTACTGTTAAGATGATTCGTGATAAGTTCAGTGGAGTTAACTCGGGATACTGCTTTGTTGATTTTTCTACCCCAGAAGCTGCTCAGAAAGCTCTCAAATATTCGGGTGTGGTACCAATGGGATACTCAAGACCCCTGAAACTCAACTGGGCCAGCGGTAACGGGCTGTTATCTGATCGAAAGGAAGATCGTCATCCAGAATACTCTATATTTGTAGGAGATTTAAGTTCTGATACTAATGATTATGTTTTGATGTCTCTGTTTCAGTCTCGCTTTCCTTCTTTCAAATCTGCTAAGGTCATGACCGACCCAATTTCTGGATTATCACGAGGTTATGGATTTGTACGATTCGCTGATGAGGCTGATATGCGTCGAGCATTAACGGAAATGCAAGGAGTATTTTGTGGTTCACGACCATTGAGAATATCTTTAGCTACGCCAAAGACCAAAAACCATAGCGCAGTAGCCGCAGCGGCTGCTGTCGCTGCTGGTAGTCCAGTCATTGCTCAAGGGCCACAACTGGGCATGTATCCCATGAGTATTCCCATGGGTTATTATGGTGCTCCTCCTGCTGCATTGGTTCAACCTGCTGCATTGGCGCATCCGCAAGATATGACTAATACTACTGTCTTTGTTGGCGGACTTCCAAGAGGCGTGAATGAAAACCAACTGAGGGCTTATTTTGAAGGATTTGGAGAAATTCTATATGTAAAAATACCACCTGGGAAAGGCTGTGGTTTTGTCCAGTTTGCACAGAGGCATGCTGCTGAAGTGGCCATTGCTCAAATGCAAGGCTTTCCTATTGGCAAGTTTCGCATCCGTTTGTCTTGGGGTAGAGGAGGAGCTGGCCAAGTTCGTAATCCTCCAGTTTATCCTTCTTTGGCGATATCTCCCCAACATCCCTTTTCTCCCTTTTCCCCGCTCAACCCTCATTCTGTTCACATGCATTCCCAGGCAGCGGTAGCTCCTCTGATTGCTCACGATCAATCCCTGGTCACAGATCAAGCCGGGGAGCCGTCAAGTAGAACCGATGTACCTGCATCATGGCCTCCAGGAGCAATAGAAACCTCCACAAATCCCGCTGATGATGTCCCTATAGCTCGCTTAAATGAACTTTACCTTGCCGCTAGAGAAGGTCGATTGGATCGTCTTGATGCCGATGGGAACTCTTACCATGGCGTATATGCTCAATGAAAATTCCTGTAAGTATCGTTGCACCTCTAAAGTCTACATGCCATGCTATTTCTGAAGTTTTAGACTTCAAATTGTACATTAGTTACGAAAAAATGATAAAGGCAAACCCTCTCAATTCTTGTATTAAATTTTCGGTATGTAATCTATAATATGTATAGTGGTGACATTGAGCACTCGCGTAAGTTCGTGTCACTGGATAGTTTCCTTGGCAACTCTTCCTTTTGCCTAATTAGGCTAATGATAATAATTAGTCTCGTTAAGGAAAGTAGCAGACTACCCTCATACCACTATCCACTGAACGATAGCTCCTAATCTATACAGAGACTATTAAAACTCTTTGAAGAATGGCTAGGATAGCCAGGGTTCCAGTACCCGAGGCTGTAAGAGGAGATCCTGTTTCTCGATTAAGGCACGAAGCTAAACAGGAAGATGTGGAAAGAGCCATATTCAGGCTCCTTGCTTTAAACTACGTGCTGGACCAGACAGAATCTCAAAGAAAAGACGAGAAGAGGTTGGATAAAAGCAATAAAGGAACAGCAGTGCCAAATTCTCTTAAACCAGATATATCTAAACATGATAAGATGCTTCTGATTGCCATTGAGGAGGAGCTTCAATCAATTACCTTGCAGAAAGAGTCTCATTTCGCCGATGGTCTGACTCGCCGCATGATGGCTGCCTTTTTAGCCAGGTATCCTCAAAAGAAGAGGACATATGATGATGTCGTAGCCACCTTATTTGCTAAGTTTCAGGATTCTACCACTACAGAGGCTAATTTGTACCGTAAGCACTCGGGACAGTCAGTTAAAATCGACATCTATGTGAGATTTTTTGCTGATATTGCTCGTAAGTGTATTGAAAAGACACAAGAACCTGCCAAAAAAATATACTTGGAATCTTTGTCCGAACATGAACGCCGCTGGTCTATTGAGTCATCTAAAGCCCTGCTGGATGAACCGGCTACACTACTTGAAATACCTCAAATTTCTGCCCCCTTTGTAGATAAGTCTATCTCTCAAGACAGAAAACCTCTAGTACTATCCGATATGCCATATTACGAAGTATGTGTAGCAGCTATTGGTCGTTCTTACACTATGGTTAGGGAGATCGAGCGGTTGTCTGAGCTTGATATTCGCTGTGCCTATTTCCTTGATCTTAAACAGTGTCTTATTCGACTAAGAGGAACATACTTTAATGACCTATGTTGTGAATCGGAGTTCACTTCTCCGGATACGTTTAATAACTGGAAACGTGCAGAATGTAATGTTATCAGTGCCATGATGCAAACAGCAATGGCTAGTGATGTATCTGCTCTTAAGACATTCCAGGAGACTAAAGAAGAGCTGTTCTCACCATGGATTGATTCTGAGCGAGGCTTGAGTAAAGGATTCGAGAACAGACCTCATGATGAGATGATATTTATTCCTCCAAATGTGAGCAGCGTGCTATACCATATCATTCGTGCACTAATGAAAGCTGATACAGAAAGGTTGTTTCATCCAACATCTGACACTCCGCTAAATTTTCCCTCAGAAGCAACCTTCAGACTGTTAAAACTCATGATGAATCTATGGAGAATCTTGCCAATGGCATTACTGGCAATTTGCTTGGAGGTTATGGCTGATCTGTACGAAAGAGATAACCGTATGATGTTGTTGATTGCTCCAGGATATAGGTTGCTAGTTGACTATTTTGAGAACGTTTCTCAGGTTAGTAGAGAGTTAGCTGAATATGCAATTGTAGCAACTAATACTGCCGCATTGTTTCGAAAAATAGCTCTTTCGCAACTTCGAAAAACTACTAACCGTCTATTCGTGCATACTATCTCTAAGATACTCGAACCATCTTCTCCAAAGATTGCACCTTACTTAGAAATTCTTCTAGAAGTTATTGAGAAGGATCCTTATAGAATGGACGAAACAATAGACGAGCAGTTAATTGGTGATGTGTTCGGTGCTCTAAGCCTGGCAGCGAGCAACTATTACGAATATCTTCTGGAAATGGAGAAAGAGTCATCTTCTTTGATTGATCCTGTTCTCCGAATATCGGACAAGATATTCGCTTTATCTGTCAAACTGGAAAGAAAGTACCCTAATTTATTGTTTGACCAGATTAATATATCTGCTACCGTCACTTCTTTAATACTGAAGCGCTTTAGTGATGATAGCGTTTCAGTGGTGTCAATGATTTTTGCTAATTGCTCGGCAGTAGGCACGCAACTTCCTGTGGACGAGTTCCTCGCTCTGAATGAACGGTTTGCACGACTTAGAAAACTGGGAAGAACGATTTCCGAAGATAGTTTTCCTTTAGATTATGAAAGACTTTTGTTCGATTATGTTCTCAACACTGTTATACTTCATGATGAGGATTTTTTGAACAATTTGGTTACCGAGGCTCTTAATGCAGACGATTTTACTATCGAAAAGGGTCAAACAAGAACGAGCTCTTCGGTATCCGATCTTTTCGGCTTTGCTAATTCCCTTCTGGATTTCATCCAAGATCTGGAATGGGAGAAAGAAGTTTATACCGCGGAGCTGAAACGAGTGGCTGCTGAGGTTTGTTCATATGTAACCTGCATATACTGCTCGCGAGTTTATGCTTCATTTGCTAATGAGGTAGACAAGGAACCAGATTCATCAGATGTAAAGAATCGCATGATTGATACCTGGCTTACCTCGATTAAAGGATCAATAGGTAGAAGATCGAATGTTATCCCATTCGTGTTTTCACGAGAGGCATGTGTTAAGCTTAACGATATTCACACAGCCATTGAATTACTAGACAGATTTGAGAATAAGGTTCAACCAAATGCTCTTCAGGATTTGTTAAATGACTCAGATTGTCGGATCAGAAATACAACCATAAGAAAAGACAAATATCTCTTCACTATCACTATTATTGGCGGTAGTGAATTACCGAAAGTCGATGGAGTCGATTATAGTCAACAGCCCATGCATGTCACAGCCAACACTGGTGATAAGAAAACTGCATTCAAAACTCGGGCAGCGTTTGAAAAAAGTACAGAGCCAAGATGGAACGAAATATTTGAGATGCATTCACCAGGGCCCTTATGGATCACTTTAGCACTTTGGGCACAAACCCGCCGGGACTACCTCATGATAGGACGAACATTTCTACAACTGGATCCAAGAGCATATGAAAATAACATGACTAGAGAGATGTGGCTTAATTTCAACAGCGGGGGTAAACTTCTAGTCAAAGTTTCGATGGAAACAGAGATTGATGATTTGGGTTTCCATTTCGGCAAAGCCTTCCGACTTTTGCAGCGGACTGAAAATGAAATGGTACGGCTTATAGTGGAACGCATGGCTCGATTTATACAGCACCATCTGTGTCCAGAATTTCTTAAGACTGTAGAGTCTAGCAACTCTCTGAAAAAGGCAACTACATGGATCAGTAATGCATTGAATCGGGGTTCTACCTCTCAACCAGTGTCAAAAAAGGATTCAATCAGTTATTCAAGTGGTATCTCTGACACAAGGCTTCACGGAACTAGCAAAGTTCAAACTATGGAAGTTCATACTATAGAGGATTCTTTAATACCTTTGTTCGATTATTTAAATATATGTTTTGAAACTCTTTCGATGACTTTGCGAGAAGATATGAAAATAAAAGTCATGATCAAAACTTGGGGAGTAGTTCTGGAATGCTTGGACACTATGCTATTACCACCATTGTCTGACAAAGAAACAAAGCAGAGGCCGTTGAATAACAAAGAAGTGGAGATCCTATTCATATGGTTGACTGCACTGCGAGATTTCTTCCACAACGACGGCCAGGGGCCTAGTTTAGAGGATCTCCAAGGTCCTAAATACCAGGAATTGCAAACGATACCTATGTACTATGATCAAGATAGCCAAGAGTTAATCGAGGAGAGTGAGAGACTGGCAAGGCAAAGCTTTCAAACCATGCATAGTCGAATCAAATACTCAATACCACAGTTACTGCAGCGAAGAATGACCGCACTAGGCCACCGTAACATGAAAGCCATCCGAACTAACGAGAAATATCTGCAGCAAGCTCGAAAAAACACTCCCCATGGGGAAGAAACTATATTGCGGATTTTACGGCTACGAGGAGAACTAGAGTATCTTGGCCGTCGGCTTCGACAACGTGAACGGCTAGGACAAGCATTAGTCAATGAGTCGCTACTAAATCAATTAGACTGAATGACCAAGAATTACTTTTTCTAAAAGAATTATACCTGGGGTTACGAACTATTGTAGAAATAAGGATAAGGTTTAATATTGAGAATAGGCATAGTTGTCATGAAGAAGGCCTAGGGATTCAGGAAGAAAAAAATCAAGGGAGAATGGTGATGATAAAAAGGTCAGGTAAAAATAAGAGAGCTAATGATTAGTCCAATGCAACACGAGCCGCCATGATATCACGGCGTTCAATAGGATCATCCCGCCCTCCTAACTCACGGTAAAGTCCATCAGGATACGAACGAAGAACTGCTGGTCGTTCAGGTGCAAATACAGTGAAAAACAAAGAACCAAACCCAATCAAAGTACCGATGAAAATAGCAAAATGCTTCATGCCTCGTTCGACATTAGTTTTGGTCATATCAGGAGCCCACATGTCGAGCATTTCTGCATTCTCAGGAAGATATTCTCCTATATTGCGTCGCATTTGCTGCAAGTCATACTTCTCATAAGGGTCACGAAATTGATTAGGAACATACGGCTGGTCGGGGTAGTTACCGTTCATGTTAGGATCCGGATTAGTAGGGCTAGAGGAAGATACTTGGCGCACAAAGGCCCTAGGAATAGAGCGAACTGCACTTAATCGTGACACTCGAAGCATATCTGAAACCAAACTCGATACTAAGAGGTGAGAGATGAAAGGCTATAACGTACTTGCTCGCGCACGATGTACAGAGAACGATCTTAGATGTGTAGAGAGAGGTTGACCAAGTTAGGAGTGCCGGGGTTGGTGGAAAGTAGTTCAGTTGGCATGACAACAGCATCACCCAAGAAGTACTAGGGATAACCACCTTACACCTCCAGAGTCTTAATATCATAACATTTTTCTAGGCGCGAATTCGGTACCAACCTACTTTTTTGCTTCCATATATAGTCTATTTCAATTCAAAAACACTTGATTGAAGTAGTGAATGGTATGGCATGGTAGAACTTCGCCGGAGGTCTGATAATATCCTGGGACCAACTGATGTTCCAGGAAAACGGCGGAAAATTGACCAAGCTTCCTCACATACGAATTTTGCAAGTAAAAATTCCAAGAATATACTCAAAAAGAACTCGAAAACTTTGACGCTCGAAGAAAAGCGCGATACGGTCGTTGCTGAGCTTAGAAAGGAACTTTCTCGTATCTATTACGATCACGATGATCTCGTGCGATTGCTGTTTCATTTGGATAAATTTGTCACTTTAGTAGGCTATGATCCTATACTTTCTAGACAGGATATATCTGATGTTTTTGATCAGTTTCGTTTACCTTATGATCTATGGGACAGCGTCGCGACTGATAGGTCTGGAGGACGCAAACGGCCCACACGTGCCCAATTGGCAGCACAGAAAACTCTACTGCTTAGCCGTGATGGAAATGAATTAAACGAATCTAATGAGGTGGACACAAATGTATTACCTTCTACTACCTCTTCTTCCCGACCCGTTTCCAAGGAACAATCTCGCACGACCAAGCCAAAGCGTAAAATAGGTCCGTCTCGCGAGAATTTGACTGAAGAGTTACTACCATCATCATCATCATCATCCGCAGAAGAGGAGTCTGATATTGATATGAATATACTAGCCGAAGACTACAACCCTCCCTCTCCTGAACCTATATCAAGTGAACAGCTCTCGAAACTCGGGTTCTCTTCGAGATTGCAATCTTATCCTCGTCTAAAACTAGCACATATTATAAAGAAACCAATAGTAATGCATCCAAGTCACTGCGTCAATGCTGAATATACTGGATCAATCGACGAATACTTGAACTCTTTTGTTAGTTACGAAAATGACGATGTATCTGCAGAAGTACACAAAGATCGCTTGGTAAATGAAATTGCTGTTCGAAAGAAACTCAACCAATTTCTAAAAAGAACTGGTGGGTACGGCTTTGATGCTGCTAATGCTAGGAAACCTTTCCCTAATGTTTCTTTTCCTCCTACCCACCAAGATCACCTAATCAGTCAAGCTGTTCATTTTGCTAAATTGATGGCTGATGAAAGAAGACAGCATATTTCTGGAGCAAAGAAGATTTCTTTAATGGTGCAGAATCATTTTCGTAGACTTGAAGGCGCAGATGAGAAAGAAAGAAAACTAGAAGCTAAGCGCATACGAAGGCTAGCGAAATGGACAGCAAATGAAGTGAAGAAAAAATGGAAACTGGCCGAGAAAGTTGTTCAGAGACGGCAACAGATTAAGGCCGAGGAGGAACAACGAGTTGCTGGAAGAGAACAATTGAAAAATATTCTTGAGCATTCCACTACATTGCTTGAAGCACAACTTGGTGCAGGCGATAATCAGCTGTCAGAGTTATCTGAAAATGAATCAGATATCTTGACTGGTGGATCCTCAGCTGAATCTGATGTGGATATGTCAGCGGACTCCAACTCAGAAGAAGAGCTGAATATTTCCGATTCAGAATCCAATGAATCCGACAACGATAGCTCTTCATGTCATGATCGTGCAGATGATGATTCTATGCTAACTATTGAGCAGCTTAGAGTCAAATATGAATCACTACCTGATCCAGTCAATCGAAATGGTCAAATCAGCAACTCTAGCTCCAGTGATGCTGAATATGAAACTAGTGACGTTGAGGATGAAGAAGTTTCCAAGGAGAAGGTCTCTTTGGCAGATATTTACAAACCATCGGCTACCATAGATGCTGAGAATAGTGATTTCGAGTCTTCAGCCGAATCTTCAACTTATGAATCAGTGAGTGAGCAAGTTACTTCTCCAGAAACTAATACAGTTAGCAAAGTACATGGGCTTGCTTCATTGTACGAGGATGCTGATGAAGAAGACTCTGATTTGCATGAAGAATCTGAGTTAGATATCTCTTCTGAAATTTCTGATAGTGACCTAAATCTGTCAGATAGCGAAGAAGAAACTGAAGAGAAGAAACAAAATAGACTAGGCCCTAAAGTTGAGGTGCCTTTTCTTCTTAGAGGTACTCTTAGAGAATATCAATACGAAGGTCTTCGTTGGCTTGTTAGTTTATACAATAGCAACACTAACGGAATTCTTGCAGATGAGATGGGATTGGGCAAGACAATCCAGACTATTGCTGTATTAGCATATCTTGCTTGCTTTAAGGGTATCTGGGGGCCACACCTCATTATTGTACCCACTAGCGTGATGTTAAATTGGGAAATGGAATTTAAAAGATTTGCCCCTGGACTAAAAATTCTGACATATTATGGATCACCGCAACAGCGGAAAGAGAAACGGAAAGGCTGGAATAAACCTGATACATGGCATGTATGTATCACATCTTATCAATTGGTTATTCAAGATCAGCCCGCATTTCGAAGAAAGCAATGGTCATATCTCATCTTGGATGAAGCTCACAATATAAAGAACTTTAGATCTCAGCGATGGCAGGCGTTGCTTAACTTTAAAACGGACCATCGATTGCTTTTAACTGGTACGCCATTGCAAAATAATTTGATGGAGCTTTGGTCTTTACTTTATTTTCTGATGCCGGCAACAGTAGGCCCTGATAATAAGACAAGGGCTGGTTTTGCAAGCTTGAATGACTTTCAAGAATGGTTCGGAAAGCCGGTGGACAAGTTAATTGAAGATAATTCTTTAGATATGGAGTCGAAGGATACGGTCTCTAAATTGCATCGCGTTTTACGCCCCTATTTGTTGCGCAGAATTAAAGCAGATGTCGAAAAGCAAATGCCAGGGAAGTTCGAGCATGTTGTTTATTGCCGATTATCAAAGCGTCAAAGATACTTGTACGATGAGTTCATGTCTAGAGCTCGAACAAGAGAAACACTAGCATCAGGTAACTACTTGAGTATTATTAATTGTTTGATGCAATTGCGGAAAGTATGTAATCACCCAGACTTATTTGAAGTGAGACCAATTGTGACTTCCTTCGTATTAGAGAAATCCGTTATTAGCTCTGAAATTGCCAAAGTGCGCGCAGTGAAGAAGTTGTTTGACGAGGATATTATGTCAACTGTAAATCTGAACTTTCTGAACTTGCAAATGGACTTTTCGCAGAGAGACAAATACTCGTTTAGAGAAGCGCAAAGGCTTTCTGCGACACATTTATTATTAAGGAAATTTCGACAGATGGTTCCAATGCTTTCTGAGGAGGATGAGGTCCGAAAGGATTACTTAAGTATTACCGGACATAGAATGATGCTTGTAGCTTCAAAGCATGCGCAAGAGGCAAAACGGGCTTTTCAGATGTGGTATGTTAATCATTATCGAACAACACGAGCTACCATGGCTCCTGGAGACGTCATTCGGGCCGTTACTATTCCAATGCCAGTCACAACCATCAAGAACTTCGAATTCGAAGATATGCCGCGCTTAGTCAACTCTCTAAGTGAAAGGGTAGATATGAGTACGAGCTATATACAGCAATTTGCTTTTGCAACTCCACCTGTTGTTGCATTGGATCGTGCTCAATATGAGGTGGGACATATCAATAAGAGTATTATTGAAGATATGCGCACATCGGTAGAGAATCCCCTGCATTTAGCTCAAGTGAAGTTGTCAATTGCATTCCCTGACAAGAAACTGCTACAATATGACTGTGGAAAACTTCAGAAACTGGCAGAGCTTTTGCAGGACTTGATCTCTAAAGGACATCGAGCTCTAATTTTCACACAAATGACACGAGTATTGGATATTTTGGAACAGTTTTTGAATATGCATGGCTGGAGATATATGCGTTTGGATGGAGCCACAAAGATTGAACATCGTCAATTACTCACCGAGAAGTTTAATACCGACCCGCGAATTCCGGTGTTCATTTTGTCGAGTCGGTCTGGTGGTTTAGGTATCAACTTGACCGGCGCAGATACAGTTATATTCTATGATAGTGATTGGAATCCTGCTATGGATAAACAATGCCAGGATCGAAGTCATCGGATTGGACAAACGAGAGATGTGCATATTTATCGACTTGTATCTGAGTACACTATCGAATCGAATATTCTCAAAAAGGCGAACCAGAAGAGGATGCTTGACAATGTTGTTATTCAAGAAGGTGAATTTACCACCGACTACTTTTCGAAGGTTTCTCTCCAGGACATGTTAGGAGATGACGTCAAACTTGGATCTGAAGTTGCTCGTAACGGTGTCCTGGAAGGTAAAGAATTCCAGAAAGCCATTGCAGAAGCAGAAGATGCGCAAGATGCAGCAGCTGCAAGATTAGCACAGAAAGAAAACGAGGTTGATTTGGAAGACTTCGACCGAAATGATGCTCAAGGAGGAAGCGAAACTGTTGGTACTAGTTCACCATTACGAGCCGGTAGTTCAGAGATTGTAACGCCTGATCCTGCCAGCGACGGACTAAAATCATTACAGACAGATTCAGACGACAATAATGTTGGTGATGGTGAGGAAGAAGACGATGAAGACGACTATGGGGACGTGGATAATTACATGATTTCGTTCATTGAGAACGGATACTACGAATGACAGCCAATTAACCGTAGGGTTGATTGATCTAATGATTGATGATACTAATGAAAATAATGCCAGGTTCTTTATTTATAGGTTTAATGATCATCTAAGTTACATAAATTTATTCCTTTATGCTTAAAATTGATTCTCTAGAGAATATCCATCCCCCATGTACAGAACCCGAAAAGGGTATTAGTTTACCCACTCGTTGCGGCTACCTCGCTAACTGCGCTAACTGCGCTAGACCTATATAATGGGAATCAGAAGCCAAATGTTCCAAAAACAAAAGCAAAATAATCTGGATAAGTTACTGAGCAAAAATTTAAATTTCTTTTAGCGTATTACAAAATTTTAGGAGAATTTAGTCGAATTGTTAGACATCATTGGAGTGACAAAGGTCAAGTGAGTCACAGAAATTCTAATTCAGTCTTGGCATCCCAAGATATATATAAGATCAATCTGAGCCCCCTATATCCCAACTATTAACTATTATATTCGTACTGTTCCGTGTAATCTAATTCGCACGACCCTGTGGTAGATGTCAGCCGTTCAAACTTTATGGAAGGATTCGCATCAGAAGATCCGAGATAGTCAACCTGCGGGTCTGGTGCGCTTGAGAGCTTCGACCTGGCTGATTATCACTACGGTATTCATGGCTGTCTTTACAGATGTTTTCCTGTATTCAAACATCATCCCTATGCTTCCATTTGCTTTACCAGATAGATTTCATATCGATGCAGATAGTGTACAACATACTATATCCATATGCTTAGCAGTATATGCTGCAGGTCTTATTGTGGCTTCTCCTGTTGCTGGATATCTGGCTGATGCTGTGGTAAGTAGACGAGCTGTTATGTTGATGGGGTTAGCCTGTATTATTATCGGTACTATTATGCTAATTGTTTCCAGGGTGATTGGTTTATTCATTGCTGGACGTGCTATACAAGGGATGGCCGCCGGTGTTGTGTGGACCGTCGGCTTAACCATAGTTGTGGATACAGTGGACCCTTCTCAGTTGGCCAAAATGTTAGGTCTTGTGGCATCTGGTATGTCCATAGGAAGCGTTCTTGGTCCTATTCTGGGCGGTATTGTCTATGACAAATCCGGATACGTCATGGTATTTGCTATGTCGTTCATTCTTCTTGGGCTGGATTCGTTTTTACGGGTTTTTATGCTTGAAAAATGTGATATATGTAAATATCAGGTCATGAAACCCCAAGATGACTTTTCCAATGAAATCAATCCCTCTTCTAATGCTTCATTTATAAAACAACCGCCTTTTTGGAAAGTTTGGCTGATGTTCTTCCGTAACCGTCGGCTTGTGGGCTGTTTTCTAATCACCATCATCCAATCGTGGGTATTGGCATCATTAGAAGCTACTGTTCCTCACCATGTTGAACAAACTTTCGGCTTTAGTGCATTGCAAGCCGGCCTATTGTTTCTTTGCGTAGCCGTGCCCGCATTGTTCGAACCTGTGATTGGAGCCTATTCAGATAGGTATGGTGCCAAGCTTCCATTAGCTGTAGGAATGGTACTTATATTTCCGGGTGCAATATTGTTTAGAGTTCACATAGATGGGGAAACTGAAAGCATTGTCTTTTTTTGTGGTATGCTGACCCTTATAGGTATTGGCCTTGCACTCTGTCTTCCTACCGTCATGTTTGAAATATCTAATATAATGGCAACAATGGAACTCGAGAACCCTGGAGCATTTGGTACCCGAGGTGCTATAGCCCAAGCATATGGTATATACAATACTTGTTACTCTTTAGGTTTACTTATTGGTCCATTAGTGTCATCTGAGCTTTACTACAAAATTGATTTCAATGGGGCTATGTTATTAGCCGGTTGCTTAAGTGCTGCAGCAGGTCTGATCAGTTTATATTTTATTAGTGGCTCATATATTCCCTTCAAACGCTTCACAAGCTCCGTAACCGACCCGCGTCTCAACAATAGCTCTGAAGGTTCATCCAACGGAACACCACCTGCTGAAGAAATCAATACCTCAAAGCTGCAAGAGGCCACACTGCCAAGTATATCTTAATATCACTTCGGAATTATGTAAAATGGAGGGAAGATTATTGGATCTGTTTTTAACATGAAAGTTTGTAGATTTTTAATTTTAGTCATATGATCAACAAGAACGAAGGGTCTTTATCCTTGGTTTTAGTATTTATATCCCCCGCTATAATCTTCAGAAGGAAAAAAGGAGCTTAATGAACAAAAATACGTCTTTGGTTGAAAAGGAACCTCTGGTCAGGTTTTTGCATTTTAATGATGTTTATCATATATCAGATATTGGTTCTGGGGCCAAACGAGGAGCGGCTCGATTTGCTACTAAATTAAAGACGATCACTGAGGATCCACAGTATGATAAATTCCACCCACCAATAACTATTTTTGGAGGTGACGCCTTTAGTCCATCATTGGAAGCTACAGTTACGCGTGGAGCACATGTAATTGATATATTAAATCTGCTCAATATTAACGTAGCAGTTTATGGGAACCATGAGTTTGATTTTGGTATAGAACGACTGGCTACGCTGGCGGCCCAGAACACCTTCCCTTGGTCATTAGCGAATGTTTTTTTAGAAGAAAAAGAGAAATTACTCATGCCTGGGGCTGTTGAATATGTGATTCTTGAGGTACCTGGCTCTGAATTGCGCGTAGGTGTGTTTGGGTTGATGGAGAAAGAATGCCTTGATACTATCCGGCTTCTACCTTCTACAACATACTATGAGCCATTCACAGATACCGCTAAAAGGCTTAGTAATACTCTTAGGCAAAAAGACTGTGACATTGTGATTGCTCTAACTCACATGCGGGAGCAAAATAATATTAAACTCGCCAATAGTCTAGCTCCTGGTTCCATCGATCTTATCCTATCGGGTCATGATCATTTTTATTCTTCTATCATACAGAATGGAATACAAATATTGGTATCAGGATCTGATTTTTGTAATTTTTCTCAGGTATTGGGATACCGTACCTCAGAGGCCAATGGCCGTACGAGTATAACGTGGGAAGTGGAACGTTACGATGTCCAGGCTGACACAGCTCAAGACCCTTCAATCCATAAATTAGTAGAAAAAACTGAAAAATTAATCCAGTCGCGACTTCAAAGAATAATAGGATGGTCAGCTGTTGACTTGGATGCAAGGTTTTGCTCAATTCGACAATATGAAACTAATTTCGGAAATCTAGTCTCTGATGTTTTACGTGCCTGGTACACTACTGACGTAGCATTGGTAGCAGGTGGAACCTTTCGGTCAGACAACATAATCAGAAAAGGCCCCTTACGATTGTATGCCATTACATCTTGTTTTCCCTTCGATGATCCTTGCGTTGTCATTGAAATCACCGGACAAACATTATTGGAAGCTTTAGAAAACTCAGTCAGCTCTTTGCCAGCCTTAGAGGGACGTTTCTTGCAAGTATCTGGTTTGAAATTTGAGTACTCCTTAACTAGCAACCCACGAGTGAAATCTGTGAAAATACTCAGAGCTCACGAGGAGGAAGATTTGGATCTTAATCAAACTTATACCTGTGCTACACGACTTTATACTGCATCAGGAAAAGATGGGTTCACTTGTTTTAAAAACTCAAAGTATGTGGTTGATGATGAATGTGGAATCAGTATGACTCAACTTCTCCATGATTGGTTCTTAGCTTTAGCTGCAGGTAGCGCTCTAACTAAGTCGCCTCACATCAATAATGTGAACGCTAAATGGATAAAAGCGTGTAAAAGCTCAATATCCTCAAGAAAACTGAAAAATATTGACGACTGGAATATGGGCGAGGCTACTGATTACGACTGGCGAAAGCATAGAATCATGTTATCCGTAATTGAAGCCTTGAAAGGCAAGGAAATACCTAGAACCAAAACCGTATTTCGTGCACCACCCGTCTCCCCGAAAGTAGAGGGAAGGATATCTAGAATTTAATACATATAATCATCCACTAGTGATTTCTGTCGCACTTGTTTGACCCAGTAAGAAATCTAGATCTGCTGCAGTGAGTCTGTTGGTAACATTAGAGTCACCAGACAACACGGCAGTAGCCAATTGTTTTTTATTCTCTTGCAATTGAACAATTCGAGACTCAATAGAGTTCTCAATAGCTAAAGAATAGACATCGACTTCTTGCGTTTGACCGATGCGGTATACTCTATCAATAGCTTGTTCTTCAACTTGCGGATTCCACCAAGGATCAACTAGGATCACCCGGGATGCACATACAAGATTGAGCCCGTAAGCTCCACACTTCAAAGAACATGTAAGAATGCTAATTTCCGGATCGTTTTTGAACTGTTCTAGAACCGCAGTTCTTTTGGCATTATCCATAGACCCATCGTACATCAAGGTACGATACCCATGACGTCGCAAAAAGGTCTCCGCCAATCCTAAAGCCTTTCGAAACTGACTGAAAACAATAGTTTTACGTTTAGGACTTTCTTTAAGAATACTTAAAATGGCCTCCAACTTTGTACTGGGGTATGTCTCGGCAAAGACTGACGCATAATTAGCCGATGCAGAACATGACTCGCAAATAAGAGAGTCTTTCACACAATCTGTTGGCTTATCTAGCGATTTAGAGCATATCTGACACTTCAGACTGCTATTAGTCAGAGAAAGTTGATCAAAAAATCCTGCCAATTCGTCAGAGGAAGGTTCTGCGAATTCTTCATCAAAATCAGAAAACGATGCCCCATACTGATCAGCCACAATACTGAAATGATCGCAGACTTGCCTCATGCGGAGAATCATAGTCAACAAAAACATGTGGCGACGACCTCCCGTCCATGAAGTGTTGTGCATAGCTAAATTTTTCGCTGTGCTAAGTTGAGAGTAAAAAGTATCATATGCTCTTTGTTCATCTGGTTTCATAGTCAGATATTGGCGGTGGATACGTTTCTCAGGAAGACGTACAGCTGGAGATTTTAGAATAGCCTTAGTTCTCCTTAGCATAGTGGTTTTCAATATCATATGAAGCCTTCTCATAGCAGTTGCGGATTTGGTTGCTTGAGATCCACCCGTACAAAACTTGCCTATATTGGCAGAAAAGTACTGCCTATTATTAACTGGGCTTATATCAACAAAATGAAATAAAGAATACAAATCCCATACTTGGTTCTGTATAGGTGTTCCCGTTAAACACCACTTGTTTCGAGCTTTTAGATTAAAACACCCTTCTGCTGCCCTGGTTTTATGATTTTTGATAGTGTGTGCCTCATCCAATACAATTCTGTGCCATTGTACTTGAAACAAAGGGCCATTAGAGACGTTTTCACTGGCAACTACTTGATAGGTTGTGACGACGACATCGTACTGTAATAATGCCTGAGCCGTACTAAGTTTAGAATTGCCATGATATCCATAAACCGATAGAGATGGACTTTTCTCTGAAACCTCAGATTGCCATTGAGATAGAAGAGCTAGAGGACCTATAACTAAAGTGCCTTTCGTTTTGACTATGGAATCATCATCAGAATGGCTACCAGCTTTAGGATTGAAAGGATTTTTAAGAATGAGCCCGATCGTTTGGATAGTTTTACCTAGACCCATATCATCAAACAAAAACCCTCCATGCCCAGTAGAGGTTTTTGTTTCTCTCTGAAGCATAAAATTAATACCTTGTATCTGGTGAGGCAGAAGAGAAACATATAATCCGGGAATGGATAGATCTTCGACTGAAGGTGGAACATCATTTTCAGCCATACCATCTAGCAAATCCTTGAGTTGCTCCGTTGCATCTTTAGAAGGCGCAATAGTAGTAATATTAGCCGGTCTACTATGTTTTTTAGCCGAGTTACTACTTCCCTGATTCGAGCCAAAAAAATTCGTGTGAGATGGTATTGCACGAGGAACGGCACTATTAGATGATAGACTCATTGAATTATCAAATGCATCTATTAGAGAATCAACAGTGATCTCGCTCGTCACCTTTTTTTCGTATACCTTAGGGATCAGCCTGGAGGTTTTCTGGCCGGTGCCAGATTTCCTTAAAGGGTTGGCTTGCGAAAGCTTGGTGCTTGAGGGTACACTCGATTGAGGTTGTTTCTTGCTATTATTAGCAGCAATCTGAGATGCTTTAATCATAAAAGAAGGAGATTTGTGATTACTAGAACTAGACACAGTAGGGTGTCTGTTAGAGTCTATAGAAGCAGAATAAGGACGAATCAGGGAGGGCTGTGCAGATGAGGTGTTTTTGGTGGCCGGCTTTAATGATGGAGGCTCTCTGAGAGCTGGATTAGCCTGAATACCATGAATAGGAGTAAATGGCTGTGAAAATGGCTTGTTAACGTGATGTGATGTAGAATTAGGAACTGTTTCGATTTGTTTTGCTGCACTGTGAGGTTTTGCAAGTTTAGGAAAAGACTTACTCAGGTCACTGCCAGAGTTTATAGCCGAGCGCAATTTATCTTGTGGAGTAGCCGGGGGTTCTTTATCTGTTGATGCTAAAATGGCCATATAAATAAAAATTATATTTTAGCAGTCTCGTAGATGTAATAAAACTGAATTTGTTGATGCCTGCTTTAGTAGTCAAAACAATATTGTTAGAATTGGGAAAACGTTCATACAAGGTTTTAACAATGAAACAAAGAAAGATGCTAGAAGCTGGATATTACTCCTTTGTGAAAGAGTTGAGAATATTAAATCACGTCACTTTTCTATTCTTATGAATAAAAATAGAGGCTTACTATTTCAACGAACAAACTATTCTACATTACTTGAGGTTTTCTTCTTCTTTCTTTCTATTTAAGTTTCGTAGACTTAAGAGCTTCCAACCTGTAATTATCGCAACAAATATAACCCAAACGGGCAATTCCCAAATCGATACTTTTTAGCTATCTTACCCACATAATATACAGTATTCATATACATACATCCCTTATCTAGTATGCATTGGACTCAATTAAGCCTACTTCTATTGCTTGTGGGCTCCAGTGCTACTAAGTTGAAAGGTAGATTTTTGCATATTACTGATATTCATCCCGATCCATTTTACCTTGCGAATACAGATGAAGAAGAGTCCTGCCATCGGGGTAAGGGCCAGGCTTCTAAGTTAGGAATGCCTCTTAGCTCGTGCGATGTGCCTTACTCTTTTGTTAATGCCACTTTTGACTGGATTAAAGACAATCTGAAAGGAGAAATTGACTTTATATTATGGACAGGCGACAATGTTCGTCATGACCGCGATCGTCACTATCCTCGTACGGAGCCATTCATCTTTCAAGAAAACATTAAAATAGTCAACAAATTCTTAGAGGTGTTTGGAATTGAAGACGATAACACAGGAAAAACCTCTATTCCTATAATTCCTACCGTAGGGAACAATGATGTATATCCCCACAATCTCATGGTGCGGGGCCCTACACTCCAGACATCGAAATACCTTTCAGTATGGAGACCTTTTATTCCGGAAGAGCAAACTCAAGTTTTTCTGGCTGGTGCGTATTTCATATCTGAGGTCATTCCTGGTAAATTAGCTGTCTTGTCTCTTAACTCCCTTTTTGCTTTTGTTCGCAATCCCATGATAGACGGGTGCGACAGCCCCAAAGACCCGGGTTACCACATGTTCAAGTGGATGAAGATTGTCCTGTCTGAGCTTAGACGGAGAGGGATGAAGGCATGGCTGATGGGTCATGTTCCATTAGTGAAGAAGAATATTCACAGCGATTGTTTACGCAAGTTTGCCATTTGGCTGCACGAGTTTCGCGATGTTTTAGTGGGAGGAACCTACGGGCATATGAACATCGACCATGCCACTTTCCTTGATGCAGAGAAAGCCTACAGCCAAATGAAGTATGATCCAAATCGTCCTAGACATCCAAGTCTTGGAAAATCGGTCTCAGATACTATTTTAGAGAGCTATCAAAAGCTGGTGCTGAATGTTTTCGAGAACAAAGAAGAAGAAGAAGAAGAAGAAGAAGGAGAGGAAGAAGATATTTCTGTTTTCTTGAACGATGATCCGGACTATGTACATAGTTTGGGTCGTCTAGATTATATGACATCGGTTTACAATGACTACGCTAACATGATGAGTGAGCGACTCTACGACGAAGCTTATGGGATCTCATTTAATAGCCCCAGCATTATTACTACTTTTTTCCCTACTCTCCGAGTATGGGAATATAATGTCGACTATTTGAAAAATGATGAGTATATAGAGAACAAGAAGACTACAAATTGGACTGAACTGTATGCTGACTTTTTACAGGAGTATGCCGATGATATGGGAATTTCCCGATCGACAATCGACGAGTTCAATATCAACCACAACTATTCAACAGAGTCATTGCATTCCGAGACATTTAACAGTGCTATGGCTTTGAAGACTAAAAATAAAAAGAAAAAACACAAGAAGAGATCGAAACCTACCAGAGACTCGTCATATCCATCCTATCTTCCTTATGATACACCTCCTGGGCCGGCTTATGCTGCCAGACAGCCGTTTGCACCTCTAAGTTTCACCCAGTATTATTGCAATATCACGGATATTAACTCTACGAACAGGAAATTTGCTTTCCAGGTAGAATATACCACGAAAGACCAACCGTTCAATATGCCCGATCTAACCGTTCCTAGCTGGCTCGACCTAGTCCACAAACTCACTCGAAGCAAAACTAGCAATAAGTTTTGGGCTACCTATCTTAACCGTGCGTTTGTTGGAACCGGTGCTGAGAATCGCAGATGAATTACGAATTATGAGAATGATTATATCATTATTGATTATTAGTCCTAAACTCCTCACCCAAACTTTGAATGACGCAAGGTAATTCAATGGGGGTATACTTGGTTTTACAAAACACGAATGCTCTATAAATCAATCTACTGACCAAAAAAATGAGACATGGTTTGAAGTGAATCTTGTACCATCTCAACAGTAGAACCATCTGACGAGAGTAAATCTAAGAGAGGAAAATGTTCCATCGGATTCTTGATAGAACTACCATCAAAGTAGTCAGAGGAAGATCTCATTGAAGATGCACAGGATGACAGAACCTTAGCCTCTTGATCTAATTTTGAGTCGCAGTGCAGCTCCGATGTAGTACTATTCTCTTTTCCCTCCTGCCCGAAGGTGGTAATGCAGATTAGCGCCTTCTTCAATTTTGAAACAGTATTTGAGCCGAGTGGAGGGCCAGCAGAAGCATTCCAAACAGTTGAGTTTCCTAACACTGCGTGTTCACCATACATAGACATTGATCTAGGGGTTGCGGGGTATGACTCAACAGGAACATGTGTGGCAGCAGATGCAGCGGCAGAACGACTAACTTTTTTGAAGTTATACTTATTTGATGGCACAAAAAACAAGGGCCCACTATATACTTTGGGCGATTTATTAGGTGCAGAAAAGTAACTCGGCAATCTTCGGCGCAAGATTGATCGACTAGGACCTTTAAAGCGCATACCAGAACAGGACACATCTGCCGAAATTCTCAAAGACTCACAGTGGTTCAAAGGCAATGAAAGGTACTGCTTAATTTCTTGAACATCTTCTAAAGCTCCGATAGAACCAGGGGGAGTTGGCAGGAGTGGGGCCACCTTGGATACGGTACAGTCTCGAGAATACTCCGATTGCCATTGAATAGGAATCTGTGGCCGAGATACTGTTTTGCTTGATCTAGAAAAAAGACGCTTGGATTTTTGACGAATAGAACGAAACAAGGCGAACGGAAATTTAGAGTACTTCTGCTTGCGATTAATAGAACAGACACCATGGTGTATTCCTAGGAAACTCGCACGGTCATCATCGTTATGAGCATTTCTGATAGTAGAGAGTCCATATGATATAGCAGAAGAATTCTCGAAATAGTTGCCCGTATGGGAAGAATGTGGTTTAGAAACCAAAAGCTCATCTGATGCATGGTTGGTACGTTTTTCCGACGCCAGGTTCTCTTCCGAGGACGAAAGGTGACTCTGTTTGGGTACTGCTAATTTACTAGAAGATAGCTGGGAAGCTTTTGAGCGGCCACGGTAGGAGAATTGAACATCTTTGATATTCTGCGAGGGTTTAGACTGGGCAGCTTGAGAGACACAAGGGTAGCCAAGCGAGAGATGTTCTAAGTTGCTAGATACAACTTCAGGACCTTGCTCTGCAAGACCCAAAGAACAGGAGGCGTCCATATTTGTAGAACTTGGACGGCCGGAGTTAGTGTTTGTTTTTTTCGACCAAAATGCAGGTAATGAGACGCGAGGACCAGATGCTCTGAAATGAAGCTCAGAGGAGCCGAAACTTTTATGGGTGTCAGCAACACAAATTCTGGGCATGATCAAAACAAAAGGAGAAAATATAGCCAAAAGAATATCAGAATAATATTCTACTACTAGAAAAATATGGTAAAAGAATAGAGAGTAACTCAAGTCTGGGGTAATGTAAAGAGTGCATATATATCTAAGCATATTCAAAGATAGGAAATCCACTGCCTAGAGGGCATTAGCGGGAATCAATGGTAACGGTACATAGAAGAGTCATACTGAATAGACAAATTCATTTTAAGCAATTAGATGTTTAGAAGGTATCTGGTATAAAAAAAGGTTAATGAAGAGCATAGTGGATATATGGGAAAGTAGGGTATAGAAGAGGGAGCATCATAGGTTAGAAAAAGGTAAGTCAGGGTTGACAAGCATTATGATATAGCACTCGATTGTGAGATATAGGACGAAAAAGTAACGAGCGCCAGGGTATTTTCGGTAAGGAGTTCGTGATGATCCTGTCTAGAGCCCTCTCTCGCGAGTCGCCCATACTCAAATAGCAAGCCATGAGGCCTGAAACCTGAGGACTGGCCATCGATGTGCCAGACATGCAACTAGGGCCTGTTGAGCCTGGATAGTAGTTAACACTACAGATATCTACTCCGGGAGCATACAAGGTAACATCGCTACCCCAATTGCTAAAAGGAGCGATATGGCAATCATCGTCGACAGCACCTACGGCGATGACCTGATTAGAGCTAGCTGGGCTCATGGTACTAGCGGGCATGTTAGAGTTTCCAGCAGCCGTGACCAGAATCAGACCAGAACTAACAGCCGCATCTGCAGCTGAATTGAGAATATTGCTATAACCTCCGCCTAGAGAGAGATTGGCGATCCCATGATGACCTAGATTGTTGCGATGGTTGGCAGCGTAATCAATTCCGGCCAGTACTCCAGATAAAGAGCCTTTTCCGTCGCCTTTCAACACTTTGACTTCAACCAGAATACTTTTTTTAGCTACCCCGTATGTTTCAGATCCAACCAAACCGGCCACATGGGTTCCGTGTCCATGCTTATCACCAAACCCATCACCAGTTACGTCAAAGCCAGCAATTGCCCTGCCACCAAATTCAGCAAGGTCTTTCCTAATTCCAGTATCTATAATGTAGACATAAATACCTTCTCCAGCTCTGTCATCATAGTAATATCTATCCTGACTGCCTACTAAAGCTGCCAAATGTCTGGGCGCTGGATATTGGACCTGGATGGTGCTGCACACCGTCATTTCGGCATCTTCCTGCACCTCTGCTACCGAAGTATCCCTAGATAAAATATTAAACGTATCTACAGATCCTTTTAGAGCCAGACCTTCAAAGCCCCCAAAGGAAAACCGGTGGGTCACAGATTCTTCGAGCCCTGGGCGTCGCCGCAGGTACTCATTCACGCATGTACCAGGAGCCAGTTGCAGTACAGTTGCTTGACACTCTGCCATGAGAGTCTTAGATTCGTAACTATAAATAAAAGTCAGTCTGCTGGGGGCACCAGATTTGAAGAAAGGTTACGCACACGTGCTTGAGACGCTTATATTGGAGTGCGTTAACAGCTATGTTATATAGAAAGTGATAATAAATGACTCAGGATGCTAAAGTATACCATATACAGCGAATAGAGATGGGAAATAAATCCACTTCTATTATTTGTGAGAATACTTTATAAAAAAAAATAGATGAGTTAATATATCAATAAATGAATAAAAGTAAGAAGAAAGAAAGGTCTAGTGGGCGTTTTAATCAACTTACTGCATATCTAATTGTAAAGGTAGCTAGCGCTCACTTACTGGGGATTGATTCATGCTTAGAGAATCCTCATCTAAAGAACAATCAAGCCCTGGCTCAGTAAGAGTGGGAACATCTTTAAGAGTGGAGTTAGAAGTCAGAAGTTCATCTGCACTGTAGTTACGAGGATTCAGAGACTGGTTTGAGCGAATGATACGAATTCCTTCGTTGCCTAAACTATGGTTCCAGGTTTTCCGCAACTCACGAGTTAGACTAGTAGCTCTAGATGATAAGGTCGGGACTGAACGAAGTTCAGCGCCCTGTTCAGACCAGGATTGGTGAGTCTCATTCAAAATGGATCGCGTTAGACTGGACTGACGTGAACGGCTCTGAATAGAGTCATACCGAGATCGTTCCTCCACATCTAAAGGAGCGGTTTCTTCACTAGAATCACTTTCAAAACTATCAGTATATATGGGATACGGTAGAGACGCCATAGTTTGGGAGTACATGTAACCACTGTGCGCTCGACGGGGAAAAGAACTGGGTCGTCTCCAGCGACGTTTAGAACATGTAACACTAGCCCATACGTCTCTCAAGTAGTGCTGAGCACTATGCCACCATGAAACACGAAGACCGCGGACCTGAGCAGAGCTTCTACGATTTGTGAACCGTGAACGGCTAGACAAGGGTGATTTCCGTCTTTGAGATGCATAATATATCATAAACCCGACGATTCCTACCAAAGAAATAAAGAGTACCGTTAACATAGATGATACTATAGAGGCAGAGATTATTCCAATAGAGCTTGAACAACCGGTCCAGGTGGTGCGCAGATCCCATTTCTCGCCTGGATTGGGGCATGGATTCTGATGATGGAGAGGATATAGTAGACGGTCATACCAATGATCAGCTTGCAGTTCTATACATACACTAGAGAAGTAGCACCAGCCGCAATTTGAACCGAGTCCAAGACAAGACTTACAATCACTTGCTAAACTGCACAATGTGGTCGATACCATAATATGAACAGAGATCAAAGTGGGCACAGGGGAAATGCCTATTCCAATGTATAGTATAGCCAAGACAAAAGGACCCTGAACTTATTCCGAAATTAAATCATCCGTTTACTCAGTCGAGACCAACTGAGCCCAAGGAGAAGAGTTAGTAGACCCTGAAAAGTCTTATTTACTCAAACCATTCGCAGAGGTAAAAGTATTTGGCTTGAATATAAAGAGAGACATATATCATACATTTATGAGGTCAGGACTTATAAGATATGGAGACTGTGCATCAAATCGGCTCAGATCACCGTAAGTTTTTTTTAAAGAAGGGAATGAAATATGCTAAAAAGCTAAAAAGAAAAGACTCACAACAAGCAGCGTGCATTGTAACAACAAAACACGCTGTTTCCAAACGTGCTCGTCATTGTTCGTTCAGTGGTAGTAAGTAAGTAGAGAGCTGGTCGCTGGTATAATCGAGTATTAATCAAACCCGAATAGGAACTGTGTTTACAGAACGGGTGTAGTTGGCATAGCAACTCCAATCATGGGCCTGGTTGAGCACTTTTGTCCAACCAGCAGATATACTCCCCCCACCCAATTTAGTCTATATAAAACTCTCTTTGTTAGTCAATTAATCACATACAAAACATCACACCAAAAAGACCCCTATACAGAACTACTTGTGCATAGCGTCTGTTCCTGTAGTGAAATCAGACCAAAAAATTACCAAAAGATAAAGCACTAAATTTGCAACGGATCGTTTTACCACCCCGACAATTTTTGGAGTCAGATATAGACATCAAGAACGATCCTTCTGAATTGAGCTTGTCATTATATCTGCGTTTTGGATTTTGCGTTTCAAGCAGTTTTTCTACTATATATATTAAATACTAACTGTGCCATCTGATTGAGTGGTACTGCTATTTTAAAATTTTGAGCCTAAGATCAGTACTTTGTTTGTGAGTGAAGTAATATGGACACAGCACAGCCAAACATGCCTGGTTTTGGAAACCAAAAACTAGCCGGAGCGGCAGAAACAGCCCCCGAGGGCCACTCTGTGGTGAAAAGGTTACAGAGTGAGCTGATGCAGTTGATGATGTCCAACACTCCTGGAATATCTGCATTCCCCGAAAACGACTCCAATTTGCTGAAATGGACTGGAACCATTACTGGTCCCCCGGAAACGCACTATGAAGGGCTAACTTACAAGCTCTCGATGACGTTCCCGCCCAACTACCCTTTTTCTGCGCCGACTATTAAGTTCACAACACCTATGTGGCATCCAAATGTGGATATGGCAGGTAATATCTGCTTAGACATCTTGAAGGAAAAGTGGTCGGCAGTATATAATGTGCAGACGATTTTGCTGAGTCTGCAGTCACTGTTGAACGAACCCAATAATAGCTCACCACTTAATGGCACGGCTGCAGGGCTTTGGGACCAAGATGCAGCCGAGTACAAGCGAATGGTACTGGCCCATTATAAGGAGATAACAGAATAATAATAGAACCACCGTCCTGCAACGGCCAATGATGCGCATGCGATGCGACGTAGAAGTGGCTTACTAGAGATGAATAAGTTTATTGCAGCAGTAACTACTCGACAAGAATATGTAGCAATAAAGCGAGAGTTTGCAATAATGGATTTGGCGAAAACCTCAGACAAGCAGCCTAATCGCTCTATGGTCTTGGTCTAGAGTGATGTAGTGTTTAGAAAATAAGAAGTCATCAACTGGCACTAAACTGTACTGTTTCAGTTGCTATCATCATCATCATTAGGACGAGTCGAAGGTGAGGAATATGATAGCTTCAGCTTCACTCGATAGGGTGCATCTCCCGAGCTCGAAGCTTTGCGCTTAGTGGGTGACCGAGGAGGATCATCATTATCTTCGGCTTTTGGTTCCAGGAAAGATGGTTCAGTATCAGATGTTTTAATACGAATGCGAGGTTGAGGCAGTTCCGAGTCAAGAGAGTCTGGCTCAGGAGCAGTCGCGCTCGCCTTGGATTTCCTGCGCGGTTTTTCTGTTTTCTTACGTTTTTCTGAATCACTGGCAGGTCCAATAGCAGTTAATTTGGAAGACTCTGTATCGTCAGGGCCAGTATCAGACATGGGAATCGCGGAAGTAGCAGCAGAACCACCACCGACGGCCGAAGAAGATCGGGTATTAGGAGACGTCCACGTCTTCTGCGAGAAGGTGTACCCTGTGAATGACTTTACTTGTACTACGCGATAGACCCAAGGTCTAACAGGACCTTTCAACACACGTGGTTCTGACGGAACAGATGCATTAGCTGTGATCTTAGTATCTGGAGGGGTGGATTGAGGTTTACTTTCAGAAGACTTTTTCTTAGTCGACTTTGGCGTGGAAGAAGAAGAAACCGAACTTTCTAGATCCTTAGATTTTGATTTATTAACGGAGTTAACCGATAAACGCCCAGAATCAATGGATTTCAATGCTTCGGGCGACACCTTTAGGATAGTTACCGCCATGTAGAGGATGAGTGGGAGAGGAAGAGAGACAACGAGTGTGTGGTGTGCCCAGAGGAACAAGAGGATTACAATGAAACAGTATACTAAATAAGAATTCAGTAAGTTAAGTGTCTACTATTATTTAAAAAGTTAAAAATAAAATTGATATTGGCTTTTTTGTACCGTAATGCATAGATTTCTTGCCCCTCCGACAGTTAATGTATGATATCTGTCCATCCAGGAGAAGCCAATCAATCCCTCCCTCTTCACTATATCGACACACTTGGTGAAACAACTATCTAAACCGATATTAGAATAGTTTTAGAGATTAAACACGCTATCTACTTAAATTGGTAAGCCAGAAAGCTTTTTAATTAATTTCTTTATTTACTGTTCTAGCATGGATCACCCGCCTTCCTGGGCTGCGGTGGCTGCAGGAGATGCTACGGCGGAACCAGTTGCCACTACTCATGTTTCGTCTCCGTTTCTTCCCGACTATCTTAAACGAACTGGCTATGCTTTGATATATAAATCGTATTCGCTACCTGGTCTACCGACTCGTTGGGCCATAAAGGACCTCTCCTCTTTGGTCTCCTTTTCGATGGATGGCCTAGAGGCTCGCATAGTTCCGTTGAGCTCCAAATCCAACATGGAAGTAGTGGCTATACGAACACCAGACGCCATTCCTCCGCAATGCCGCATATACTATTTTGAGATCACGATTGTCAATCGCTCGTCTGATGGCTCGTTATCGGTTGGGCTCACGGGCGGTAAAACCAGCCAGCCCCGACTAGCTGGCTGCGACACCGATTCCTGGGGATATCATGGTGATGATGGTAATATATACATCTGCCAAAGTTCTGGTAAACCCTACGGCCCTACATTTGGTACTGGCGACACTATTGGACTGTGTGTAGACTTTGAGACCTCTTCTGCCTTTTATACCAAGAATGGGACTAAGATGGATGTTGCTTTTACCAATCTTCACGGCCCGCTTTATCCTACAGTCACCCTTCGTCCAGGGGAACACATAATTGCTAATTTCGGAAACCGTGGCGAGTTTCTATTTGATATCAAAGGATACATACAGTCGCAAAAGGAAGCGTTTCACCGTACTATGTGGGAGACCAATTCCTTTGCTAGTAAAGGGGACCCGGAAACTGACCCGGAAACCAAAGCTACTCATATCGCTGAAACATTGATACTCTCGTACCTGCTTCATGATGGTTATATCGATACCGCTTCTGCTTTTGTGAAGGAATTGGGCTCAATTGGATCCCATACTCCTGCTCCATTGACCATAAACGAAGCCGCTTTGAACCGCCAGGAAATCCGGCGGGCAGTATTACAAGGGCATGCTAAGGCTGCCCAAGATCTCACCAGTAAATATTTTCCTGCTGCATTTCAAGAGAAAGAAGTGGTTTTGGTGTTATTACAGCTTCAGCAGTTCATTGAAATGGTCCGGTATCTAGTTAACCGGAACAAGTTGACCCATGAGCTTCCGGAAGCCTCGAATAGTGCTGAGTTTGGCGATCCTTTTGAAGACTTGAAGAGTCTGAGCGACCGTGAAGTCTTAGTTAAAATAATTGAGTTTGGACGACAAATCGAAGGCCAGTTTGGTCATGCCCAAACCTACCGCCAAATTCTTGAAGAGGTTTTCGGATTAATGTCATATACCGAGCCGCAAAACTCCGAGCTAGCATATTTACTAGAAGATTCTCGTCGGGCTATGGTTGCTGAATACTTGAACGCGGCTATAGTTGCATCTGTTGGTCTTCAATCTAACTCTCCTTTGAAGGAAGTCGTTAAACAAACAAAAACAGCGACTCAAATCCTGGCTCAAATGGGGCCATCAGGATTTCTCTTAAACCCAGATACGGATCTAATAGGCATGTCGGAATAGTAGATTGTAATGTCGTGATGGGTTACTTGGTTATAATAATTATTAGTATACATATGTGGATTCCTTGCTAGCTGGAGTAAAAGAAAATCATTAATTAGGTCATTTAAAAAAGAAAGAGAGACAGGCAGGCTTAAAAAATCACGACACTCTAGGATCTTGAGGGAGGATTCGGAAATCCACAAAGCTTTGAACGCCAGAGCCGTCTTGATCTCGAATCATAGATTGGATCGACATGACCCCTTCTTTATCTTGGCGTAAAGAGGCCTTATCAGCCAGTTTTATAGCATCGCGGCTTTTAAGCAACAGCGGAGAGGAATATAAGTGCGACACTGAAGACAGTTGTAGAGAAAATACATCCAATAGTTCTGAATTAGGGAAAGAAACCGAGACCGAACCTGCAGGACCCGAAGCGTATAGGTTAAAAGAACCTCCACCAGAGCTCGAAGCAGACACAATGATACTATCGGCCTGAGCGCTAGCCATTTCTCGTAAACCATCGTCCAAATCAGAGGCTTGCATTATAATTTTATTGGTAATATCATCGATATCTAAAAAGATCTCCCCGGATAAGAGGTCCTCGTCGACACCCGGATTCATGGTAGAATCAGAATCAACAAACAGACTATTTGGTTTGGCAAATACAGTCGGCTCAAGAGTAGGTACACAGCATCTAGTAGTCATATGCGACTGTGCTTTAGATACAGTTACAATGAAACTAGAACCGTAGCCGTGGTACTCGAGATCACAGGACGGAATTATCAAGGCATATAGACCTGTTGGGCGAGGAAGAAGATCTGAAGAGTCACTAGAGCGTGTTGGAGCTATAGCATGCGATTCGGTGCCTACTATTTCCAAAGCATTAATTAAGGCTGTCAAAGACATAGCAAAGACCATGTCTTCAGAACAGGAGAACTCAGAGAACAGGTCTAAGGTCAGAAAGACATGGGCCTGAGCGGTGCGGGAATCATCCACAGAAAATTTAAGACCATCAGAAGACAATTGAGTAGTAACTACTCCAGAGACTGTATGTAGAGATTTTAAGATGCGGTAAATATGCGGCACTAAAGCGGTAGAAGCTTTAAACATAAATTGACATATGTAGGATAGTTCTCAGTTGGGGGAGAAATACAACTCAGAGAAAGCTGTTTAGTTGTTATTCTACGAGAAATAAAAGAGAATACAGGTACATTCTATATAACCAAACACAAAAAACGTACCTTAACTAAAGATATAGAGTATAAATGAATTATCGTAGTAGAGATTGTTATACCCGGCACTGCTCTATTTACTATACCCGGGAATAGTTTATACATAGACACCAGCCGCACACAGACCGTAGACAAATCCAACTGCGAGAGTGATTGCTGACATAGAGCCATAACTTAATGCTCGAAGTTTGTATTTACTATCATTTAATGCAAACAAGGTCAAAGATACGAGACCAACTGCTAAACATGTGATAGCCACCGAGGAGTGCATCGAAACAGGTACCAAGGGTCGAAAGGAGTATTTACTTGCTGATTTCCATTGTTCCTAATGTTAATAAATCGTGCCAATTAATATATACCAAGTAATAAATACCTTCACTGTATTATAATCCATTATATATATATGTATATGTATATATATATGGAATAAGAACCAAATTATATAGTAGTGTACGTATTCTATAAGTTCGTTCTTCCCAATCCCAGCCAAAGGTTTAGCTCTAATTTCCTCTCACCTACTTATATATCGAGGCAAAGCTGAATCCAACTGTGGAAACTGGCAGCAATAAGCAGTGCGGTGATTCTGGCTGACTAGAGGAGAAAAAAAAAAGAAAGAAACCTTAGGAAACTGTGAGTATGGGTGTGACCAATAAACGAGGGGCACCCTCCCCGGCGACCAACGAAGCTAAACGAGCCAAAGTAGAACCTGAACCTCCAGAAAGCCCTGCCAGCAGTAATCTGGGAGAGTCTCAAGAGCCTCAAACTGTTAAACCAGAGCCGGAAACTACTACGCAACAAGTGGAAGGGGCCGAATCCCGTAGTAGCAGCGAGGCAGTAGCAGAATCCACCACCACCCCGGCTGAGGAGGAGACCCGAGATGAAGGTCGGGTGCAGAAGCTGCAAATAGACGGGCTAGTCTACGAATACCGCGAGAGACCGGCGGTCATTGAAGAGCGAGAAGGTATAATTGAATTTAGAGTGGTTAATAATGATAACTCTCGGGATAACCTTATTATTCTGGCCGGGTTAAAGAACATATTTCAGCGACAACTGCCCAAAATGCCCCGAGAGTATATCGCTCGCTTAGTGTTTGATCGATCTCATTTATCTATTGCTATTGTGAAAACAAATCCGCCGTTGACGGTAGTCGGCGGAATTACTTATCGACCTTTTGAAAGCCGAGGGTTTGCCGAGATCGTGTTTTGCGCTATTGCATCCAGCGAGCAGGTTAAGGGTTACGGGGCTCATCTTATGAATCATTTAAAGGACTACGTTAAAGCCACATCTAAGGTCACCCACTTCTTGACCTATGCTGATAACTATGCCATTGGCTACTTTAAGAAACAGGGGTTCTCCAAAGAAATCACATTAGACCCTCGAATCTGGATGGGCTACATCAAGGATTACGAAGGCGGAACTATTATGCAATGCACCATGCTCCCCCGGGTGCGGTACTTAAACTCAGCGCGGATGCTTGTCTTACAAAAAGCCGCTATTTGGTCTCAAATTAGACGTCGAGCTAAACCTCTGACTGTCCATCCTGGGTTGGAAACTTTTAGAGATCAGGTAAAAGCAGCTGGTTTAGATCCCGATACTGCTACTACAGAAGAGTTGTCTAAACTGGAGTTGGAACCAGTAGCTGATCCAAGTTCTATCCCTGGATTAATCGAGTCTGGATGGGCTCCTGAAATGGATGAACTAGCTCGTCGTCCGAGACGAGGTCCTCATTTTGCGGCTATGCAGCTTCTTTTGCAAGAACTGCAAAACCATCCTTCAGCTTGGCCTTTTACCCAGCCAGTTAACCGAGACGAAGTCGCTGATTACTATGATGTTATAAAGGAACCTATGGACTTGTCTACTATGGAACATAAACTCGAATCAGATCATTACACTACTATGGATCAGTTTCTTCATGATGCGCGAATTATCTGCTCAAATTGCCGGCAGTATAACAATGAACATACCACTTACTACAAAAACGCTAATAAGTTGGAGGCTTTTTTGAATTCTCGTTTATTGGAAATGCCGGAGTACGCACATTTGGCTGAAGAGTAAGTCCTGAATCGAAACAGAAACGGATACTCTGGGATATATTTGCCTTAATTTAACACATATAGTCTCTCCATATCTCCACTTGTACTATACGCAATGTCTGGATCACTCTCTACGGTATGTATACCATTACTGATTTATTCCGGAGACTAGCGGGAGTGAAAAAGACCACAATTTAATAACCCAAACTAATTAATGAGTTACATGATCAACTACCAAATGATAGGTTACTAGTTTTTAAGGATTAACTTACATTATAAACAGAATCTTTCTCTCATATCTTCATATCTTCATGTATTCTATTATTCGATCCATGATACACTGCTTATCTATCAAAATCGGTGTCTAATTAAGTTTTTAATTTGAAACGTTATTAGCATTGTAAACCGTAATTCAATTAAGCTTTATGACCTGCTTCCGCAAAATTCCCTTTTCTCGACAAAAAAAAGTAGAAATTCGATTATAGCTTCACGACCGCTAGAGGTTTTAAATAAAAAATATCAGAGTTATACTAATTAGAATAAATAAGTAGAAAGGAGGATAATTTGGATACGCATATAGGTCATTTTCAAATGAACACACTTTATAAACCTACCACACACAATATTTAAGCTTTTTGCAGTCCGTGATATCATTGGATGCACCGCTTTCCGGTGAACCGTAAGTTAATGAAAGTTTTAACAAGGGGTTAGCAAATAAACAGTAAGAATAAGTCTAAACCGAAATATAAAGAGCAGGTAGCATTTAGATTTTTTTATTTACAGTATATATACTTTTTATTTTGCTTAATATGCTTTTATAGCAGTATAACCGTGAGTTTCTGTATATAGTATTACTTGGAGGTTATAATAAAGTATAAGTTAATTGCTGTGCATTAGGCTTGGATGACCAGTGATATTGTCTGATGAATCAATTAGGTTGCTAAATAATGTAAAGTTTTCTGTTTTATAAAGCTTACTGTCAATCTCTAATCTTACACACTACACGATTGGCACGAGTACAAAGAAAATAGAATTACGCGGTTATTGTATAGCTAAATATGTGTTAATAGTATACAGCAAATTTTACTGTGAAAAGCATTTACTATGCAGGTAAATAGCGGAATTGTTTATCAGGAGAATGTTTAACAGGCAATTAATCTGAGAGATAAAGTTGGGAATGAAAACGAGGTTTCGGAACCATCCTACCCAAAAAATCAAAACAATCCATTGGATATTTGCCGTTTAGCTGAAATAACTGAAAGAGGTACTTTTAGATTATAAATAACAAATTTTTATCTAAGTAGATATTTTCGTTATCGAAAGGAGGATCAGCTGTTAATTTCAATGCCAAAATTCCTCGATCGTTTGCCTAGGCCGATGGAACACGGCAACTTTGGATATGGAAACTCTGGAAAGAGGATTGCCATAGCAACGCATCTACAAATCAGCCGACCCCAGTTATGTTCATTCCTCTACCTAATTCTTTTCATTGTATTCACTTTATTGACAAGGTAAGTTCACATCTGATAAGTTAACTGGTTTACTTTGTACTATTTCTTTTTTTGCAAGACGCACATATAGCCGAATATCGCATTACATGTACTTGTTTACTCAACAGCCCCGGAGTAGCTGAACTACCAACCAAAACCGTTGCTGCCTATTGGTTTAGAGGAAACCGAAGCGAGTATGGTTTTATGCGAACATGAGTCTCAACTTATTGCACAAAGTAATTGTATACCGGTTTTTACAGCGTTTTTTTTCTCCCGTTAAATGAGGCGATTCCGGGGGTTCGAATGGATCAGTGCATGAACCTGGCTTTTCTCTCTCCTCGGCGCTGATTTCCGATGTATATTTGTGAATTTCGATACTAACGGTAGATGATGCGTACCTCGATTCTAAATCTTTCGCGTCAAGCTTTATTGAGAGCATCCCGCCCACAAACTGGCGTTGTACGGATGGCTGCTCGCATGTCTTCGACTGCGGCTCACCCCGTTTCTACTCCGACTTTGGTGGACCTGGAGTCCCGCTGGGAAACCATGTCTCGGGATGAACAGCAAGACGTCATTGGCCAACTTGAAGAACGTATGAAGGCTCCATGGTCTGAATTGACTTTAGCTGAGAAAAAAGCTTCCTGGTACATTGCTTATGGTCCCTGGGGTCCTCGTCGCCCGGTTCACCAACCCGGTGATGGTCTAAGGATATTCCTGGGCACTCTAACTGGTATCGGAATTTCTTTGGCCATCTTTGCCTTTTTGAGAACATTTGTTCTTGCTCCTCCTCCTATCACATTGTCGAAGGAATGGGAGGAAAAGACCAATGAGATTCTCAAGGAGCAAGGTGCTGAGCCGTTCACCGGAATTAATGCCATCCAATCTCGTTCTCGCGGCCCCCTTCCTGGTGACGAGGAATAGATTCCTTGATGCTTCTCTTTTCCCCTTACCTTGTATCTCTTCTACAATGCCTACTTTACATTCTAGACTTCATAAGATTCTGGGGTGGTTTCTGTAGGGTATAGATGGGCTCGGACACTATTTTCCATATTTCTCTTTTAGTTCTTACATTTCCTAGCTCAAATTATATACCACATGCCTCCCGTATAGTTATTAATTTGATGTAGAGTTCTCATTCCATCTTTAATTATAGTTCGTTACCCTTCAGTTGAGCTGCAACCCGTACTTCTCGAAACTCGTACCGGCCATTCCTTAATGCTTCGGCCAGCCGAAACTGAATTTTCTCCTGCTGACTTTTTTCCACTGCTTCGTTCTGAAGGCGAATTTGGGATTCAGTAGGGAAGCTGGAAACCCAATATTGGGGAGGTGACTCTTCGGGTTCTTGTAAATCAAGAACACTAGAATGGGTGCAAGTAGTGGGGTTTAGGCCAGCATTATAGTCTCGAATACACCCTGAACATTGCTTATTAAATGGTCGTTGGTCGTTGCTACCACTGCTGCCTATTTGTTTTAGGACAAAGTCGGTAATGAGCCATGGCCTTCCGTCCGGATGTTCGTGAGGGAGATGTCTCCTGATATTTCGTTCTTGATTTTTAAGCGATCTTTGCGCAGGTCTAGGAGAAAGCGCATTGTGCGATATCGGTTTTAGTACTGGTCGATCTGAACCATTAAACGTGTGATGCTTCCGTTTAATCGGTTTGAATGGTGTACCCCCATATAAGTCTAGAGATTGTTGTTGCTGTTCTTGGTTCTCATTGTTAACTGTATATCTATTATTGGTAGTCGACGTATCCACAGACTTTGATCGAGACAGCGATTCAGCAACTAAAGTCTCTTTATGCTGTTTTGTTTCCTTAGATTTAGCTAATTTCGAGTTATACCATTTCTCTATTTTCTCCCGATACCTTAAGTACTTGTCGGTGATATACTTTTTCTCATTGGCAAGCACTGTATTACGGTCCTTCAATTCTTGAATTTGTCTCTTGGCATCGGCAAGATCGAGTTCCAATTTCTGTATTTGCTGCTTCGCTGCTTCATAATCTTCAAGCATTACTGTATTTTATATTGGTGGTAGATGCGGGGAACCCGAACGCGTTTATTGTAATGTAATTTTGTGGTATTGTTTGTGGAAGGGTGAACCGTGGCATTAGTCACGTGTTCTATTCATTTAATCTTGGTGTCGATCTACAACCGACCGACTGACCGAGCAAGCCGGTTTGATTTGAAGTAGAAAGAAAGTCTCAGCAAAAACTTGAGTTACTCAACTGGACTTTTTATGTACAGCAGAGTAAGACAATTTTGTTTTTTTTCTAAAAAGAAGAAAGATGCAGTAGGCTCATGACCAGATTAGGTATCGTAGCAATGTACTATATTCAAGGCTGCTCCACTGTCTTTTGAGACTGCTAAATAGCTGGTTTGACTTATCTTGGGAAACAAATAAATCCTCTTTTCCATGCCCACACTATCTCTTTGATTCTAATTTCCTCCGTGGATACTTTATCAGCTATGTACATTTTAATTAGAAAACAAGATTTGGATTTGTCGCTGATTGGCTGGAGAAAGGTGCACGAAGGTCATGGAGGAACCAATCACAGGGATTTCTGGACCCAACGTGCACTCCTACTGTTCACCTACCATCCAGCCAGTATCTAAGGTCGACCCGCTAGATCTATAAATACCGCTTAGCCCCCGAAGAGTAAAAATGTCATCCGACAAGCCAGACAATCCGCATACCAAGGTGAGTTTTTCCTCTTCAGTACCAGGAAGAACCAGAACCAAGATGTTATTTGGTCAGCGATTGCAGCAGGAAGTATATAGTCCATGGGCAGACCATTATGTTGCATATGAGCATTTGAAGAAGCTTCTACGAGAGAATGTTGTTGCTCAAAAAGGAGATGGCGAAGAATGGAGTGAAACCCATGAAAGCAGATTTGTTGCTGCTCTAGATTCCGAATTGGAGAAAGTATACGCTTTCGAAAAGGAAACTTATAACAACCTAGTAGATCGGGCCCAAGCCTTAGAGTCAAAGGCCCAGGCCCATTCTCCTAATATGTCTTTAAAGGACTTCGAAGCCGAATTGGAAGATATTACTCGAGAAGCTCAGGAACTCAATCGGTTTTCTCGAATCAACTTTGCTGCGTTTTATAAGATCGCCAAAAAGCATAATCGCATCCATCCTCAGTATACTGTGAATCCGTTGCTCAAAGTGCGCTTGGCAGCTTTACCGTTTCATACCGAGAACTATTCTCCATTATTGGCTAAACTATCTAAGCTTTATGAGTTTTTAAGAAGAGCCACTTCAAACTCTTTGGGCAATTCTCAACTATCGGCATCGTTACCACCCCCACCCGCCATATCGAGCTCTGTCCCGTCTGGTGCTGCTCCTATCGGCTCGGCTTACACCTCTTATAGGTTTTGGGTTCACCCTGAAGCACTTATGCAAGTAAAAACTTCTATTCTTCGTCACTTGCCCATTCTAGTTTATAACCCCCAGGTCTCCAAATCAACTGATATGGCGTTGGCCGACCCCACCATCACCATGCTTTATTTTGATAATGAGGAGTTCCAGACCTATGCTCACAGATTAGATCAGAAACTTGATTCTTCTGTTCGTATTCGTTGGTATGGACAACTTGCTGATAACCCGACAGTGGTTATTGAAAAGAAGGATGTCGACGGTGACCGGGTCACCGAAGACCGTCTGTCTATTAAACAGAAATACGTTCATGATTTCATTTCCGGTACTTATAGCATGGAAAGACAGCTGTCCAAAATGCACGATAGACAGGCCCAGGAAGGTGATATCTCTCGTTTCGAGTCTTCAGTTAAAGATATTCAGGACTCAATCATAAAGAATCACTTCCAGCCTGTGGTCAGAGCCGTGTTTGTTAGGTCGGCATTTCAAATACCTGGAGACGATTCTCTTCGCATATCTCTAGACTCTGATATAATTTTCATTCGCGAGGATGCCTTCGGAGAGCGTCCAACTCGTAACCCGGACGATTGGCATCGCCGTGATATCGATGATATCGGCATGGAATATCCTTTCTCATCAATTAGGTCACATGAAAAGTCTGAATTTCCTTACAGTGTTCTCGAGCTCAAAATTCGCATAAACGAGTCAGGCAATGCTGAATTACCTGTCTGGATGGCTGAACTAGTGGAGGGCGGTCTTGTCAAAGAAATTCCGCGCTTTTCCAAGTTTGTGCAAGCAGTAGCTGCTCTTTACGAAGATGATGATCATATAGATAGTTTACCGTATTGGTTGGCCGATATCGAGACTGGGGCTCTGAAGCCTCCCTCACGAACTAACAAAGCTCCTCCGTCCGGTCAGAAACGTCCTAGCGCTCCTAGTGTTGCTAATGTTCCAAGTCGCCAGGGGGATTCCACTTCTAGTAGCGAAGATGAAATGGAAGATGATTTACGTCGCCAAGACTCTCATCTTATCTCACAGAGGAGATCTATTTCTCTTGGCACTCATACCTTACCTCCATCAACTGGCCCTCGTTCTTTTGGGGGTGCTGATGCTGAGAATTATGTTGGTCATTTCGATGAGGATAGTGATGCAGCAATCGAAGAAGATAATGGTGACGATGACGATGACGATGACGATGATATTGGTGATGCTGATAACAATGCCATCATTCTTCCCCCAGGAGTCAAACGGCCAACTTACTGGTTGTCTCAAGCCGGTCCTGTAAAGGTTGAAGCTAAAGTTTGGCTAGCAAATGAACGAACATTTAATAAATGGATGCATATCATGGTTTTATTAGCTGGTGTGACATTCGCTATGGGAAACACTCTCCAATCCTACATATTCTTCGCCGCAACAATATTTTCCGGTCTCTGGGGATATGGAGTGTTCAGTCGACGCATCAAGTTCATCAAGTCTCGCGATGGACGACATCTTGATGAGCCTCTTGGACCGATTATAGTGTCGATATTCATGCTTGTGGCACTATGTTCTCAATTCTTTTCTGCTTATAGGAAATCCCTGGACCTTGAGTCTGAACTAACTATTGCTTAAAATAACCACTCTCTAAACAAAGTTTCTACGAGTTTACATACGATACTAATTTTTTATAATAAACAAAAAACCGATATGCCATGCGAAATTAAATACCAAATACCAATAAAAAAAACCAAAGAAAAATATGCCCATAACCAACCCAATTCATGTAAAGATGCGATATGAAATTGGAAGAAATCTTCAATAGAATTAGATGAGAAACCTTAGAACCAAGAAGAAAAGAAAAAAAAAAAAGAGAATAAAGACAAAATGTAAACCAAATATAAGGAGTAGAGTGATCGATGAACCGACAATGTAAATAAAGAAAAAGAAAAGAAGGGAGGCGGCCAAAGTTCTATAGATACTGAGTAAAGTATTTATCATCTAACCAACCAACCTTTTCAAATGCCATGTATAAACGGGAAGCCTTGTTTACATCAATTCTGCATGCCTTTTGCGAGTCTGTACGCCTGAAGGGGAGGCCTTGGCGCATACGATGAACTTTCTCCGCGAAGATACGTTTTTTAGAATCCAAGTAGAGTCTACATGATAGACGTAGAGTCGAGGCAAGTTGAAGTTCTGCAGGGTGTAATAAATGCGCGTCTGGGTCGTCCGACAAATTCATGGCGGCGCCTTTCCATTCTGCGCGTAGCTGCTTGCCATTAGCCAGAGTCGACAACGGAGGAGAATAGTCAGGAAGTAATTCGCTATCTGTGTCGTGGATTTTACTTGCGGGAGATGCAGTACGACGCATAGGCGAAGATTCTCGAGAGCGGTTGGATTTAGTCGCCAAAGTTTTGCGAAACTGAGGACGAGGAGATCCGGGAGATCTACTGTATTTAGGAGAAGAGTTTGTATAGTCATCCATACTATCCAGAGTCTCACTGGCATCCAGAACTTGACTTAAAGAAGATGAAGCCACAGGAGAATAATCAGAAGCACCTGAGCCGGTGACAGCAGAATTACGCAAAGCATAGGGCGATGGAGAGCGAGATGCTGCTGGTGAAGATGCTAAAGAATCTTCTCGCCGGCCCCGATCTAAAACCATAAGTCTACGGTCTCGTTCAGAGATTGGAGGATGACGGCGAGATATAGGCAAAGGATGAGAAGAAGATCTATGCGAACGTTTTAAACGATGAGTGCGATTCAGACGGGCCAAAGCTTTTATAACCACGGGATTGCAATTGGATATAGGTCGATCATTCTGAATATGAACGACAGTAGCAGTGGCTCTAGCGTAACGGTTTAGATAGGCCCGCTCTCGATTATAGTAAGCAACGGGATCTTTCTTAAAAGTGTCCCAAATTGAACGTGAATTCGAAGAGAAGAGATTAGAAGAACTTTTAGGAGAAGATTTTGGCTGTCGAATAGAAGGGTATTCTGGTGCAGGAGACGAAGGGGCCGACATAACCGTGGCGGGAACTGAAGCGCTATTGAAAGACTTAAAATGAGCAAAATTGTCTTTATAAGAATCCTTTAAAGATTCATCAGCAACACCATTGCTGTGATCTGATAACCTATCGTCCAAGCGTTGCTGAGCCAATTGTTTAACAAGATCAGAATCATTGGTGCGCGTAATCGTAGCCCGTTCAGTGTTAGGAGATAGTGGAGGCGATATCATTGCTAAATTATGCTGTGAGGTAGGAGAGTCTGGATACATTCTTGATCCAAAGGAATATGTGTTAGAAGTTGTGATCTGCTGTAAAGAAAAAAGAAAGATATCGTCTATTGAAAAAGGAGAGAGAGAAAAATTATATAATCAGTAGACTCGGGTATGAATTGCTGATGAAGACAGGGGGATTAGATACAATGTCAATCTCTGATCAACCAGTAGATTCAATGATTAATTTGAAAGAAAAAGTAATATGTAAGAATAAAATTAAAACCAGGAAAATGTACGAGGCAAAGGTGTGTCCTAGTCACAAGTTATTAGAGCCTGAGTTGCTTTTTATGAGGGCGGATTGAGGATATAGAAATCAGATAAATCAGGAAGATGTAGAGGAGTTCAATCAGAAATTCAAATAAATAAGCCGCAATTCACGACGAAAAGCCAATGATAACAATGAAAAGTAGTTTAGTGTGGCAAATTGCAAGCAGAACGTGAAGAAGAAAAGAGAGAATAAATTAAACTGCATGTGGGTTTTTTCTCTTTACAATCATCCGATTGGGAGAAATGCAGGCTTCTTATTGGCTAAGAGTCGGTCCATGAATAGAATGCAGAGAATTAATTAGGTCGGAGATATATGCTGAGATCGGCATGATTAGGGGAAGAAACTAGAATATTTTGAAGAAGGCTGAATCAAGAAACCAGAAAGAGATTTTTTTTTAAAGAAGGAAATGGCATTATCTCTTACAGAAACTAAAAAGAATAAAGGCAGACTTGTATGGTAAATCATTAAGTTTTAGAGAGAGTGTTTCATAGTAGATGGAGGATGCGATTGATGGATGGCCTTTGCCTGAATTGGGATATTACTTAATTGGGAAAGGATATCACACGGATAAACCCGACCGAGATCAAATGTGGTTTATGGAGGTGAATCGAAGAGAAATTATGCAGGAGACACAATCGCGGAAATTATGAGTTTTCTGCAAATTGAGTTTATAAGTAAGCGGACAACATAATAATATGCACTATTTATTTCGTGGTCAAGGTTTAGTTTAATGAGTTTGGATGCAGTGTGATATATGTTCGGGTTCTTAACTTTATTCGATTTTTTTAACTTTGGAGAGATACAGAGACAGATAGATCGGCTCGTTGGTTTCAAACTAAAAGACTAAATGTGCTGACTAATTCAAAAGCGAACAAATAGTTTAGATTTACTATCTAATCTAACATGAACGGTATAACGGGACTAAGAATCAATGGTAAAGCATCTTACCATACCTAAAATTCATTTATGCATTCCTCCCCCCACGATTTGAGGTTGGGCGAAAGACGAAGTCGAATCACCTCATGGATTCCGGAACCTCACTACTAGTGACTAATATACAGGAAATGACGATACACGGCTAAAAAACGACATTGTCATTATATACGATTCTAATAGCTTGGCACTCGGGTCGGGCCCGCTCCAGTACTGGTAGATCTGGCTCGTGGGCCAACTGGACAAAGAAAAAAAAGTATCCCACCAAATCCTTTTGTCGCTCAGAACCCCCCGTATTTAAACACCAATCAGAAGTGATTACAAATATTGCCGATTCTGGTTTGTGATTGGCTGTTAGTACACCAGACGATTTTATTGGCTACACCGGGAAGATGTCATCATAGTGAGCACACTTCACGTGACCTCCTCGCTTCGGCTTGATTGGGTGGCCCGATCACGAAATTTTCAGCCGAAGCTAGGCAGACAGGTAATATCCGCCGGGGTATATAAATCATGGCTCCTACCCGAGAAATTTTGAAAATATATATCCTGAAGCGGATCATACCTTCTCTCTCTTGATAAAACTTCGGGGGGTTTTCCTTCATTTATTTGTGTGATGTCTGCTGATAAAAAGGATCTGAACGTGCCCTCAACTGGGATCGACGCTTCTGCTGTCGATGTTTCTACCTCCTCTCCCCAGAACCGGTCTGAGTCCGTTTCGGTAGATAATGACCTCGAGAAGGGGGCTTACGATACCACCAAGCTCGACTCTGCTTCGGAGTCTGAAGTAAGCGTGGATGGGTTGAAGATCACCTTAGACTCTATGAATATCACTCCTAAGGAAGCTAACCGTATCTGGCTCAAAGTCGATATTCGTATCTTGTCTATTGTCTGCATTCTCTACTTATGTAGTTATATTGATCGGGCGAATATCGGTAATGCCCGTGTTCTGGGTATGAGCGATGATCTGGGCTTGAGCACTGCCCAGTACAACTGGGCACTGTCTATATTCTTCATTGGTTATGTGGTTTTCGAGACTCCCAGTCAAATCATTGTCAAGCATATTGGTCCTCGAATTTATACTCCTACTTTAGCCGTTCTTTGGGGTTTGCTCTGCGCCTTGGTTGGTGTTGTTCATAATGCTGCTGGTTTACAGGCCCTGCGTTTCTTTTTGGGTTTCGCTGAGGCCGGTATGCTTCCCGCAGTTATTTTCGCTATGTCTACTTGGTACCCGCGCCATATGCTTGGTCGTCGTTTCTGTATTCTTTACACTATGGCCACTCTGGCTGGTGCTTTCGGTGGTCTGCTTGCCACTGCTATCAGCCGTTTGGATGGTACTCACGGTATTGAAGGATGGAGATGGATCTTTATTATTGAGGGTGTGGTCACTATAGGTATTGGTTTGCTGTGCTTCATCTTCATGGCTCCTTACCCTGAGAAGGCTAAATTTTTAACCGAGCGCGAGAAAAAGTTCTTGTTGGCTGCTAATGCTGCTGACCGTGCCCAACACAAAGCCCAAGGATTCGACTGGAAACTTGCACGCACTGCTTTCACTGATTATCGTACCTACTTGTGGGGTTTGATTTACATTACTTTGTACATTCCCGTGTACTCTGTGATTCTTTCTCTTCCATCCGTCACCACTGGGCTCGGTTACAGTGGCACTTCTGCTACTCTTATGGCCTGTCCTCCCTACGGTTTCGGTTTCATTATTGTTTTGATTTCCGGCTTCACTTCCGATAAATATAAGGATCGTTTCTGGCACTCTACTATTCCTTGCTGCATTGTAGTTGCTGCATTGATTGTTCTTATGACCGCTAAAAATAACTGGGCACGTTATGCTATGTTCTTCTTGGTAATGTTCATGTTTGTCCCGGTCAACACAGTATGGTCATGGCAGGCTAACAACACTGCTGGTACCAATAAACGTGCAGTGGCTACTGGATTGATTTATTCTATGGGTAACATTGGTGGTGCCTTTGCTGGTCAAATCTATTCTGCTAAGTTTGCTCCCTATTACGTCGAAGGTCACGGCATTAATTTGGCTTGTTATGTGGTAGCAATAGCTTCTTTGATCCTACTTCGATATACTTATGCTCGCGATAACCGTATTCGCGACGAGGCTGCCAAGACCAACCCAGAGTTGGCTGGATGTACGCAAGAAGAGTTGCTCAAACTCGATCTTGGTATCCAAGGTGATCGTCATATGAAGTTCCGCTATGTGCTCTAATGTAGCATGTGACGTTGAATCTCGGATAAAAGATGAAAAAAAAAGGGTGAGAGAAAAAGTTAGTGGAGAATACAATGTAACTTAATTCCGCTACATGTTATTTTGAAAGTTTCCAATTGCACGATATAATGATGCATAGACTTATACATTGATTTTTTACAAATTTTATACGTAGTATTAGTAGATAAAAGCCACAAAGAACAGAAGGAGAATTCGGCTGATAGATGACAGGGGAAAAGGATAAATTCTAGATGATAACACTAAGATTAAATCATAGAATAACATGATACGTCTCGGGTAAGGAGAAGACAACAAACAACAAACAAACTTAACTCAAACCATGCGAGATTAGTATAAATCGAATTGGATTTTGTAAATCTGTACAATGGTAAGAAGGATCCATATTATACAGAACCAAACAATGATGACAATAAGATGATAATCAGGGAGGAGAGTAAAAGGGGGAAAAAAAAGAAAAAAAGAAAAAAAAAAATTAAGAGAAACTAAGTCCTACTTAAGCAGCACCTGCAGCGGCTTCTGCGCACTGAGCCGCAATATGACCGGGTTGGCGGCAATTATAGCAAACGCGATCGGCAGCTTCATTACAGTCACGAGAAAGATGACCGAGGTTACCGCAGTTGTAACATTTCTGACCGAGAGTACAATCACGAGACATATGACCGTGACCTCCACATGAGTAGCAGGTAGAGTTGCCCCCAGAATACGAGTTATTATTACCAAAAGATGAGCTAGCATTAGAGTGACAGTTGCGAGCAATATGGCCTACTTTACCGCATCTATAGCATTCAGAAGCAGTAGAAGAGGAGGTGGGGCGAGATGAGGTGGGACACTCGCGGGAAATATGGCCAGTCTCGCCACATTGGTAGCAAGATCGTTCTTTAGTAGGTTCCTCGCAATCACGAGAAACATGACCATCATTGCCACAGTTGTAGCAGACTGGGTTGCCTTGTTTCGGGCATGAGCGAGCCTGGTGGCCAGGAGCGCCGCCTAAAGTTAGTTAGTACAGATATAAGAAAGAAAATTTTAAAAAAAAGATGCTAGAAAAGAAAAAAAAAACTTTTACCAAACAAGCTGAGCGGAAAAGCGAGTAACAAAGTCACAAAGCCACAGAACCAAAACCAGTCAAAGGCCAATTTAGAAAACCAGGCCACAACTAAGTTTGCTGAGTGGTAAGAACGGTGTAATGTAGCTAGACACTAGTAAATCAATCTAGATACATACAATTATAGCAAGTGCGTCCACGAGAAAAGCCGTGGTTTGGAGCAGGAGAGCTGGCTTCTTCAACAGTAGAATCCATAGTTGAATCGAGAGGGAGAAAAATAATTATTTGGTTTGAACATTATTTAGGGAAGAGATTTTCGGGGTATGCAATTTACACAAGGCTAGGGTTTGCACTATGAAGTAACGGACTGAAGTTTACACATAAGAGTATATATATTGTCATAAAACTGGCTAAGAATGAGAATTTACAGTTGCTCACTGAGAATTTTAGCGGTTTAAATATAGAAATCAAAGTGAAAAAGGCTGTAGCCTCTAGTAGTGAAAATACCCATCAATCGGAAACGGAAAAGCTCACTCCGGAGAGTTTGATCGAACTATCCTTGCATCAGATCTTTTAATTGCAACTGGCGAGAATGCTGTTCCAAAGCCCCGATTATATCATTTAAGGATTTCTCTTCGGCATTAAATGATACCTTGAATCCGTCCTTAAATGTGATATCGACACTTCCAACCTTGGCGTCTCGAGGTAGCACCTTAAAATCTAGTTTGGCATGAGTCCGAGCGGATGAGGGAATCTTATAGATGAACTGTCTCAATGATCGTCCTAAGTTAGTTTATATTTTCTTTTTCACTAGAATATATATTGTTATAATTACATACCGCTTTCCCTAAACGGGTTTAGCTGTACTTTCACACTGGTGAAGTATTTGGTTATCATTTATAGTGGGAAAATTTGGCTGGGACATACATGTATATATATGTAAGGCACACACACCTACTATATAGAGAACCAGAATCTCTAGGCGTACGATCATCCACCGAAAATGTAGTATCATTTTAGCACTACGTCTAGAACTAATTTGAATCTTCTGGGATATCGATATCAGCGGCTTCTACTTTATATACAGGTTCCTAGGTTCGTTTTTCGTGGTACTGTCAATATCTCTCAACGTCGCTGAATGGACGATGGTTAATAATCAATTAGTATTCGTAGAAACCCCGTCCAGATTTCTTCCCGTACCATTTGGCATCGACCATGTTTTGCAACAACACCGAGGGACGGTACTTGCTATCGCCAGTATTCTCATGGAGAACCTTCATGATCGCCAAACAAGTGTCTAAGCCAATGAAATCGGCCAAGGCCAGTGGACCCATCGGCATAGCACAGCCATTCTTCATGATACTGTCGATATCCTCCTTAGCACCAATTCCAGTCTCTAAGCATATGATAGCCTCATTGATATAAGGCATCAAGATCCGGTTAGCCAGGAATCCAGGACTGTCTCGGGAAATCGAGGGCACTTTGCCCATCGCTTTGATGAAGTCAAGGGCCCGGGCAAGGGTTTCTTGCGACGTTTGGAGACCAGTGATGATCTCTACACCAGGCTGTACTGGCACCGGGTTCATGAAATGGGTCGATACAACTCGATCCTCAGCTCCTACTGCAGCCGCAGCGATCTTGGTAATTGAGATCGAGGATGTATTGGTAGCTAGGATCGCATCCTTGCCGCAAAGTTTAGCCAAACGAGAAAAGATGTCTGTCTTCAAACTGGGGATTTCCGGAACAGCCTCGATCACAAAATCAGCATCAGCTAACGCATCAAAGGATGTGGTACTTTGAACCCGGCTCTTCACCGCATCGGCATCGGCTTGGGTAAGTTTGGACTTAGACACATCCTTCGCTAGCAACTTGTCCATAAATGCCAATCCTTTGTCCAAGGATTCCTGCGAGTTGTCTACCAATGTGACTGGCACACCGGCCTTATTAGCGGCCACTAGTGCAATGCCCAGTCCCTAGCCGGTTAGTCCCCTTTTCCTTCTAATCATCATGACTGGAGCGAGCTGCACTCTCACTAAATAGTAGTGTTTACTTACCATCTGTCCTGCTCCAAGCACACCTAATCGCTTAACTGATTTCGAAGCAGTAGTAGAAAATTGTTTAGCAATTCGCGGTATTTGTACACTCATTTTTCTATGTTTGGTTATGGTATAGATTGGGGGTGGTACCCCAGAATTTATACCTTTCCCAGCCGACAGCTAAGCCGCACCTTCTTACTTTTACCCCTCGGGGATATCCTCGGAGCTTCTTCCTCGGGGCTGCTGGTCTGCATATTACTTCACTATACAATTATTAAAGAATTTAATGATAGCTATATCTCATTTTCGTACAAAATGCATATGAATAAACGTAATTGTCAATTTTGACAACTCCTATTTTTAGTAAATTTCTCTCTCTTACTTTAACAAACAAAAAAAAAGTACAATTAAGCTCGAACACTCACTCCCGACCGATCGGTATACATCCGAGGTGCAATATTCATAGCCATAAGCTCCTGAAACAACAGTTTCGCCGCATAAGGAATGTGGATCTGGTACACATTCGTCTTGTTGTGACAAGCTCGACATTCAAACTTGTTCTTCTTCAATTGGGCAATCACCGTCATCAGTCCACACACTCCACAAACATGGACTCGGAACGCATCAGAGGCATCAAACAGTCTCTCCTTCAAAAATGCCGCGGCTCCATGAGCAATCATACAATCTCGTTCCATTTCTCCGAATCTTAATCCTCCGTCTCTTGATCGACCTTCCACCGGTTGCCGGGTCAAGATTTGTACTGGTCCTCGAGATCGAGCATGGATCTTATCATCTACCATATGCCGCAATCGTTGATAGTATGTCGGACCGAAAAATACTTGGGCCATTAACTTTCTACCCGTGTGTCCATTATACATCACCTCAAATCCACGGCTTTGATACCCATGTTCTCTAAGTAATGTAGAAATAGCATCTACAGTAACATCGGTAAACGGAGTTGCATCTCCTTCCAGTCCACTGAGAGCAGACACTTTACTCAACAAACATTCAATCAAATGAGCAACCGTCATTCGAGATGGAATAGCGTGAGGATTAATCACTAAATCAGGTACAATACCCTCGGCAGTAAACGGCATATCCTCATTGCGATATGTAACACCAATCGTACCTTTCTGACCATGGCGAGAAGCAAACTTGTCGCCAATTTGTGGAATTTTGGTTGTACGCATCCTTACTTTCACAAATAACAATCCTTCCTGATTTGTGGTGAGCAGAACTTGGTCAACAATACCCGACTCCGTACTCCGTAATGGAGTAGATGCATCTCGCTTGGTGTGCATTTTGGTCCTTTGCCCTAACTCTTCAGCATCAGCGGGTATGGGGGTGGTTTTACCAATAATAATATCTTCTCCAGATACTCGTAAACCGGGCGCAATCAACCCGTCGTCATCAAGCTTGTCATATGTACCATGTTTCATCCGTAAGGTCGTTTGTCGAGATGGCTTCTCAAACTCTTCTACAACCGACATACCAATTCTGCGTTCTTGATCCATGTACGACCGAAAAAACAGGCTGCGGAACAATCCGCGATCAATACTACCTTGATTCATGACCACCGAATCTTCTTGATTGTAACCACTATAACACAAGATAGCCACAATAGCATTCTGGCCAGCAGGTAGTTCACGGAACTTCAAGTATTCCATAGATCTAGTAGTTGCCAAAGGCTTTTGAGGGTAGTACAGAATGTTAGCCATAGTGTCCATTCGTGTACTGTAATTTGTTAAAAACACACCCATTGCTTGCTTACCCATGGCAGACTGATAGGTATTACGGGGGGACTGATTATGATCAGGGAAAGGAATGATGCTAGCACAAATTCCTAAAATCATACTAGGGTGAATTTCGCAATGTGTCCAAGTATTAGCATGCGGTTTGAAAGTTGGTTTGACTCGTTGGGCTGGATCTAATTCTTCCTCAGCAGTAGCTCCAGCATTAACCCGACGAGAAAGCTGAAGATCCTCAGGACTCATAGCAATCATAATCGTTTCCTCTTCTTCAGCATCGATGTACTCCACAACGCCACTGCGGACCAAAGAGCTCCAACCAAACGGCTGTCCTTCATCATCTAGATTTTCCTCTGGGTCAAGCAGTTTGTGAATGTGTTCTTTCTGCAGTACAATCTCGCCTTTTCGAGGACTATTTTCATCGTTATCCACAATAAATAAAGGACGATAAACCCGACCAGCATCAGTGAAAATCCTAAATTCTCTCTCGCGTATATCCCGAATGATCGATGCTTCGGGACTGATATCACCACGACGACGCAACGTCCGCATTGTTTCCACCAGCTGATGTGGATCACGGTGAGTTCCAATCCATACACCGTTAACAAATACACGAGTAGAATTAGCAGATGCATGAGGAACATAATCTTCTAAGGGTTCCATACCCCATTCTTCCAAAAAGAGAGTTATAGGTTCAGACGGGCTGCCTACCGAAATACAAGTCATTAAAGACAAATTCTTAACCAGGCCACAAGCTTGACCTTCAGGAGTTTCGGCTGGGCAAATTAAACCCCAGTGAGTATTGTGGAGCTGACGAGGCTTAGCCAGCTTACCATCACGGCCAATAGGAGTATTAGTGCGACGAAGATGCGACAGAGTGGAAGAAAAGGTATAACGATTGAGTACCTGAGAAACCCCTGCTCGAGAAGACATAGCCTTCTTTTGGTCACCCCAATTACCGGTAGCCAAGGAGTATTTAAGACCATTGGTTATAGTTGCCGATTTGACTGCAAGCATCAAATTGAAGTCTTTATTAGTTTCCACGCATTTTTGCATATAGCGGTAAACGTCTCGGGTCAATTTCTTGAAAAGCATACGGAATAACCCGGCCAGCAAAGGACCGGCCAGATCTAATCGCTTCTTTCCAAAGTGATCACGATCATCGACCTCAGCACGTTCTAAAGCACACATAAGCATACGATTGATCATATAACCAAGGAAATAAGCCTTACGGGTTTCAAAACCCTCTTCCTGAGTGATATGAGGCAAGAGTTCTTTTTGGAGAATATCTCGCGCGTAGCGAAGACGCTTTTCCCGATTTATTCCCATTACATTTCCTCTGCGACCAATATAATCCAATGCAACTTCCCTGTCTTGAATAACAAAAGCTTCTTCGACACAAGGTTTGAGCATTTCGAGCATCTGATAATCAGTTTGATCGTAACAGATGTGTTCTAAGATATCACCATCAGGAACAACACCTAAAGCTCTGAACACGATAACTATCGGAATATCGTTGCGGATATAAGGTAAAGTGGCACGAATGGTTTGACCCATGCCACGTTCACCTCTCGCCATAAGTTTGATTTGCATGGAAGACAACAATCTAGTACCCTTTTCAGCAGCAGAACGGATTTCTGCCACATGGCTTACCGGGGAGTTTGCAGGTTTCTTGAAAACTTGAACAATATTAGCAGCAGAGCGTTCCTGAGCGATCAAGACTTTTTCTGAACCATTAATTACAAAGTAACCACCTTGATCATAGGGGCATTCATTAAGCTCATAGAACTCATGTTCTTGCAAGCCTCTAAGCATACAGAACTTGGAACGAAGCATGATAGGGACTTTTCCTATGAAAACTTTAGATTCGGGTTCCTCTGGCTCGTCGTCATCCAAAACCCACTCGACTTCAGCATCAGTTGCAGCATCGCCATCCCGTGACTTAAAGGCGCGTTTTTTCATGTCTGCATAAAGAGGCGATGAGTAGGTAAGGTTACGAAGGCGAGCTTCTTGGGGAAACATGGGATGGGTTGAGCCGTCAGCCTCGGTCATAGTTGGGCGAGAAAGATATATCTTGCCGAACGAAATCTCATACCGTTTATTCCAGTCATCATTTGGCGACAAATGCTGAGCGGGCTTATCGAGAGTCAGAGTGGCTTCTTCGGCTACGAGTTCCTGGATAGTAATCTCAATAAACTCATCGAAAGAGTCGAGCTGCTGAGACACTAGACCTTTCTCATCGAAGAAGGAAGAAATAACGGTCCAGCAATCCTCCGATGTGATCTCAGTATCGTCATAACCATAAGGATCACTTTCTCCGTATTCGTCCGCCATCGTGACAAATGGAAACAGAGGCAACTAACACAAAGGAAAGTTGTTGCTGGAAATATGGGAGATGGTAAAAAGGGACTAAAGCCGGGTAACATACCTTTGGCCAGGCAAAGTCTGGGTTTTAGACCTTCCATTACGAGAACTAGGATCTACAACATAAAACAGACGCAATAATTTTGTGATCATATATATTAAATATTTATTACTCTTCGGACGGAGTCCTAAAGACCAGAAACGCCTTATTTTCGTAATTGAAGTAAATGAAGTATCCAGATTCATGGGCCACGTAACTACCGAACTCTCGGCCCACGACCACATGCCATGTAGGACCTCTAGTTTCGTCTAATTTCTGTTTAATGTATTTTGCAATATCTTTCTCTAAAGAGTATCCCCGCACTGCATCGTATGCCAGCTTCAAAACTTCTTGTTGTACTTCTTCAGACTAATAGTTAGACCTCTTTCTGCTGATACTACTCGACCGGTTCCCATAGAGATTACTTACTAAATCAACTGCTCTAATATCGACTAAAGTTAGAGAAAAATATGTCCATTGCGTGATACATTACTTAAAAAAACGTCTATCTACTTACAATCATTAAGATCCATGCTGAAGTTACTTGCTGTGATGCTAACCAATGCACTCACTGCGATGGATGGCTATTATCGAACCCGAACCAAACTACGACCACAAAAGCCGGGTAACTTAATTTTTGGAGTATATGGTATTTTTTTTCCTTTTTCTACATGCAGATTACATTTGACTTTTGCATTTTATTACCAGCCGTTCTTGGTTAATGTCTCGTATATTAGTTAAAAATCTTCCTTCTTCTTTAACGGATGATCAATTCAAAGCTCATTTTTCTAAACATTCTCTAATCACAGATTGTAAGCTAGTGCGGTTCAGAGATGGTAAATCTCGATGTTTTGGCTTTATAGGTTATCGCTCTCCAGATGACGCACAAGAAGCCGTGAAATATTTTAATAACACTTATATAAACACTTCCAGAATTACTGCTGAAGTCGCAAAATCATTCAAAGATGAGACTTTACGGTCCAGGCGTCAGATCAGATTAGAGCAACTTCAACGCCAACGGGCCAAACAAGCTGAATCCATACAAAAGAATGACAAATCTACTGATCCCAAACTTTCGGAATACTTAAAGGCTATGGCTCCTGTAAAAAATGGCCCCTCTTGGGCTAATGACGATTACTTTGATGCTCAGATTGTTGCTGGATCTCAGTCTGAACCCAATAAGACTAACAATAACGATGGTGATGGAGAGGAAGAAATATTTACAGTTCCTCAATCTCCTAAGAGTGACGATAACCTGAAGGGAATCCAAGGTACCCCGGAATCTGATTTCGAAGGGTTTGATGATCCCATAGAAGCAGAAGCCGAAGAGGATATAGCTGCTAAAAACGCTTTAACTGATGATGAGTGGTTAAACTCTCACAGAAAACGCTTACCAGAGCGAGAAAATGATTCAGAGCATAACTCAAAAGTTTCTCGGATAGAATATTCTTCTACAACAACTCCTCAAATCGTTTCTGAATCATCGCAAAAAAACCAGGAAACTATTAGCGATGTCGCTGACAGTAGCGACTCGGCATTAATTCAAACGGAAGATAAAATAAGAAAGACCAAACGTCTCTTTTTGAGAAATCTTACATATTCTGTTAAGGAAAACGATATCGAAGAGGCTTTTGCCAAATTCGGGCCTTTAGAAGAGGTAAGTATTTTATGATAAATAGTTCGAATGATGAATTCTCTTGATAGGGACATCTGATTCCTGATGATGTCATCAAGATCGAATCTCAAAAAAACTCTGACGAACTGAAACCAGAAACTGTTCATTCATGTTTACTAACTTAGGTGCATTTAGCTGTCAGTGGAGACACCGGCTTATCTAAAGGCTATGCATATGTCCAATTTGAAAATGCAGATGATGCTGTGGAAGCATACCTGACTATGGATAAAGAGATTTTTCATGGCCGTTTACTGCATATATTACCAGCACAAGCTAAAAACACTAATCGCTTAGATGAATTTGAATTGGCTAAACTTCCCTTGAAAAAGCAGCGCGAACTGAAACGCCAAGCCGAGGCTGCTAAATCAGATTTTAGCTGGAACTCCCTATTTTTGAATCCTGATGCTGTAGTAGGTGTTATGGCTGAAAAGCTGGGTATTTCCAAAGCCGAGCTTTTAGATCCCGAATCTTCTGACGCGGCAGTGCGTCAGGCCTTAGCTGAGTCACAGGTAATAAACGATGTGCGATCTTATTTTGAGGACAATGGGGTTGACTTGAATGCTTTCAAAGATAAAAGGAAGAAGTCAGATACTATTATCTTAGTGAAGAATTTACCATTCGGTACAACGTTAGCTGATGTGCGAGAAATGTTCGCTGAGTACGGCGATGTTAATCGAATTCTCATGCCGCCCAGTGCTACAATTGCGATTGTGGAATACTTGCTCCCGGTCGAAGCCCGAGCAGCATTTACTAAGCTGGCTTATCGCCGATTTAAAACATCAATTTTATACTTAGAGAAGGCTCCGGCCGACTGCTTGAAACAGTCGGCACCATTATTGCATGAAGCCAAGCCAGTAGTATCGATTGGAGCTAACGATGTACTGGATTTAAATGTCGTGGATGAAGAGACTGTGGATGATAAGGCGCTGCATGTATCATTATACGTGAAGAACCTTAGTTTTAAGACCACACAACAAGGCCTCGAAGCTGTTTTCAAGCCTTTGGAAGGCTACGTGTCTTCTACAATCAAGACTAAACCGGATCCGCGGAACCCCGGAAAACGTCTTAGTATGGGGTTTGGCTTCGTTGAGATGAAGACATTGGAGCATGCTAAGAAAGCGATGGCAGTGATGGATCAGTTTGTCTTGAACGGACACCAGCTTCAAATCAAAATAGCTAAACAAGATGGGCCTGAAGTAACGGGACAAGAATCTTCTACTAAGAAGCAGCAAGGTACCAAGGTCATTATTAAAAATCTTCCGTTTGAGGCTACAAGAAAAGATGTCAGGACTTTGTTTAGCGCCTACGGACAGATAAAAACTGTACGTGTTCCCAAGAAGTTCGACACTTCTAGTCGTGGATTTGCATTTGTTGAGTTCATGGGTCCTAAGGATGCTAGCAATGCTATGAAGTCATTAAGTGGTACACATTTGCTAGGAAGACGTCTTGTTCTTCAGTTTGCCCGCGAAGACGCCGAAGATGCAGAAGAGGAGATCTCAAGAATGCAAGCTAAAGTGAAGAGCCAAGTTGATAGTGAGCAGTTAGCCTCACTCCGTTTGACCGGTAAACGGAAATTCGACCTGGAGAATCCTGATTTTTAAAAAACACTTCAAATTCAAAATGACGCGGTAAAGGAAATAAAGACTAGTAATATTAATTTTATTTTAATAATAAAATTAACTATCTTTTAACACCATCTATGACAGAAGGATGGATGACCGGTTGTGCTGAGAAACGATATGGTAATTGTTCTGATAATCCCTTATGTAAGCTGTTCTAAACCCCCACGGGCTCGAGAGATGCCAGAAGCAAGAGTGTTGCGGAGCTCCTCGGCCTTTTGTCGTAAATCATTGGAGGCTAAAAATAACTGGTGTAAAGTCTCTCTGGTTACAGATAAATTGGTCGGTTTGTTCATCTGATGACGGGCCTTAGCCAATGCCGCTCGAGCTTCGTTTGATGGCTGCATAATGGGGAAAATCTTAGGGGAGAAATTCAGGAAAAGGGGCCCATTATCGTGGTACTTTCCTGCCTGCCCCAGGTTTCTTGGGACGGTGAAACCCTTAACCGCGGTTTAAAGGTAGAGGGGAAACCTATAATTCGATTTCACCACTAAGTAGTGTAGGGTGTTATTTACCAAAATGTCCGAAAAATGGCTTGAGAAATATGAGAGATTTTTATTAGAGAATAGTTCACAAATCGCTTCTGTTGAATCAACAATCCGTAACCTATCCTACCTTGTGCCAGGTAAGTTCTCGTGTAGAATGCGAATACCCCCTTTTTTTCCATCTCGGTATCTTAGAACACTGAAACTAACTCTTTAGGTCAATTCCAAGAAGTGGAAATTGTTTCTGAAGGCTTGTATACCACCTTAAATATTTTAGGACTATACCACAATGCTATCATTGCTAGGGCCATAGATCAGCTTCCTGATGGCCCCGATAAACCCAAGCAATCGCTACACACGAGACACCTGCGGGCAGCACATCGCAAGGATGCTGTCTATCGAGGATTGGCGCTGTCTCTGACAGTCATAAACTTCTCTGAGGTGTTATATGAAATGCTGGTTCATAGAAAAACAGAACCCACCTCGTTGAGCACCGCATACGCTCGAGATAGGGCCGATAAGCAGCGATGGCATGCTATTCTTGGTTTAGAGGCGGTAAAGGTTCTGTTAAGACTGGCACTTTTGTATAAATCTGGGGGCCGAATGATCCCTGCTGATTTGGTGCCTGGACGAGATGTCGATCCTCAAGAGTTGGATCAGATACTCCATCCAGATTCGCTTCAGGATGCTTTTAATGATCTCGAAAGCTCTAAGCCCTATCACCTTCCTCGGTCCAATATAGTAGTACCACCTTTGCCAACTAATGATGTGAGTAACTTCTTAGTTTCTCGCACATTATCTAAAGAGGACATTTCTCCGGCCGAGTCTTTAATACGCCCTCTTATTTCTTCCACAATGGCTCAGAAGTTCAGCAACTCACCTCTATCAACAATGAAAGCCCATTTAGGCCTAATATCAGAACTGATATATATTCTTCGGCCGCTAATTTATGTCTATATGCTTTACAAGTATCGCCGCCGGCCAAAAGATTTCCGTCCTTGGCTTGTTGGTATTGGGTTGGAGACCTTGGCCTTTCGATTATTATCTCAGCATTACGACAATCTAGGCGGACCCGCTAATATGACAAAAGTAGAGTCCGCAGAACTGAGTAATAGACGTCGATCATTGTTATGGTGGGGTTTGCGATCGGCATTTTATCATAGATTGTCTCGCCCGGTGATCGTACGTGTTGTGTCTACGTTAAGACGAATTCCTCTTATTGGTACAGTCCCTGCTATGCTCTTAGAAGACTACCAATACTTGGTTGATGAATATTATTATGCAACAGCCACACTATAGTTTCAAATGTTATTATACTATAATATCTATTCTATCACTGCTCCTCGAACTAGCTATTAAACACTAAACGAAGATTATGGAAAAGTTATAATATGACATATACTATATCATATCTTGTGGCTGAAATGGTCCTGAAAGCCGTTGCTTTCGCCTTTTAGATTTTCCCTTCTTATTGATCATCTGATCAAAACTTCGTTTTTCCCGTAAAATAGAGGCATGCTCGACTGTTGATTTTGTTTTCTGTTTCTCTTTCTGCTTCTGTTTCGGTTTTAAAGATCCTTTAGAAGGTTCATGCTTGATACTTTTTACTCTCGAAACTTTTTCTTCAGAATCAGAAGGAGGAACTAGGCTGCTTTTTGGTGAATCAGATCTTCTTGGCGAGTCAGATTCCAGTTTTTGCTTTTTACGTGACTTTTGATCTTTAGGAGAGGAAGATGCGGGGGAAGAATTACTTGAATGCTTCTTTGCTGAACGAGGTACAACCAGACTATCAAAATCCGTGTTGTCAGGGGAAGATGAGCGAGTTCTGGTTGCTTTCTTGGCAGAAAACTCAGGTTCCGAGTTATCGCCAAATGATGCTACAGTAGGGACTAGAGAGGACTGTCGCGTTCGGGAGTAGAATAAAATATATGCTTGGACCTTTGATATCTCTCGCCAGCTTTCCGTGCTTACAGAATCATCATCATACTGAGCCCAAGAACCATTTGGTTGTTTTACATGAGCAACGTAATGCCCACTATTGGCAGTCTTACCGTAATGAGATATAATACCAAGCAGGGAGTATTTAGCTTGAGCAGAATTGACGATTACATGGTTGCTGATGTCCAATGTCTCTTCAAAAGTCACCGGACGCTGGGTTTTCTGGATAGTTCCATAACTGGTGAACTGAAATCGCTTTAGCTGTATACACAAGTATTCTGGGGCTTCGTAGAGACTGAGCTCCTTTTTAGCATCAACCAGTTTATCACAGGTCTCACATTTGTAACCATTACCGCCAGCTACAGAGAGTTTTTCTGGCTGAAAGTAACGGTCAATGGCATTTTCTAAAGTTTTTGTGTGCTGATCTACATCCACGCTAAGGTCAAGAGTGGCATCAAACCTCACAGATGCTTTCCCACACGTCTCACAAGTCATTGTTTGTCGCTGTCTACCACCAAACAGCCGATGAATAACTGACGTTTCCTTAACGGGTTCGGGAAGTTTTTCGGGGACTATTGCATTTTGTAAAGAATCAATCAAGGACCGTAAGAAGTCGTGAGCATCTTCTTGTTCATAGATGTCGAATCCAAGACCGATATGTTTTAACCGCTTCAGCATGGTTGTTGGCATTTGAGCATCCTTGGTGCGACGGGCGTTCCACAGTTTATCGGCCAAATCAGCCAAGGCACATGCCGTGCATTGTTTCACATTTCCCGTGACACAATCACCACGATGTCGAAAGAGAAGATAGTTTACAAATCCTGGCAAGTGTAATAAAGCTTGAATGGTAGAATTCATGTAACAAGTAACACTGGGATTATACAATCCCGGACAAGGACGATAGATTCTGGTCCATTCCAGGGTGAGAAGTGAGTGATCGTACAGTGATTCACTTGGAGGATAATATACAAAGGGATCACGTTCTTCAGACGAATCTTTGGACTCTGCAGAAGTAGATTGTGGTGCTGCTGAGTTGATAGAGTTAGGTTCATGTGTTGCTGAAGAAGTAGTAAGGGCTGGAGGATCGGCATGGCGAGACTTTGGCACAGATTCAGCATCAAACACATACATAGATGATAAGTCTACAGGAGGAAGATCAACCTTATCCTGAGCAGGGACAAATATTAACGGCTCAGGAGGCAGAAAACTAGATGCATTAGATAATAAGGAAGAAGTAGAAATCTTTCTGGGTTTGGCTGGTGCCATTTCTATAGCAATTGAGAAAGGAAATGAGTGTTAATAAAATCCCAAATACCTTAACACAAATATGATCTATTAAATGAGTCAAATCACACTTTCCAAAATGATTTTATAGGCTATATTCAGGGAAGTAGTGCCCTTTTTCAGGGTTTAGATCACGGAAAGCCAACCAGGTGTAGACCGATCAGTTCACAGACACTTCCAGGTATAATAATTAAAGTAGATTCTAGCAGAATATACGGAGGAAGATAAAAAAAAATAATAGTCTAAAGTTTCATCAATAAGACAAAAAATTATAGAGAAACAAGGAGAAGAATTAGATTCCTTTCTAAGGATCTTTTTTTTTTTTTTTTGAAAACTCAGGAGTTTAGAGATTGGGTAATGTCTTACGCGATTTCCCCCGGGCCAACCCATCCCATCCATATACATAAATGCTGTTGAAATGGGAAGTTAGGAGCAGAGTTTCCCATATGAAAGTCTGTGTCCATGT